>JAHLSL010000085.1:802443-826124 GCA_025920805.1 Petroica traversi | reverse complement strand
ATTGGGGATACAAACAGGCCATATGGCTAACCCAGGACACCCCTTAATTCAATCACAGGTAATGAAAGATTAATAGTAAGGCACTTAACCTTAAATAGTGTTGTAATTACTTTGATTATGGAATAAAAACCAGAAAGCATTTGTGACATTTGCTATTTTTAAACCTCATTATTTTGGAGAGTGTAATTCAAGAATTTTGCACACTTGAAATCAATAAAACAGAAAAATTAAATGCCACATGATTTTCTTTACCTGACTCAGGTGCTCTCTAGTGAGATTTCTCCCTTCTATGGGTAGAGCAGTAGGTAGGTGACAGCAAGTGCCCTTGAGTCCCTTCATTTCAGAGGTAATCTTATTTCACCATTTTATGCTTAATTGCCCACAAATGCATAGTCACCTCTCTGTTATCCTGTGTTTTACTTAGTGTTGTGGTTTTGACTAGAGCAAGTCAATTTTCTTGGCCAAAATGGCTTTTAAATATGATACATTTTGAAAATGTATTCTTTGATCATGATTTTCTGATGTAAGGGATGCTTTTGTTGACAAAGATAAATTCTGTCCTATATTGCAAAATGAATATTGTGAATAATACTAACATTTCACAATACATTCATGTTGTATGCTAAATATATGGACACAAAACACTCTTAAGGATACCAAAATGTATTGATACAAGAAACTCTTTAGGGCTCCAGCCTCCAGGAAAAAACTTGGAGCTGTATCACATCTCCACACTAAATGCATACCATAAAACCTCTCAGCAGAGAGAAGTCTGGCTTTTAAGAAGGAAGACTATCCTTCCAGTTAAATTTTCCTTAGGCTGATCCAGATCCTGCCCAGTCTCTCCATACCTTTTAGCTAGACTAAGTTAAGATACACAACAGATTTTGTGCCTTCTGATCTCAGCAAGAGAGGCTGACAGAGCCCATTCTGCTCTGGCTGACAACAACTCCCTGGGTGTGGTTTAAAGAGGAGCGAGCACATCGGCTCTTGGGTGGTGGGCTCTGCTCGCACCAGAGGGATGGGCTGCTGGCAACAACAGAGCTCAGCTCTGCTGGGGTCTAGTTCCCAAGGAAGTCCTGTCACTGGCCTGATTTTGCTCAAGTTCACTGAAAGCAACTTCTGTCTCCTTAGCAACTTTCTTTTCAGACCGATGCCTCTTCTCATCCTGGCAAGATGAAAACATCCAGAGCCTGAAATCTATACCTTTTATGTTCTACTGCCTCATCAGATAACACTTCATGATTGTGTGACTCTGATACAGGAAAAACAGTGTACGATTTGAGGAAAACAACTTTTTAAAAGTCAAGTTACAGGCTGCACATTATTTCTATCCCACTTGCAATTAGCAGTATGTGGGCTGATCACTAGCACTAAGCTGTGGTTAGAACAAAGACTTCACTGTGCTGCTCTGGGTGTGACATCTCGCTGTAAAAGTTTAACTTAACAAACTGCAGAAGCCAGCAGAGGAGCTCCTGTGGTTCCAGATAGCAATGTTGCAGCTCTGCAGCCCTCTTCAGGGCTAACAGTGACTAGAGTTTATGTATATGCACCACAGGAAAAACGACAGCTTTGTCCAAATATTGTCTTGCTGTGTGTGCCTAAAAGTGGCTGGACCAGTGTCAGATCCCCAGAATACTCAGGTGTAACAGGGGCGTTAAGTGCACTATTTTAGATTTTATTCTGGTTTTTCCCAGCTTCGAGTCCATTACTTTTTCTTCAAAATTGTTAATATATTTTATTGATTGTTCCCACAGGTGAATTTTGCACCCTTTTAAAGTAGCATCATGACTGTATTATTGCTAAATGTTGACTGCAAAACAAGCAGGACCTGAGACATCTTCAAACCCTTAGTTCCGGTTTGAACACACTTTTAGCACATACTGTGTGACAAAAATACTTTAGAGCCTCTTTCCCACATAACTAAACTGTAACTTCAAAATCATAATTGAGTGTAAAATGTTGGAGATCAGTAAAACAGAATTAATTGAGAGCACTGAGACTAACATAAGCAAACTGTGCCTCTTACGGCTAATGGTTGTGATGCATTTGTGTTTCAAGGACCTGCTCAAAAATAGAAAGTGCTATTTTGGTTTGAACCATTAGTGCTACCTTCTTTGCCACCTCCATTTATCTTTTATCCATCTTGCCTCATTCTTTTTTTCCTATTCTGTATATCGAGCAACTGTTCAGGTGTTTAATGTCAAAGCCATTAAAGGGATAACCCAGGGGACATGGGAGACAATACAAACAGCAAGTGTAGGCAGCAAGCAGCAGCTGTGTGGTGGAGGAATTCTTAAACTGAGTATATACATTGGCTATATCTAAATTGTTCTGAAAATTATCTTTAAACAGCAGCCTCATTGCCATAGACATATTTATCTGTAGAGATATGCAGGCCTTCCTAACAAGAAATGAGGAGTCTATTTTTCAGGAAAATAAACAACCCCTCAAACTGAAGACCTGTCTGATTGAATGAAACCTGTGTTGAAAGGTTGAGCCATGTCAGCAGCATCACATGACCCTCCCTCCTGCAGCTCTTCCCAATTTAGCTGCAGGAAAACAGGAGGCTGGGCAAACAGATCCCTTACTCTTAAATATGGCTGTATTACACACTCACATGACTGCTCACCACTGACTAAACCAGTTATTCCTAATGATCAACACTGTCTCTTCCCCTCAACGCTTAAAAACGGCTGCCAAACTCAAACAACCTTATCAGAGAATACACAAGACTGCAAATGAGATGCTGAAGCATAGGGCAGCACAGAGTGCAACTAGAGTATGGTCCCCTCTGAACAGGGTCCTTGTTGTTTGGCAGAAGTGCCTGGGAATAACTGGAGGCTGCACCTTGCAGAATGAGAGGAAAAGGACTTGCAATTGTTTTCCTCCTGCCTGTGGATTTGCTGCTCTTCAAAATGTTATGACTAATGCATAAAGCGTTGCTCCTCTCCAGACACTCAACTTTTCACTAGCTCAAGACTTCAAAAAAAAAGCCATGAATCTGTCTTTTGCTGCAGATCTCCAGGCGTGTAACCTTTACTGTATATGCCATGCTGGCATTCGCTGTCTCGCCTGCCCTGTTTATCAGCTTCGCATACTTGCTGGGAGTAATACAGCCCTGCAATCTCCAAGAACCTCCTGTGTTTACTCTTTGCCATCTTCCCTCATAACTACAAAATTAAATAGGAAAAGGATCTCTTGGAGAAACAGTTCAAAAGAGCCTCGGCAATATTTTGTGCTGAATTTCTCTCCTTGGACCTTTATATATCATTGGTGTATCTTGCAAGACACCTCTGGGGCTTTGAAACTAATTTTCCATCATCATTAGCAAGAAACCTATACTTGTGCTTCTTTTCATTAATGTCTAATACAAGACTGAGAAGAAGTGCTGAATGTGTACACTCTTTTTAACTTGATGATGCCATATGCAAATAATTAAACAAGGCACTGAAGCAATGGTTAAAAATACTATAAAACTTCCTCATTAAACTAAGCAATTATCTGCCAGAAGAGACATCTGAACCCTCTCCCTCCACACCCATGATAAAACCTCCACATCTCACAGCTGTTTAATTTTTTCTATGAGGAGAAAAAAAATCACATTTAATTACCATCAAGGGTGAGGACATCATGGTGGGTGCATAGATGGTGATACTCAGTTTGTATCTCAGTGAGGCGGCTGTGACTTTGCTCGTGATCTACCTTGCATGCAAGGGCACAGATCTCTAAAGAAATCAGTGGAAACATTAACTGAGTTCCAGCTATGTATATCATGTGCTACTGTGCAAAATAAATGATTCCTGAAACTCTAGGGCTATGATTTGCTGTTTGGTGGTGGTTCAACCCAAGAAGCCTTCTCATCCTGTGTGCTGCATTTCATTGGCATAGTGTCTGTGAGCTGTCTTCTCACTACGCTTGGGGAGTGAAGTGAACTGACGAAATGGATTCAGCTAAGGAACAGTGCATCAAAACAGAATGGCACTAAAAGAAAGTCATATTTATGGAGATAAATATATTTTCAAAGCAGTCAACCAGATTAAATATTTCCATGTACTTCTTGCAGTACAGTTTATCTATTCAATCACCTACACCATTCCTGTCACTGTAATAGCTGAGATTTTCACAGTCTGTAGTTGTGAAAACAATGTTGTTGCTTGCATTTTACAAAGGTAAAGTTGTGGCAGAGGAAACTGAAGAACTTGTCTGGGAAGAAAAAGAACTAATTTAGACCTTCCACTGTTCAGGTTAGTTTTCCAGCTACTTGAATCATCCTCCTTTTCCTTAGGTACAGACAAATAGTGAAAAAAGTAGAATGTTTATTTTTGTACAAGGAAAAATTGAATACGCAAATTGGAATATGGGAATAGATTTTTTAAAACTTACAACCAGAAGATGTCTAAGTCTGCCAAGAACTTCAGTAAAGCAACTGTTTTGTGCTAGCTGGGATGTAGGTTAGTGGTTTCAGCAAATATGCAGATAATTAACTGAAACTCCTTTTGTTCTAGCTGACAACATTAAACGCAATGAGAGAAAGTGAAAAAAAAACCACAGGGGAGTTCTGTGGCATCTTGTAAGATTTCCAGTGCAATATACACAGAATTACACTGATGAGCTTTTTTAGTGCTAATGAAGGGATGTCAGACCGACGACACCAAAATCTGATGGCTGAAAAGGAACAATAGGAGAAGAAGCAGCAAAAATTCCCTTTTCCGGAAACCAGTGAATGGTTGTGAAGGGAAGGCCACAGACACCGAGTCCCTCCTCCCCTTTCAGCAGTGGCAAGGCCTGCTGCTCTGGGACCCTGAGGTGGCCAGGGCAGCGGCTCCTCGGGGCTTTCCAAGGACAGAAAAGCAGTTTGTCTCTAGGGAAGGGCATTTAAGCTGGATAAGTGCAACACATAGCACTGTATTATCATTACATATTATGTGCAATACATGACACAATAATTATATATTACATGCAATAAATAGCAAGAATATCACTGATATCCCTCTGGAATATCCCTGCAGGTGTAAATGTCTAGGGAGGGTCTCTGGTCAGTGAGGACTATGAGGTTAAGGGAGTTACCAGTTTGCAAACTCCTCTCTCCCTCACTCCCTCCAACAGTTGGTAATGGATTTCTAAAACACAGTATTAATTTATTGCAATAGTGAAACTTGTGGCCAGCAAGATGTGAATTAATGAGGAATCTCCCAGAGAGTAAGAAGTACCTTGACTGAGCTTCTTCCATGATCACATGATCTTGTGTTATTTGTAAAATTATTACTGTCCTTATTGTAATGGCAAAGCCAAAACACATTTGCTTAACATGAAGTTTTATAACAGAAGAAGCAATGGCCATTTTGTGAGGCACCCAGCAACTCTTTTAGGTGAGATCCTGAGAGATGTTTTATGTTTAGGAAGATAAGAACTCCAGGATAGACATGGTGCTGAAACTTCTCGAGAGGGTTGGGTGGTGGATGTAAGGTGTGTTTAATAGGCAGCAGCAAAAAATACAAAACCACCACTGGCAAATGAACTCTCTGAGTTATCTTGCCACATCCTTGTTTGCCAAATAAGTTGTCTGTAAACCCTGCCATTATTAAAATTCTTCATGTTGATAACAGCACTTTCCCCAGAACATTTTGTTGAAGCTTGAAAATGGAATTATCTGCTATGACTGCTCTTTTGAGCAGTGTAAATTTTCAACAACATTCCTAAATAAATCTGTGATATACAGTGCATGGAACACCTATTTTTATAAATATCTCCACAGAGGAAAGCTAGAGATAGGAAGAATAAATTACAAGCAAGAGAATGGCAATTTAAAACATGCTCTAACCCTGTTTGCTCCTTGGCACGGCTCTACGTTAACTTAGCTTCAGCCCCTGGGAAGGAAAAAGTCACAGCTTTTATTTACATAATTCAGAGTTTTTAAATAAGAAACAATAAAGAAGTGAAGCTTTGCAGGAAAAAAACAGCATAAAGTATGAACAAGAAATACTACTTTAGACTCTGTGGCCAGAAAGATACTGGCATTGGGAATAACATGCCATTTTAACAGAGATACAAACATTATGACCTGACTGTACAAATACCAGGCTCCCCGCTGGGGAAATCATCTCTCTTTTCAGGTGAGGGACACAAAAAGACTCTCTGGTGCCTTGTTAAGAACTCAGTGCTCAGCACCTCACCTTGCACAGGACAGCTGCCTTTCTGCTTTAGGTATGACTGTTCCTCAGAGATCTGAAATGACTTCCCCAAATTTGGGCATAATCCCAGATATCAAGTACTTCTTAATCTAATCCTAAACCACTACTGCATGTAAATGTCCAGAACTGAACTCAGTGCCTGGAAAGTGTTTAGCAATGGTCCTTTAAGCACCCTCTGTCTTGTACTTTAGAGCCTGGCCTCAGCTCAGCGAAATCTGGGCTGTTTAGAAAGGACCAGAAAGCTTTGCCATGTCCCATTGCTATAACTCAGAAAATTCTACTTCATCTTGCAGCATGTACAAGAACTGGGAATTAGTTTTTCTCCTCCATTTTACCCCAGCCAGCTCTTCTCATTCTAACGCTGCTCATTCTGGTAGTTTTAGGATTAAACAATTTGGGCAGGCAAAAGAACATATAAAGTTGGTCTGGGATAATGATAGTCCAGGCGTCTTATTATAGAGCAGGTGACAAAAATAAAATATCCAGAAGGAAAAGTTGCATTGTATTGTCTAAAGCAGATTCATAACTATAACTCAGTAGAGAGGCTGTGATGCTGCTACACTGAGTTAGCCACTATAACTTGGTGTGCTCTGCTATTGTACCTTCAAATAGGTGCAGAGCAGGTATGATAAATCTGGTCATGTGCCATACAGCTCAGATAATTTTCTACCTGTCTGGGAGATGACTTTTGTCACCCTGGTAATATAACTCCTACGCAGCTGCTGTGCCTGCTAGATGTGCTGCTGGCAAGGGAAAACACACATATCTTTAGGCACTGGCCATGGTAAAGGATGATTGCGATGAAATATAGAATTCTTTTTCAAGATCTCCTTCTGCTTGCAGCAAATAAGCAGTACCTATGGATGTTTTAATTTTTCACACTATACTGCTATCCTGTGTGGCCCAGGCTCTGTAACTACTGTCAACTCAAATGTCAGTTGGTATTTATAACACCAGAACCAGAGCAAGGAATTTCTGAAGACCTTAAGGAAAGCATATTTAGTTTCTCATGCTCAAGAGAAATTTTGGAATAATTCCAAGTGAGGAAAGAAGATGGGATGAAAATTTTCAACTTTCAATGAGCCATATCTGCACATACACATTTCCTGTGCTAGAAGGACATTTGAAGCAGACGGGATGTGACCAACCCCCACATTCCCAGAGATGTAGCAGAGCCCTGACTCTCTTTTGCAATTCAGGGCTATGGTAATGACACTTGTATTGTACACTCAGTTAAATTACCCTTCCCAGAGGCAGTGCTCTGGCCTGCTCTGATGGGCACCAGGAAAATGCCACCTGCGAGAGGAGCAGGTGAAACACATTCAGGTCCACTGCTTCCTTTCAAGCAGCTGCTAGGTATTGCTCTTACAAAGAGCATTCAAAGTCCTTGCAAGGGATCAAGGGGTGGGGTGAACTGATCCCTGTTTTTTTCTGCAACCCTTTTCTAGTCGTCCTCAGGGCCTTGCCTCAGGTGGGGCAGGGCACAGCTGAGGGTCAGGGCATGGTTGAGGATCAGGGCACAGCTGAGGGTCAGGGCATGGTTGAGGATCAGGGCATGGCTGAGGATAAGGGCATGGTTGAGGATCAGGACACGGCTGAGGGTCAGGGCATGGTTGAGGATCAGGGCATGGCTGAGGCTCAGGGCATGGTTGAGGGTCAGGACACGGCTGAGGCTCAGGGCACAGCTGAGAGCCAGGGTCAGGGCATGGCTGAGGGTCAGGGCATGGCTGAGGGTTAGGACACGGCTGAGGCTCAGGACACGGCTGAGGCTCAGGACACGGCTGAGGCTCAGGACACGGCTGAGGCTCAGGGCATGGCTGAGGCTCAGGGCACAGCTGAGAGCCAGGGTCAGGGCATGGCTGAGGCTCAGGGCATGGTTGAGGGTCAGGACACGGCTGAGGGTCAGGGCACAGCTGAGAGCCAGGGTCAGGGCATGGCTGAGGCTCAGGGCACAGCTGAGGGCCAGGCTCAGGGCATGACTGAGGGTTTTTCTCTCTCTCGTGTGTAGAGAGTGATATGGCAGCCTCTGCTCCCAGCCTGTGCAGTGCTGAGGGCTCTGCACTGCCAGGCCATTGCAGGCAATGTCTCCAGGGTTGGACCTTCCTGGCATGGAGGATTATCTCTGCTAACTGCCAGCTAAGTTTCTGAAAGCATTTTGGAATCTTTTGGACTGAAATGTGCATCAGTGTATTATTCTCTATTAGAAGGACGAGCCCAAGCAGGAGTCAGTAGCATAGCCCCAACACAATTGCCTCTTATGTGGGAGGCTCTTGAATCCTTCCCAGTGTTTATAAAGCATGTGTAAATTAATGAACGCATTCATTACTAAAAATGACACAAACAAATGAAAAACTTTTAAATAAATGCTTGAAAGAGTACTAAGCCTACTACCAGAAAAGTATAAGGGTTCTCAGCAGCAAAGTGCAGAAGAAAATTGTGGCTGAAAAAGAACAGATGTTTAAAATAAATGCTTTCAGTGCTGAACTAAAATATAATTCAAACACATACAGAAGATATATACACTGGCTTTCAGCAACACAACCCCCTGAAACACCTATACAAGTAACCTTGTTTTGGATCAGCAAGGCTTATTCTATTTATTAAATCAATAAGTGTAAAGCCCACAGACCATTTTAGTTATCGACATTTTCCAAATAAATATCCCAAGCATTTCTAATCACAACTGATTTCCATTATTTTGACCTCCTTCTTCTTTGACTGGATCAATAATGTCTGATGTAATAATTTATCAAAATATACCGGGAAAATTATTGATTCTTCTTGTACACATTAGCTGGGAGAAAAATATGTCTGGCTCTCACTTTAGTCTAAATCGCTTCCGAGATTTAAATTAAACTGCATTTGGTATTTGTATGAAGGATATTAGCACTGTATGTAAAACAAATCACTGAAGCTGAAATGGATGTTTTACTTGCCCCAGTTCCCCTGACGCTTTTATGGCACCCATCACTGCAGAGTGTTTTTCATACCCTAATTGCTTTGTGAGATCTCTCGCTCTGCCTCTGCCTCCCACCCCTGTGCACTGGCGCAGCGTTAGCAATGCCGTCTGACACTCCTCATCCTGCCTCTTGGGGAGACTCAACTCGAGGCCAACTGGAGATTTTATTTAGTTGAGAGATGTACTATAGAAGTAGAAATCTTTCATGTAAATCCTGGGTGTTCACAAAAGGATCAAAAGCTTATGTGTATTGTATACAATGGTTTGGGGCAGGATTTATATTTAGCCATGCTATATTTTTAGGGGTTTATTAGTGAAAGTAGTATTTGAAAGAAGACAGTGAAGAAAAGCTGTATGTTACAATATGCTGTATTTTCTAATGGTAGTGAGCCCGTGAATTATCGATTGCAACTCATTTACAAATATCTAACTTGTGGAGATCAAGACAATTTTATTTCTTAATAGGTCTGTACTAATACATTTTGGGGGAAGGGATATGAAGATGAAACTACTAAAGCAATGTGCTGAGTCATTAAATAGAATAAACCATCCCTTCCCTCACAACTGTAATCTGTCACCGTATCACTTACCTATTGCATGTGTTGTAATAGCCAACCGCAGTTTCTTTTTCACCTTTTGTTTCAGATGAAGAGACTTAAAAATTGCAAATGTTTCTCCCCATGGATGCAAGAGCATAAATCAGGAGTAATACTGAGCTCTCTGCCTCATATTGATTCTTTTGTGAACTAAGCCAGATGGGTTCAGATATGAGCATGATCTAATATTCCCCTTAGCTTGATTTATAGATTTCTTTGTGCATTACCTGACCATAAATGAGTCTTGCATTATTTCTTGTGTGCCTGTCAAATTAAAGAAAAATATTCTCATTGACCTTTCAACCTGGGAGAAAAAAACGAGTCAGAGACATTTTACTGCATGTATTACAGGGATCTTGGTGCTTACATGCCAATTAAGAGTGTGTGATTATGAAAGAGGTCTAGCAATTTGTGTTGTGTGTAATGATTTCATTTTCCTGTAAAGCACGCAGTGGATGTACTGACAGTACCGTAAGCTACAATGCAAATAACCCTGGAAGAGAGAAGAAGCGGAGAACAATTTGGTGCAATTCATTCTTTAATTTACAGAAACAAGCACTGATTGCAAGAACTGAAATGTTTTTCTGGAAGAAAATAATGTTCTTTAAAATGTGGCCCGGCAAGCAAAATTGCTGAGACGCCGCCACAGACACATTAATGTCATTGAAGGGAACGAGCATCGGGGCATCTGCTGACCCCAGAGAACTCTTCTGGGAACAAAATGAGTTTAATATGTATGAAAAATAATGAGCAGTGTATCATGAGCCTATCATTAGGACACAACCTTGGGCTCTGGACTTGTGACCAGCTTCACTGGGAGACGCTGAGCTTTGTCTGAGCAAAGAGCTCTTGCTTAACCTGAAGACCTGAAAGTACTGACCTCAATGACCCCCCACCTCCTCCAACAGTTTTCAAGCATGTTTCTACAGCCTAATAAGCCTATTATATCCTCTATTTATTTGCAAATAATGTTCAAATCTAGCAAATCTGGCATTAAAAAAATAAAATATTTCCATCTTTGTCATTATTCAGTTTTTGACCAGATAAAGTATGGTAAACATGCTCTGAAGCTGCTCACAGACCAAATATCTGTCATGCTTCTATTCAGGTTGTATCTCTGTTTTGTATAAGAGGATGACATTTTCAGTAAAACCAAGATTTTAGCTTCTGCCTTATAAGAAAGAACTTAAAAAATAAGTCTTTCTATGCTATGTGACTATGCCACAGAACATTGCTGGTAGCCCTGGCTCTGGAAACAGGAAGACCTGTTTGGGTTCTCAACTGCCTTTTCCAGGTACCCCACCCCCAAGCATCTGTGTCACCAGAAAAATCCATTTTCCCCCCACTTTTTCTCCAGCTCAGATATGTTTATTCTAGCCAACCTGCTCCTACAAATGAAAATAGAGGTTCAGGAAAATTAATGTTCCTTTCCAAACCTTTGTTAATGCCATCAAAATATTGATGACCCCATTTCCTAGACTACAGTCTTTATTTTATTCTTACAAGTCTCAGCTGTGGCAAGAAAGCTTTGCTTAAAACATCCAACTGGCCAAACACTGAAGTGTTTTACATCTGTCCAGGGATGCCCCTAAACAGTATGTCTGTTCTAGGGGCCAGTATATTCATAACAGAGGGCCAAAGGTATAGATTTTCTTTGGTTTGGATGCTTTATTTTAATTCCCGTGGCTGATCGCATTTGTTTATTTTTATTACACTAAGTTCCAGTCCCCGAGAATGGGATCTGTGGTGCTAAAGACACTTTTATTATATATGAGACTTCAAGTGATAGTCTTTGCCCGGAGGAGCTCACAATAAAAATAAGCAGGCAGATAGAGAGATAAAAGACATGATTCAGCATTAGATGTAATTTGCTGGATGAAGCTGATCCAATTGTATTTGAAGGATTTATTTTACAGATGAAGAAACTTAGGCACAATGAAATGAAATGACTTGCAGAAAATACACAGAAGTCCATGGAAAAATAAAAACTAAACTCTGATTGTCCCATAGCTCTGAGGAAAGACAGCCTCTTTGAAGTAGAGGGAACTATTTAAGCATTATGTGTACACAACTACACATTCTGTACATCCCAGTTTGTAGAAATTTTACAGGCCTACACAGTTCTGCCACCTAGCAGGGGTATTTTTGTGGTTTTTTAATTCCTTCTGCTGTGCTTAAGTCTTGCACCATCTTTTCTTAGTGAGCAGTCCTTATTCAGAGATACTCCTGATATCTGGCACAAATGGTGCTTCGAAGAGATGTTTACTGCATAAAGGCACAGAAAATACACCTAAATTTCCTACTCTGGTCAGTATATTTATATGAAAAGTATTGTGGTGATAGATCAAAATGCACTGATTGCTCTTCCCCTTCACATGGTGATTTATAATTGTGGATTTACATCTGACTAAAAGACTATTCAGACTGTCTGGCTTGCATGGTAATAAAAACAGGCTCTTCTCAATATCCTTTTAGTATTGCAAAACCCCTTCACTTTAAACAATTCAATGAACACAAAAATGAAAGTTAAAAACATCTTGCAAAATATAAAAATAATAAAGTGCAATCAGTGAAATCCTAAATCGTAATGACAACTTTATCCAGTGTCAGCTACAGACACTCACTGACTACATGGAGTTTTAAGAGAAGCATTTGTATATCTGCTAAGCAAAACAAACAACAAACAAACAAAACAATAAACAAAACAAAAAATGAAAAAGGGAAAAGGGGCAGAGAAAGAATATTTAAGAATTTCTTAATAGAATTGAGGGGCTAACAGGAGAAGAAAGCTATTGACCCTGTTATACTATGGAGTGTTATTTCACAGAAAAAAAATATGATGCTGTAGGCTCAAAACATCCTGTTCCCTTGAATAACATTTCTCAGTCTGGAAGTATAAACATCCACAAGTCACCTTCATATCTATATTCTCTAAACACAATTATCTTTAGTTCCCTTTATTGAACCCACAAAAGGGTTTTTTTTCTTCAGTTGCCTGGAAAAACAAATGTACAAGGTTGAGGGCTGGTACCTTGCTGTTGGTACGAACTGGACTAAGGCATTTTCATTTAAAAAGCAAAATAACAGACTGATCTGTGAGACCTTTACTGTATAATTAATAGGATCTTAAAACCAGACTGCTTCATGGAAGAGTTTTCTGCTGCCATCAGGACTGCAAATTTCTTCCTGCCCTAAGGTTGGTAATGGACAGGTTATGAATGTGCTACAGGCTTCCAAGCAAAGGAAAGGCTGGATTCCATGCATTTCCCCAGAACTCTCCTCTCTACTTCAGTACTCCTAGAGCTTTCTAAGAACATGACTCCAAAGAATTTGTTCTAGAATGAAATATGTCTCAGAAAAGCTGAACACAAAGAAAGGCAAAATTTGCCTCAAGTTCCTGCTGATATTCAAGACCAGAGCCATCCACACCAAGAATCCTTGCCATCTGTGACACCCTTTGGGGTAATATGCTGTGCTCTCCAGGTCTCTCTTCACAGCAGGGAAATATCCTTTTTTTACTGGACACATGCTGCCCTTATGAGGCAGTGAGGAGATAACCTGAGCTGAGCCTTTTTGGAAGTATCCATCACTACAGTCCAAGCAATACATTCTTCCCCTTGTCCACCAGTTTATTCTGTAGTAGAAACATAGATAGTGACAGAGAAAATCCCTTAGATCATCTAGTTTATCCCTTGGTGAGAAAAAGATGGTTTCTTGCATTCATTGTCTTTGCAGACAATACCTCACCCAAAATTATCACCTGACCTAAAGTCTGACAGAGAAATGGAATATTACTAAGACAATCCCTGCTCAGGTGCTTGGTTTATTGTTTGTGTTGCAGCAAAGAAGGAGTACAGCTTACAAGATGAAAAGGGGGGAAGAACTGTGATCCTTTCTCCTTCCCAAGGATACCAGTTCAGGGGAGACGCAGAGGGAAGGAGCAAACAGAGCATTATGTGTCTGTGAGCAGAAGTGTCCTGAGGGATACTAATCTGTAAGAATTGCTGGAAATCACTAAAAAAGGAATAAATGTAGTAGTGGTATCTAGAGGTGCCCTATAGGACTCCCCTTCCCTAATCCAGGGGATTCTCTGAGGAAGGACAAGGAGGCCTTCCCCATCTCTTTTCCCCATAGCACCCCCTATACAGGGAAGAAGTCATAAAAGTGATGATGTATTTTCTTCCTAAAATTATGAAGAGGATGATGCCTCTCAAGGCTCTGTACAACAGCTGGAAGCCACAGTTGCTCCTTAGAATCAGACCCATAAAACATGATTTTGTAATGCCAGTGGGTTTTTGGGGTTTCATGTGTGCTCTAATACCACAAATTACAATTTCATTTCCAGGAGGTGTTTGCTTCCGTAACATTCAAGGTGACCCTAGGACAAGACCTGGAGCAGTGAGAGGGAAAAGTGAGGCTTTGACATACTTTGATTCAAGGTCCAGCCTGTGGGAGGCTCATCCTGTCTCTGCCACCAGGAATTGCTGTTAACTGTTCCCATCCTCCTTGGTGTCCTTGAAAGGACACTTTTAATAGCCAGACAGCCTTCTGTTCTCCATGAATCCCTTGGGGCATGGATGCCAGCTCCCCTTTCAGCTCATCTGGCTTCTTCTCACTCTTATATTTGAGTCTCAGCTCTAGGTATTAAATGTACACCTTCCTCTTGCACCTTTTTGCCCCATATCTGTTGCCTCACCACAGCCTAGATCTCCCTTTTGTTGCCTTAAGCAGGTGCATGGGCTGCTGTCTTTGCCTGATTTTATTTAGTGTATTTTGCATCAGTGTTGGAGCTGGGGAGGGATGTGCTGGGAGCAATGTCAGACAGGAGGTCAGGAGAGGCAAAATCAGTTCATGGATTGATGCCTTACCATGCGCTCCTCAGCCTCTCCTTGCCTCTTTCCCCCTGCTTTGCCCTTCTGCTCCACCAGCAAAGAGCACAGCCTGTTCCCTGGGGTTTGGACCAGGGCTCCTGCTGAGGCCCAGACAGGTGAAACCATTCCTGTCATTTGCTGAAGGATGGCAAAGACCTTTGTAGTCCTACTGCATGCACTGAGTTGGGATGGCCAATCTTTTAAACAACCAACTAAGCAAAAGGTCATATTTTTGTCCAAACAGGATGGAGATGGAGATGAGAAGCTCTTGTTCTTGGGGACAGAAGGGAAATACAGCTTTTCAAATCAGTTTATTTTTCTTATGATTTACCACAGGATTTTACCTTCCCTTTTGGAATGTTGTCAGCACGCACGGACAAAAGATGTGGTATTTTGGTACATTGTATTTAGAGCAGCCACAAAATATTAGAATCTCAATCATATCCAACTATCATGTGATTATATGGTGAACTTGCATAGCAGGAGATCCTCTGTGCCAGCTCAGCCCTTGACAGATCTCTCACAAGCAATGTGAGTGATGAGCTCCTATTTAGGAACTGACAAATTTGTGTGGATCAATGATTATTAAAAAGAAAATGTCATTAAAGAGGACAGTTCGGTGCAGTATCTATCCAGGAGCTGTCAGTGTCTCTGCTGGGAAAATTAAAATAAAGTCATCTTACAACATATATTTCAAACATTTTGAATTTAATAATTAACTAAAAGACAGATGCAACAGCCCATTTCCAAAGTGCATTTCAGTGTCCATTAAAAACATCGATTGTCTAAAAGGCAATTACTTCGTTGTAATTCCTGCTGATGATTGCTGGGATCTTTCATTTATTAAGTGTTTTATGAACTATTTGTTGGTTTTTTATTTATTTTTTTTAATGAGGGTAGCGACTAATTAAACATGAGAAACATTACTCTGAACTTAAAAAGATCCAAATGTTTTGTTTGGACACTTATAAAAAAAATTTTTTTTTATATTGGAAATTATTTTTAATTTTGAAGTTTTCTGTTTCAGTGATAAAAACAAAATACTCAAGTTGTCTTTTGGACAACTGAAGCAATTCTTCCCCCTACTGATTTTGGTTCAACCACTGAAAAGAAAAATCATTCAGAGTCCAATTCTTCTGGCAGGAATGGGCTGTGCAGATGTTACTTGTTCACTTGGTATAGTCCTATGAAGTTGTCATGGCTCTGCTGACACAGAGTGAGGTGAGTGCCAGTGAAATCGACAGTATTGCTATGAATAAATATTTATAGAGTACAAAGATAGGAGATATTTTAGAAAGTTTGTCCTGTCCTTTACATCAGCAGTCCTCATGTGCATTGCTTTAGTTATTGGAAGGGGTTTTTTATCAATAAGGCAATGTAGAACTAAGAATTAGTTATTTTAAAAACAGTATTATTACAGGTTGATTTTTCACAACTGAGACCCTAATTGCAAACCCATTACAAGCCCAGGACAAGAAGAGCCAGGGGTTTCACAGCCCAAAGGGGTAAGCAAACCAAGGGACTGGTACCAAGTGCTGGGGCAGTACAAGGAAGAAGCTGGAGAAGCAGAGCTTGCTTGATGGATTGTGGTGCTTTCCGAGGGACACCCTTAGTGCCAGGCTAACGCAGGGAATGGCCCATGGGCAGAAATCAAATCCCAAGCACCTCCTCAGAGCCCAGCATGCTACAGGGCAGGAGGCTACTCCCATTTTTCAGATCTTAGTGTGGCCTCACTTTACAAACTTAGGTTGAAATTTCTCCTTTTCCTCAACCTCTCTGTTGCTCTGGGGGAGCTGTAAATCTTTCACCATGCAAAGATCTCACTCCCAGGCACGATCTCCTTTTCCATGATGCGCTACAACCTTTTCCTGAGGCCTTTTGCATTTTACATTTGTCAGGCGGAGATTTGTTATAAACTTTAGGGAAAGCAACAAGTTAAGAGTGGCAGTGCTGTGTGATGGAGGCTGGTGCTGGCTGAGCCCTGCGGTCTGCCAGGAGAGCCCAGGGCAGGGTGGGCTGGGACTGGCAGCTCCTGTGAGATGCTGACCTGACACAAGGGGAGATTCATCAGTACAACCCAATCACAGCACTCAAAATCATCTAGATGGAGCATTTCTGCTTTCTCCAAACTGAATTTCCTTCCCAAGAATTTTGTATTTCATGACAAGTTTTAAAACTGAGATTTTTTAATCTTAACCCCAAACTTAGAACTCCCCGTAGGACAGAAATTCATATTTTGGTGATGTATCAGAGGAAACTATGTTACTGGAGAAACTGAATGTCTGGGGACAGGCAGCTGATGGTACTTTCCAAAATGACAGAGATCCTTACACATGGCCAGGGATAATCCTGAGGAGAGTCCTGCCTCCCTGTTACCTGTGCAAATGCTGCACCAAACTCATGCAAGGCCTTTGCAGCAAACAAAAATTGACCTTAGGAGCCTTTACAACCAGTTGTCTTCTTTAGTCTTACTGCTTTCTGTTGATACCTTGGCAGCAAAATGGAGAGTTATTTCGTAAATTTTCATTTGCAAAATTAAATTTGGAGAGGAGAGAGATAATTTCATAAAGTAAACCGATATAAACAAAAACAGCCCTTCCGGGTAGGAAAATACAGCTAACTGTGGGAAGTGCATGCAAGTCAATACAAATAACAGCCATTCAAATCCACCATGCTGTGTATTTCTAGCAACCAAACTTCAAAAAAGGATGAAAACAAAGGAAGACAATGACATGCAGATTAGAGAACATAACATTAGAGAGTCTGAGAAAGCCAAATTCATAGAGTTCAGTGAAAGAGATGGCTCAGGCTGAACCACAGTCTAATATCAAAATAACAAAAGAAATGAAGGAAGTTATTATCAGTCTGAGAAAATTGAAGGCCAGGTAGCAATGACCTGAAGCTAAGACAGAAAAAGTTTAGGTGAGATATTAGAGGGAAGTAACAGGGAAGTTGAATAGCAAAACAGGGAAAGTGCCCATAACTGCCAGGCTTGGGCAGCCAGTGAGACGGTGCACGGCTGGAAAAAGCAGAGTGGCTTTAAACAGACACAAGAGAGCCAGCTCAGATGGAACACAGGCTCTGTTACAGGTATCTGCACACAGTGATACATGGAACTACCAGGCAGAGCTGCTGCTTTGAATTAGCCCAGCTGCTTCTGCTTCCTCTGATGCTCTCTTACATATCTCCTTTATCCATCATGCACCCTCCCTTCCCATCCAAATGTGGATGAATTCCACATAGTTCCCTCTTACTGAGCTCAGCTTTCTGTCACATTGAAAAGATGTGTCAGGAGAACTGCTGGAAGAAGAAACAGTTGTTACTAAGGCAAGGCCAGCCAAGAGGGCTGCTGATATGATGGATTATAGAAGGAAGTCTCAAAGTCACTTAAGGATGAGGAGCTGGAGATGTGCGTGAATAATGCCAATGATCATACAAAAAACTCTGCAACACTGAGAAGCTGGAAGAAACCCCTGCCTCTGCTGAGAACACTGCAAAAGTCAACACGGACTGGTCTCCACTGAAAGAATGAAGAGATTCCCAGGGCTGAGCAGGACTTTCTGAAGGGAAGACTTTTCCTGGAGGAAATTATGAGCTCTAGTGGTGGGTCCCCTCCACACAAGTTCTCCCCACTACTTCTTTGTTCTAGAAATGCCTGGGAATGGGGTTAGTTGGGTTTGAGACAGGCTGATATTAATTCTCTAACATGAGAAAAGGGTATTACCAACACACGCCTCATACTTCATAAGGTGTGCTAATAATAAAAACCAGCAAGTTTATGGTCAGAAGACACCCTGGAGATGGGATTTGGTTGCTCAGAGGAGCGTGGGAGGAAGCAGGAAGGCTGTTGCTACCCACGGGCACAAGGCTCCTGCGGCAAAATGATGCACCATTGTCAGAGAGCTCACTGTTGGCTTCTACTCAAACCCCTGGGCACACAGCAACCAGCACCCAGGGTGGTTACAGCACAATTAGAGCTACTGCCAGAATAAATACTCGGTGTACAGCACAGAAACCTCTTGCACAGAAACCTGCCATAAATACTGCCCGTTGTCCTTTCCTGCCGGGGCAGCTGCCAAGGTCTCTGCACACACAGCAGCCCTGCCTGGGGACCTTCCCACACACCTCACCTGTGGCCACTGCTCTTGACTGCAATCATTTCACTGGAGCTGTCTCACACGTGAGGCAAAAAAGCCAATCATATTTTGCTGAAGTTCTCCAGCTGAGAGCCACCAATTTTAGACTGGTCCAGGGGGCTGATGAATGTGTTGCCAGTGGTGTCTTGGTGATGACCACCCAGCAAAGGGAGTTTCATGGGCTTGCTGGTATATTGTTTACAAAGAACTGCTTAACATAATGATTCTCTGATGTTTTCACAACAGGTAATAGAAGAAGCACTTCAAAAGAGATACATTTGGGATACAACTGGGTAACAAAGAAGGTTCATTTATGGTAAATGCCAATCACTACAAATGTCAGATGCAATACCTTGAAGGACAAATGAAAAAATGAAGGGTTGTTTTTCTTTGGTTTCAAAGCTAAATCCATATCACTTGTTTTGCAGAAAATTCATGGCAGTTACTGGAGAAATAAAAAAAAATCTAAAATACTTTTAAAATAATGATTTTAAAATTTAAAAAAAATTAAAATTATTGCTTGAAAAGTAGTTCTTTTTTATTTTACAATTATTCCCCATCCTAAGGAATCCAGATAGGCAAGTACTTTCAGAAGAATACTGGAAAGGATAAAGAAACAAAAGAGCTGCACAGGTCTGTCGTATCTTCCTCTAAATTGCTTTCCTTCACTAACTCTGCTAAAACAATTGCAGCTACATCCATGAGCTCAAACACTGGTATTTCTGAATAGCTCTTTAACTGAAGGGACCTGCAGTCATTCTGAAGACATATCTCTGTTACAATCTATAATGAATGTAATCTTCAAGGAGCAATAATTTCTCTCAATTTCACAATTTTTCTGTTAAAAGTGGCATGTGTTACAATCTGGGTTGTCAGTTCTTCTGGCCATGGATACACACATTTCTCAGTAAAGCATCTTAGGCACCCTCTGTATGCTATCAATAAGATCAGTATTAATGTTAAAACTTTTTTTTAAAATTTAATTGCATGTTAACATAATCTTCCAAGTTATTTTTTCAATATAAATACATAGGACACAACAGCTGTTTGGACATCTCAAATTAGAGCTGTTTTGTAGCTGTCTCTACAGAAAATGCCTTTGGCTAATATAATTTAAATCTTTTCTGTGAATGAATTTCATGCTTTGAAGCTAGCTAATAATTTCTGTCATTTAAGAACAACATTCCATGATTTGTTCCTAATAGTAAAAAAGAGAAAATGAGCACTCCCCTGCACTGCTGCTCCCATCTGCCTGTGTGCCAGAGCATTGCCCTGGATTTCCCAGGAGCTGCCCTGCTGCTGCCCTGTGCAGCCTGGGAAGGGGATGGGGGCTCCAGGATGGTGCTTTAGCAAAAAGTGCCAGAGCTGGGAGAACTTCACCATGCAGCCCCAAGGTCACGGCCAGAACTGGGAAGGAGAACTATAAATTACAAAGTGCTGGACTGCAGCCAAGCCCATGGGAAGCTGCATTTAGCATATCATTCTCTAAGCAGTAGGATGAAACCTTAACTCCCTTTCAGACAGAATTTGAATGGAATTTGTTATAAGAACACTCGGATTGAAAACTCGGAAATGGGCTGCAATTGCGGGGGGATCCTCTTTCCAACCAGCCCAAAATGATGATGAGGATGATAGAGCCCTATCAAATATTTATGAAAAGCAGATGAATTTCTGTGCTAGCAACATGCTGCTACTATAACAGAGACCTCAGATACCTCCTGACAGTATCCTGTGCTGAGGTTTCTCCCAGTGTAAACTAAAGGCAGAATAACAAGCTGATTCTAGTATTTTGAAGTAAAAGTGCTGCAACAGAGGTTAATAATAATGTATCAGAAGAATGTGTGGTATGTGTGACGATTTGTTATTTATAGATACTATTTACCAGCTCCCATCAGTGCTGTAGCCCTGCCATGAAAGGTACAGAATAAAAGAGCTTTACATGAGCTGTAGACTTGCACGTGTTAGGTGCACATACAACATATAATGCTGTGGGGAAACACTGAGACCTGCAGGAGTGGTAGCATACACAAAACAGCGTAGGCAGTGCTATTCCAATGCATTAAACAATTACAGTGTTTATGAGAAAATGATGAATTAATTCATTTAGATTTTTTAATACTGAAAAATAAAAAAGAAAATAAATTGCTCATGTAATTTTCTGTATAAAACCTCTGCACCTTGCTGTCACACGGATAACTCCAAGACTGGTACTTAAAGATGTGAGATAATAGTACTGCCAGTCTCAGTGGCAAGAGGGGCATCTTGAAAGGAAATCTCCTCCCCCTTGTCTGCAAAGGAATGCTGGCATTAAGCGCTGAAAAGCTGCCATCCCTCATCTTGGCACTAAGTTAGGTGAAGAGATGCTGGAGAGTTTGGGGAGCACTGTGTGAAAGCAAACGGTTCAGTAATTTATTGGGCAGCAGCTTCCTTGGGTGGATCATACAGCCATAACTAACAGGCAGATGTGAACTACTTTGCTAGTAAGTTATCAGTGACTTGTTAAAACATTGTCACAGGGCTTTGGTGTTATTGGAAGAAACACTAACAATGGGATTTGAATAGTGGTTGAGAAGAAATGTCAGAAAAGTAATAAATTAGCTTCTGTAGTTAGAGAGGGAAATTTTTGGATGTGTGTGATAACGTATACTTTCGGGGAAAGATGGAAAAAAGCACGTAAGTATTTGTAAAATATCCCAGAGATGTCAGGGAAGGAATTTGCCCTAGAATTGGTGGATGTGTAAATCTGTGTTAGATGAAATAAGTTCTGGGCTGGGGGATGGAAGGATGAAATAATGGCTATGCTCTGCCTTACACTCAGTGCTGTGATAACCCCTAGATGAAGAGGTTTCATCACTGCAGATTAGGACGGGATTCTTTCTTCTGTTGCTTGAGAAACCAGGCAAATACATTTCTGCTGTAAGAGAGGGGCTGCGTTCTGTCCGCTCACCCTTCTCTGAGCCTTTGGCATCTGCTCAGACAAAGAAAATAACTCCTCTCTGAACTGCAACACAAAGGGGAGATTCATGGCATCATCCTGTCTGTGTGCCCACAGACTCACATGCTTTACTGACCAGGATGCCACTTGTACAATTTCTTTCTTTATTTCCCAGATCTTTTCACAAATGGATTTTGTGATTCCTGAGAAATGAGAAGTCTAAAGGTTCACAAAAAACCAATCTGTCTGCTTTTTGCCAATGAAACAGCAACTTAGCTTTTACCTGATCTTACGCACTAGTCTAACTTCTGATGCACTCTTTAGATTTCTGAACTTATTTTACTAATTCAGCTCATACTGATTTATATGCTTTAAGCAGATCAAGCAGCTCATGCAAAAAACCCTGTTAAAGTGTATTAAATAATTATTTATGTAACATTTTCCAATAAAGAACTTAAAAGCAGTACAAAAAATTAATTGATCTTCTTTGAGCTAAGTAGTATTCCATTTCAGGACATAAAAATGAAGGCATATTAAATTACATATTCAAACATAGGTACCTGAAGTCAGGCATCTAAATGAACACATCACCTGCTAACTACTGCTGTGATTCTCCCTCCTCTGAAGAGATTCGGGTCTGCATTTGAGGACCGCATTGAATAGAAGGAAAAACCAACCTCTCTCAAACTGTTTCTGTGCAGTTAAAGGAACCCAGGTTTAAAGACCAGGATATCTTGCAGCTTTGGCTAAACTAGCAACTGTTAATAAACAAAGCAACTTTTCTTTAGCTCCTAGCTTTAAGTGGGTGTCAGATCACAGGCACTCAAGTTCAAAAGGCACTCAGAAAGTTTATGCAACTGATCCAGCTGCCTTTCCCAAGGTGAGTAATTAGTGCTCTCTCGAGGACTGCCATTTACTTAACATTTCCTGACTTTCCCGAGGCTGGTTGCTGTAGGAATGATCAGGCCCTAGCAGATCTTAACGTGGCTGTACTGCTCCGTGGCAGTCCTGCAGGCAGCATCAGTCTCCTCTTGCCTCCATCCCAGGCACGGCCAGTAGCCCCCTCTCCCAGGACACTGACTTGCACTTTCTAGAGAGGGAGGCTTCATTCTGAAGAAGACTGAAAGATCATTTATGGGTGCTCTGATGCATATTCCAAATTAGGTGTTTTAAAGGTGGTGAAATAATTGCCAGGTTTGCATATTTAATGGACCTTGAGCTATAAGCATTCCCCAAAAGTGCCTAGTTAATACTCGTTTGACAGTGAATTGGCTCAGTACTGAGCTCCAATACATCAAATTAGCATTGATTTGCAAAAAGTTACTGAAAGATTTCTTAAACAACTAGGTTCTAAAATCAGTTTAGGAGAAGACGGTCTCTCCCTATGACTGCCTTTATAAAAGTCCTTTCTGGTTCCTTACCAGGACTCCAAGGGCATTCTTTCCAAAATGCTTTAGAAATGATAATTCTTTTTCAACTTTGTATTTGAATCCTCTTTCAAGAGTGATCAATTTCTCTCGGGGTCTTCACGGTACCATTGAAAATCCTCTCCTGCTGGGTCAAGAGTGGAGCTGTGGCCGCACAGTGCCCAGTCAAGATGCAGCTGGACTCTGCACAGAGGATGAGAGTTTGACAATCTAGGATGCAGGTGCTCCGCTTCCTCCCGCGGACGGCTAATAAATTCCAGGTGGGATTTGAAGGAACTGGCGCTGCCCCATTACATTCCTCTATGGCTTCAGTCCTGGCAACTTCAACAGCTTCCCCTCTCCCTGCACGATGTTAACACAGCTGCGCTCAGCGGACCCGACGGTGCTGGAACACCCTCAATAAACAGAGGAAAGCTGCCAGGCTCTGCTCCCTGCAAGGTTCGCGGCAGCCCCGGCTCCGCCTGCCAGCTCGGGGTGTGTGTTAAACCTCCCTGGCACGGCCGCTCGGGGCTGCCGGGCACAGCCCGAGCCTGGCCGCTTTCCTCTGTTTATTGAGGGTGTTC
>JAHLSL010000085.1:746480-797443 GCA_025920805.1 Petroica traversi | reverse complement strand
GCGGGCTGCCCGTAGCTCCAGCTCGGCCCGCCCGGCTCCCGGCCGAGTGTTGCACCCCATGAGGGGCACACCCGGCAGGGTGAAGGGCAAGCCTCTGCGCCCCTGCTGCCGGCTGGCGTCCGGCAGGAACGGGGAAGGGAGGCTTCCCCATATCCTCCGTGTGGATACAAGCATCCTGCCGGGCGTCTCCTCCGGGCTGCAGTTTGTAGAATATATATGTATTTTGAGCCCGCCTGGGAAGATCGGTGGCCCATACTTGCTCCCAAAAGAAGGTTGTGTACACACCCCCCAAGGGCAGACACAGAAGTAACTGGAAGAGAATTGAAGCGATGGTGTCCTCGAAAGACAAACTGGATGGCGTGGTGGGAGCCAAGGTGCCTTGTTTTGATCATAGATATGGACTGTAACAGCACAGAAGGAGCCCCTTGCACTCTCTCTGCTGGCTTTTTCCCACCCTAAAATACAGAGAGGTTTTCCCCACACAATTGTGCAGCAAAACAGAGTCTCATGAGAACAACCATAGGGTATGGCTGTAATCCTCAACAATGGCCTCGGTGGCATGCCTGGCTATTGCTGGTGTAATGAAGTGGCCATTTAATTCGATTGAATAGTGTTCCCAGAGTCTGGCATCAAGGGATACGCTGTGCTCTGCCCCTCAGCTTCGGAGTGTGGGTCCCAGGAGCTGCCCTTGCTGCCAGGGAGCCCCGGAGCTGAGCTGTGGCAGCCCGGGGGCAGCAGGGTTTGCCAACGAACAACGCCAGAGGTGCTGCCTTGAGCACCCCCCATCCCCGACGTTGTGCTTGTGCAGTGTGAAATATGTGTCAAGATGGATCCGATCTACGGCTCTCAGAATAATTTCAGGTGTGTCTTATAAATAAACTATGACATTTATCCTGTGTCTAGATTAGCAGAAACACATTATACTTAGTCTGCTCCCTAGCAATCAATTGTTCTAAGTAGGTGTTATTTATTAAAATATTGATTAGGGACCCAAATCTGTAGTCCTTAAGCAAGCCAGCTCATGGCTGATAGGATGGGATATTTGATTGAGAGTTTTGAGATCAGACTTTATGTAATTCCATTGTCATAGGAAAAGAAGGTGCACGTGACAGCTTTCCAGGGAAAGATGCATTCATGCCACTTGGAGTTCAAAGGAAGAATAACATGTGAAAACCACAGTCATTGCTTTACCTGAGCACCTTCTGTCCTGCTCTCTGCGGTGCAGGGTGAATAAGCTGTCACAGCAAAAATAATAAGTCTAACTGGGTAAAGTGAGTTGCATACTGTAAATGTAAAACACGGCTCGGTGTCTGTTGCTATGGCAAGTGACCAGGGAGAACTCATCCTCCAAGGGCCATCTCCTGCCATAAGGAACCTCTCCTGCTACAGCTGTGCTGGGCGCCTTTGGGAGCAGGGTGAGCAGAATGTGGCTCTGTGTTCCGTATTCAGGTTGTCTTATGAAAAATGCTTTAAATGGGTGACCTTGAAAACAAAGCCCAAACAAGAGTCCTGGCACTAGGTACACTGACAGCGAGTTCTGCCCTGCTGCCTGCAGGACTCACAATTACGTTTTCCTTCAATTTTGGCTCCATTACTTACAAAAAATTCTGTGAATTTGAAAAATAAGGTATCTTAAACAAATGATTTCTGGGGGTTATTTTTGTGTTTGGAGGATTGATTTTTATTTTTTTTTCCCCTCTCTGTCTCCAATGGAACAGAAGGCAATGTGAATCTCTTTTGTTTACTTCTTTGTTTCTGCTCCTGACTGCTTATTAGCAGAATGTGTGCGGCTCTGCTGTAGTCTGGGGCTAGTTAGTGGCTATTATAAAGTTAGCAGGAAGAGTGACAAACACAAAGCTTTGGTTTTGAGTGAGTAGAATGAACAAAAAAGAACAGAAAACAAACAAAAAAAAAAGAAAATATTTATGTAGGAAAAGAATATATTTGGTAAATGCATGTGCTAGAACAATAAAATATTTTTTATTCTGTTCTTTCTATGAAATGAGATTTCCAATTATTTTGATATTAAAACATGTTAAAGCAAATGCAGTATTTATTGAAGGGAATCTTCTGTTTTAGTTGTACGGACTCAAATACTCAGGGTGCAGAGAAACACCCCAACATATAATCTAGTGTTGTGATCTACTGATGCTAGTACTGTGCATATAATCAGGATTTCTGATTACCATGCATTGCACACAGTCATTTAGAGTCCTATTAGAATCTAGTTTCTTAAAAGACTGGAAGGAATTGCTTACCTTTGCTTAGTCATCAGCAAAAGCAACTTCTATTTTCAAAATGTTTGCTGTGGAAAGATGGAGAACATTTGGGGGTGAGTGAAATAAATTGTAAAATTGTTTTTGGTGCCCAGATGCATGTAAAATGTTTCTGGTGGAAAAGACTGTGAATTATTTGTCTTGATGATTGGGAGCCTGATATTTATAGCATTACTGTTTGAATGCTTTAGGAAAAAAGATTATTTCTCCCATCCTACCAATTATTTGGGGAAAAAAGGTCATGGGTTTTTTTAATACTATATATAGGAAAGCTTATCTTACACCGAGTTTTTATTCATCTCTCGGAAAATAGCACAGAGAAAAAT
This sequence comes from Petroica traversi, assembly GCA_025920805.1. NCBI lineage: Eukaryota > Metazoa > Chordata > Aves > Passeriformes > Petroicidae > Petroica > Petroica traversi. The sequence goes on along the minus strand of JAHLSL010000085.1, from coordinate 794,841 downwards.
GAAGAGAACATATGGTATCTTCTATCAGTCAGTCATCATTACTGCTTCTTCACACTATGTCATCACCCCACAAATAGCAAATGAGTGTGAATTTCTCCCTGCTGAAAGAGAAAATAAAAAAATGGTGAGTACAGCCAAGTAAAAAAAAAATTACAATAGCATCAACTGGGACATTATATAAAATATTAATGACAATGAGAATGCAGAGGGAAAACCCTCTAAACTGTCAAACAATAGTATCAAACCTGAAAATGTTGAGCTGGAGCAGAACTCATGAATTTCTCTTGATTTGTTAACCAAGCTTGAAATATTGATGGGACACAGTCTCTCTTGCCCATTTTTTATGAATGATTCTATGCTATTTGAGGTGCTCAAACAGACAGAACTCAAATAAGAACAGCGAGGAATGTAATGTAATAGTTTGTCTCTGGGGCATCCATAAAATCTTGAATTTCTCTTTTAAGCAGACATCTAGGAAAAACATAATTTTATTTAATTCCCCAATGTTACTATTACACTTTAGTATAAAGGTTGCAATTGAAATCCTTATCTGCAAAGCCCCTCTGCCATTCTTGGTCTCTTGCAAAGAAATGTATGGCAAAGAAACCTTGGAAATAGCTGCCAGAGGAACTTAATAAAACCCAACACTGGAAAACATCCATCCCAGCTTTGGAAGGGATATTTCAAAAGCACCCTTCTCTAGAAAAGCAGCAAAAGCAGTTGGGGTTTATGGGGAAATGGTATATGTACATGTGTGTGTGTGTGGGTTTGTGTGTGTGCATGCAGTACAACAAAGCAGCAAATTAAGAGCCTCGTTGGAATGCCTAAAGCAGATCTGGGCCATGTTGTCTCCCAGATCTCTAATCCTTCATTCCCTTTGGATCTTTCCCTCAAAAGGCAGCTCATAACAGGATGTTAATGGATCTGGAATTGAGCCCCACATGTAAACATGGGGAGCAAGCTCATTTGCAAGCTCCTCTCATTTTGGCGCCCAGCTGAAATAGGTGTTTACAAGGTGCTTGGTAGAACCATTGTTCAAACTCCTGCCTGTGCAGACTCTTGGGCTAGAGTTAATTTTCTTCTATGACCAGTTCCAGGATCTGATTATGTTACTGATGCTGCTTTAGAGTTACCAGACCTGACTGGGGAACAGAGCTTTTCTCTGAAGACCATTTTCTTAAAATTGCTTACCCACAACGAGCCAGTCAGGGTGAGCTGGGCAGGTTAGGGTGTGGGACAGTGCCAGCGAGGGTCAAGGAAGAGGGGAAAGCACAGAGTAATGCTAGGGATAGAAGAAAGTGGGGTAATAGTGATTTTTCCATGAGTTAAGCAAATTTAAGAAAATATGAACTAATTCCATGCACTCTGCCCCTGGAGCCATGCTTCTGCATAAGAAGGATCAGGCAAGGTTTCTGTGGAGAGAGTGTCTTTATCAGACCAAGAAATATCAATGGGACAAATTGTAGGGTGCACAAACCATTCTTTGGGAATAAAATAAAAATCTCTGGAAAAATTATAGAAACCTCAAAAGGCAGAATTGGAAGAGATGTATTAGATCACATGGTTCATTGTTTGGTAGAAGCAGTAATAAATTGCCCCCTGGAGATAGAGAACATCAGTTATTTCATAAAATATAGCCAAAGGGCCCAGAAGGAACAATATGATTTAGACAGGAAAGCCTGAGAAGCATTTGATTTAGTCTTAAGTGAGAACAGCCAGACCTACCAGGCTCAGAATCCAAAAATGGCACTCAAAACTGTTCTTTGGAAACTCCATCAATAACTTAGAGTAACTGGGAGCTGGAGCTGTTACACTGGGTAGGTGGGGGAAGGATTCTCTCCGCAGAACATACGAAGATGTGTGCTGAAATACTCCCCAGAGCAACAAATAAGGGTGCAGGGGTTTGGAGTATTTTATTGGTTCTGCTTTTTGTCCATCCTGGGAAAATGGTGGTTAAGATGGAGTAATTGCTGTTGGCTCTTCCAAATCAAGCCTGAAGGTAATGCTGTTCTGTAAGGACTAACTTGTTGCAGGTGATACAATGTGCTGTTCTAAGTTTAGGTCTTCACGGGATATATTCAAATTCCATCCATGCTGGCATCTGGGGCTTGGGGTTCTTTCAGATTGGCTTCATTGTCCTGGATGGATTTGCTTTGTCATTTCCTGCAACAGTAAATCTCAGGGACAGAAGTTTTGTGCACCTCATATGCAGCTCCTTATTGTCTGTATGTGGGCAAGAAATGAAACCACGATCTCTCAATATAGTGATGGACTTTGCTGTGCAGCTGTTGTGATGGTGCTGAGCATGTTTTTCCAAGTGGATACGTGGAATAAATCACACTGGAAAGACGAATTGGAGAAAAATATGCTCAATGTTGGCCAGCAAAAGTGATCCTAGTGGGATCATTCTATCACTGAAGGAATGTGTCACAGCTCTTCCATAGGTGGCATAAACAAGTTCCCTTTTAGGCTGCTGGGAACAGGGGCAGATCTCCTGACACTTGAAACCATTCTTCTCAATTTTATGTTTTGTAAGTTGGTGGTATGAGTCAGCAGAGAGGGAGCACTGTGCAGGCACGTAAGCCTGCTCCTGAACCACTGTTCTGAGGACCAACCAAAGCAAAATAACTACAAAGTGAGGCTCTTCTCAGCCTCAGGTTAGGCCTGTCTCCTGATCCCTTATCATGGACCTTCTCTCTCTTTGGGATCTCTTGCCTTCTGCACCTTTATCCCTGGAGCTCAGCTCTGCATCATCCGTCCCACCCACCTGCTGCCAAAACAAACCTGCCTTGGACCAGACCTTCCTGCCTCCTCTTTTTTCTTTGCTGCCTCTGTCTTTTCCCTCTCATGTTACTTAGAAGAGTTCAACTTTTCTCTTTTTAACATATAATGTGAAAAATTGATTTTGTGTGTGGTTCATGCAGAGGGAGTTGAGCCTGTGAACAAAGCCAATGTTCCTTTTTCTCTTCATTCTCCCTTTGTTTTGCATCTGTCATGCTGTTTTCAATAAACAATTAAAATAAGTACAAGTGTTGTGGTCAGCTGGGATTTCACCTAGTCTGCTGGCTTGAATACCCCCCCCCCAGTGAAATAGGAGTGCCACACTCTGGAGCTGCTCTGTGATGCATGGTTTCATTACATGGTACCACTCCTTGTTTCTCCTGCACTTTCACTGTTTGAAATACTGAGAGGAGCACAAGCAGGGGCAAAGGGGAAGCCATAGATTTAGGCCTGGCTTTGCATGACCTCATCAGCTGGGTTTTGTTTGCAAACCCAGGGGTGCTTGAGATTCAGGTCATTTCTCTGAATCCCCCTGCAGTGGTAGGCGTGTGTGAATGCATCAGAGAGGAGAGATAAATGACTCACACTCTGATCCATCTTTATTTCGAATAGTCCTCGGTAGAAGTGAGAGGGTAGCTTTTGTGTTGCAAAGCCATGTTCATTTAATTTTTATTTTGCCAAACAAGGTGTGATTTGGGAAGAGGTACTTTATATCTTATCTATCTATCTATCTATCTGTCTATCTATCTATCTATCTATCCATCTATCCATCTATCCATCTATCTCCCGGAGGGTGGGAGCAGCACAGACATGTGCTTTTCAGTTTGGCCAGGTTCTCAGAGGAAAGCTAACAGATCAGTTCAGAGGGAAAAAAAGTAAACTATCTTTGGCCTGTAGATTTCCCTCTCTTGTTTTTATTTCTGAACAGGCATTGTCATCTTGTCTCATTAGAGGTAACACGATCTGAAGGGTAAAAAGGGGAAAATCCCAGCTACTGACATATGTGATGCAAACCAGCTCTTATTTCCTTTGTACATCAGGAATTGTGGGAAACTGTAGCAGATGTCTTCTCAACTGGGGAATCTGCTGTTGTCCTTTAAAAGGCAGCTGCTGCTGAGGGGAACTGGTTTTCCTTAGAGCTAGAGCTGTGATGCTTCCAAAGTCAGGCTTTCAGTCTTCCCTGAATGTTGAATCACTAAGGCACCTCCAAGGTCACTTCCTGGAATACCTTTGGATTTTCATCACTTCGGGCCATCTGGACTAGATGAGCAAGGTGATGTCAGTGAACTCCTTTGTGAACAACTATCCATATGACAAAGGGAAGAATGTTGGGAACAGGGGAGGCAAAACCTCAGAGCAGACTCAGGATTTCAGGTTTATTTTGAACCAAGCAGTGTAACCTTTCAAATTCACAAAGCATTGTCAGCTCTTGTAATCCTTTATTAGTCTGCTTGGGTTTGATTTCTGTTTGTATTTTTACTATCTAGGGAAAAACAGATTTTGGCATCCTTTAGTCTGAATATTGTCAACTGTCATTGTGGAATAAGGCAAGTAAGGATTCCTTATGTAAGCAAGATTTAATTGACTGGGCACTTAGGGAGAAGAAAAAAAGGAGAAAGGAAAAAAAAAAGGATTATCTGTAGCTTGATTCACGCACCCTGTCCCCTCTGGAAATAAAGGAAAAGAGAACATAAGCTGCTACATTTGTGTGATTGCACTAAAATAGCAGCTTGTGTTTACATTTTAACTTTCCATTACAAGGCTGCTGGCTGTGGAGCTGGAAGCACAGATTTGGGATGTGGTGAGTACCTGTTGGGTGGGCTCTGTTACAGTGCCCCAAACAGTCAGCAAAAAAAATATTGTCCTTTTCATATCAGTGCCAGTGGTTTCTGACTGGCTTATGACACTGGGGATTTCACAGTCTCTTTGCAAGTGCCATAAAATGAGAATATGCAGAAAAAAAGGACACAAATAATGTTTGCTCTGTCTCTTTCAAACGGATTTCCCTCACACAGTTAAAGTGGTCAGTGGCTCTTTGTGTTAATTCAACACTACATTGAAATTCTCCCTTGTGTCATCTGGGACTGGGCTCTGCCCCCAGGTCCATTTTGAGTGGTTTTTAGTGTGTCAAGTGTCTCGTTAGGCTCCAAGTGAGAGATGGCAAAACACAAAGCAGTGTTTTAGAGCGTGTCTGACCTGAAGCACCAGTAGTAATGTAAATGCTCTCACTCCTGTATCTAATTCCCTCACACTGATCCCTAATGTAGGTGATTCCCTGTATGGCTTTCCCAAATCCTGACAGCAAAACCACAGCCGTATGCTGCCGGTGCCCGGGGCCTTTCCTTTTTAATAATTCTCATTCTAGTTAAAGCTGTTCTCAGGGTTGAAGGAAATCCCCTTCTTCCCCTCCCCTCTCGGTAGGTTTTTGGAGAGTTTGAATAAAGACCTGACTTTTGGCTGTCACTTTGCAAATCAAGCTGTTTTCTAATCTACACTTCTAGAGATCCCTGACAGGAATTCAGTGATGACATGTGACCCTTTTCTCATTAAGCAAGTCAGCTTGCACTGGAACCTCGCTGCTCCTGCAGCTCTCAGAATACAGTAAACTTTTTGTTTAATACCACAGGGTCCTTGAAGTTTATTTCATTACAGGATATAATATCTCCTAATGGAAACTAGGTAATAGATGTACCAAGAACTAGCAAACAGGAGATTTTGTGTCAAAAGAAAATTAAATTTTAATTAATCTTTTCAGAGTAATTCAACTGAGTCTTCAGGAGGAACCTATTTCTGCTTTTCCCTATAGGTCTCTACATTTATTCTGTGTATTTTAAATCTGTAACTCAGTAGTCCAAGAGTACAGCTAAATAAAAAGCAAAAGATACATATTAGACCACAACTTGGGAAATTTTCTTGTTGGCAGGACTAGTGTGTTTTGGTGAAAACAATAAGATCTTTATGCTTTTCCTGTGTCTCATTCTCCCTCCTTGCACCCCCCCCCAGTGTGTGCACAGGTGTACATGTATCCATGTGCATCTGTGTAAATGGTCTGTAGCTTTTCATTCACAAGAAGACTTTCCTTTTCTGAATCTTAACTTAAACATGGGCATTTCTTTGTTACTTCCTCTGCATCCCTTGAGCAGTGTAAGAAGGAGGTCTGTGCCAGCAGGATGGGTGCAGTATGTGTGAGTTTAGTCTCTGCCCATATCTACAAGCTCCAGAGCCAGATGTCATAATTCACACATGAGTGTCAGCCAGTTTAGAAATTATTCTCTTTAAAATAGAAAGAAAATACATAGGATGTATAAACATGTAGCATTATCTACTTCTAGCTAGTTCTCTCCTGACCTCTAAACAACAAATTTCTCAGTTTTTGTTTACATTTTGTTTTGGGCTGAAAAAAAAGGATTTCTTGGCATCACTCTGATTTTTGATTGCTTTCAATTAAAGCACTTCTATTTCTCAGATGATATGAGAAGGGAACATATGTCATCCAGCTGGGCTCTGCCCCCATCCATGTAGGAGAGCCTGAAAAGGGTATGGTTAGAAGGTAGGTTGGGATTCACTTGCTATAAGTGTAAAAAGTACAAAATCATGTCATCCCAGAGCAGTGGTTATTTCCTGACTCCCATTTTATGCACAGATATCTGAGTGTTTATCACAGAAGTGTTGGTCAAGTGTGTGCAGGGAAGTCCCATGTCCATGGGGCGCAGCACAGCTCCAGCACAGAGCCAGGCACACAACGTGCTCCCTCTCTGGTTTGTGCTGCAGCCTGTAATAGAAAATAAATGAATGTGTTCATTTTAATCTTAGGCAAGGGAGAGTGACATACACTGGCAATGCAGGGTGTCCATATCATCTCTGGCAGAGTGGGGAACACGCCAGCAAACAGAGCCTGCTCTGCAGAGTGGGGCCTGCTGGAAGGTGAGCAGTGCAGCTATTGAAGTGAGAGCTGCCAACCAGGCTTTAAATGCCCAATTTATTTCTCATTTAATTCTCCCCTTAGCTTTATTTAAAATTGTTTTTGATAATGGGAGGCATTTGGCTCTGGGAATTTAGCACGGGGAGACGAGAACACTACGAGTTTGATTTGCTGTTTCTGTAAGTATATATAGTATTGCTCTTGTTGTACAGTGCAGCTTGAATTCACATGCACTGCTCCCCCTCAGCACAGTGGGCAATACATCTATACAGAAAGCATCACTAGAATGGGGCAGGGAGAAAAAAAGACAAGCAAAGAGTTGAAGGGAAGAGGGTACAAAGAAAAATGGATCAATAAAAAATGGGGGAAAATAGTAAAGGGGATAAGAGTGGTAAACAAAAATGAAGGGATAGGGTATATATTAGAAAAAGGACAAGCAAATGTGAAGTGGCTGGAGGATGCTGGGAAATCTCATCCTTTCAAAAAATGAGACTGTCTGGGAACCAGAGTAAGGCTTGATGTTAGACCATTCCCTCACAGGCTGAGCAATGGCAGGAGTGAGAAGAAAAGCCTAAAAAGAAACTGAGGAGAAAAAAGAAAGAGTGTTTTGAAAGGGGATGCTGTTGGTAACAAGAGGGAGGTGGCGCTGCTTTCCACCAGGGTGCAGACATGCAGATCATCCTGCTGGGGGTTGGGAGGGATACCAATGCACAGCTGGACCTACCATGAGAGCTACCCGTTTTCCAAGAAATACATTAGAAGAACTTAACTGTATTGTACTTAAGGGCTGTTATTTGACATGCTGTAGAAAGTTGCTTTTCATTAAGGGAAGAGAAAAGGTGAATCTGAGATAATAGTCTAATTTATAGAAGAAAGTATATTTTCCTCAGCATTTTTAACAAAGAAGTCAAACTGAAGCAAAGAAAGCTACAAGAGGAAGCCCCATGTGTCCACTGAGCCAGCAAACAGTTTGACCCAGCAGCTATTAGTGTTTCTTTTGGGGCACTTTGGAAATGTCTGTTTTGAGGCTGGAGTCTGCAGGAGCAGGGGCTGCCCAGGCTCTGAGACACTGGCACTGAGGCATGGAATCACTGCTGGAATGGTGGGAAGAGTCTCCCCACAGTCCCTGCAGAGGCAGTGACACCCTGACTCGTACCAGGGTGTAACACACACCACGGATGGGCTCCTGGGCTGGCCCTTTGCACCTGCAGCTTTGGGAATGGCTGTAATTGGATTTATCAGGGCCCTGGCTCCTCCTGGCCCAGGGAACCAGGCTGCTTTGTCAGTGCTCACAGTGTGAGCAGTCACAAAAACACCTCACTCCCTCTCGTTGTATCCACACTGCCATGCAAGGAGCAGAGATCAGGGCAGCAGAACTGATGACTGCACAGTGTGAGAAGGGTGGGTTGGGGTGTGGAGCAAATGCCTGGGGTTGTCTTCTTTGACCACACAAAGAGCTGCATCTCTTGAAAACAAGACAGAACAACAAAGATTAGGATTCTGTGTTCAGTTGATTTAATTCCTGGAGGGATACTGGGATTGAGGAAAACTCAGTAAAAATATAAAAACTTGGCAATGTAAGAATGCTTCTTAAGAAATGTGCTTAGATAATTAGATAAATAGTAGGGAACCCAAAGGAAGACCACAGCAGTGTTCAGAGTGCTCCATGACAGGCTGCAAATAAGAGCCATCTTTTTCTTATATAAAAGTGATGGAGAAATATTAGGAAAATCTGTGTATATTTTATGCCCTTGTATGGTATGGCTGGCATCTCATCTGCTACCTGTTAAGGAGCAATGTTTAGTTACAGCTTCCTATTTACTGTCATCCTTCTCTATTTGAGCATGTGTAATTTAAAATCATTCGAAAAACTAGCAGAGTGAAACAAACTGCCTGAAGCACACAAGGTTATTTTCTTAGAATTTGGGCTCTAATGGCATAAAGAAAGGGGCCTGCTTAATTTCCTTCAGGTAGTCCTTGATTTTGCATGGTTCCTTTGAGTCCAGTTTCATATGAAGTTGTCTTGGCAAGGCAATAGTAATCAATAGTATGAGGAGAGGGGGCAAGTCCCCTTCTGTGTACCACATGGACATGGGGGTGGCACCAGCACTGCATTTGGCTCTGTTTGTGAGGGAACATTTCCAAAGATGCTGTGTGGACTGGGCAGGGGTAAAATGAACCATGTCAGTCCTGTAATTTTTGCAGAATAAAGAAGTTTCCCCTCCCCCCACGCTCAGCACTGCTCAAAGCCCTTTCTGTGAGTGCACAGAGCCTGCTGCAGGGCTGGGCTGTTGATGCTCTGGGATCTTCATTCTCTCTGCCATGGACTTTCCCTGGTGTGCCATGCCTATTTTTAACACCTCTGGGTTGCTTTGTTATGTTTCCTGTTGGAGTGTGAACCACCAGCCTCATGCATGGGGTTCCTGCTGAAGCTGTGAACTGTGACAATTAAATCAAATTCCTGATTTGTGCAAAATACCCTTTTCTCTCTGTCTGATGCAGGGCTTAGCAACACTCAGCTGTCCCAGGTGACTTTCTGAGAGGATGAGCAATCTCCTAATCCACTTTCCATCAGCATCCTGCTCTGCAGCTGTGTTGGTCATAGGGCTGAAAGGCATCTGAATGTCACTGGTAGAGGTGATGTGTCAGGTGCAATCCTCTGCACAGCCTTTGGCAAATGCAGTGGTAGGATCAAAGGTCTAAAGCTCTTGTAAACAGGACAAAGCAACAGATAAACAGTCTTAAATAAAATGCTCTAACTCAGAGTTTGTGGATGGGCTCATCCTCCTTCTTACTTCAGAATTAGGTTTTCTCTTGCTCCCTTTACTTCCTTTATTTATCAGCTGGCTTTGCTATGGGTTTTCAGGAATATTAATTCAGTTTAGGAGGTATGAAATAAATAATTAAAACCCTTAGTACTGTAATTGACCTGACAGCCTCCCCACTGAAGGCATTGCAGGCTCTCCAGTGCAGATGCAGCTGGCAGAGACAGGGCTCTTGGGTGGAACATAAAGCTACTAATGCAGGTGAACTTAAAACTCTAAATTAACTCTTCTGAAAGTTTAATTTACTCTTCAGACTTCTCTGTACCTGGACCTCCCTGAAGGTATCTCAGTAGCCCCCAGGGTGCCATTACCCTGTGGGGCTGTAAGTTCTCCAGGGCATGGACCATTTCATCCCATGGATCAGGTGTGTGTCTTCCCCAATGGCTCTGACCCCACAGGCAGCTCAAGGTGCTGTGCAGCACCTGCTCTGTGTAACTGCAATAAGTTACATGACAGTAGGAAATAGGAAGAGAGATTTTACTTTTTGTTTGCTTTCACTTTCAGTTGCCTTCAGAATAACAAAAGTTATTTTTCTCAAGCTGTCAAGGAAAAAATATTGTGTTGAAGCAGAGACTGAGCTTAAAGCAACTCGGGTGGAGCAGAAGCTTTCAGCAGTTCCCCATGTGCAAGCACCTACTGGGGCTCTTGGCTCTGCCTGCCCTCTGTTCCAGCCAGGTTTTGTCCATGAGCTGGGCATCCCAGCCAGAAGATCACCAGCACTTCAGGAGCTATTGGGAAGAGATGAGGAACCTGGACAAAGCACTGCTCCAAAACCAGGTAGTTCCTGGTACCTGGGAGCAGAATGTGGGTATTTCTCCTTTCGTGCCTGTTCAAGGAACAGCAGGCGGGCACCAAAACCTGTGAACTCACTACTGAGCAGTGAGTTCTGCATTTCTGCAGCAGCCAACAAATATTGAATGAGGTTCAGCTGAGGCTGGCCCTCCAGGGATTAATTCAACTGTGGAAAAAGAGACACCCAAAACTTCTGTCATAATAGCAAAAGGAAAGAAAGTGATGTGAGGGCAGATACTTGTCCAATCTTGTATTTTGGAAAGTGCAAAGGGTCTGTAAACCTGCCAGGGAAAAAGGTTTAGCTTGGGTTTGCATCTTTCTTTTAGGCAAGCAGGCAGTGTGCATGGAAGGCTGCTTGGAAGCACACTTCAGATGGAAAGGGCATCCCTTCTGCTTGGCAATGGCTGATCTTGTCCCTGTAACACACTGCAGTCATAGCCAGGCAGTGCTTCATGGCAGGAGGGCAAGCAGTGCCCTGATTTCATGTGAGGGATGGGGAGGGCAGGCACAGAGTGCTGTGAGCCTGGTGGGGAGGGCTCAGTCCCGGGGCTCCCTGGGCCAATGTGGCCACATGGCAGCTCTGACCACTGGCCTGGCTTTAGTCAGATGCTGTTGTCTGTCTGACATGGGAAACATCTGAATGGAGTACAGTGGTAACAACTGACAGGTTAACAGCCCATTTTGAATCTCAGGGAAATACAGCCTCTGCAGCCAATACAGCTGGGGCGGGGGGAGGACAGGGACACTCTGGAACGTGGTGGTAGCTGTTGATAACAATGGGGTTTGCTGCAACCTGAGGGGTTTATTAGAAGCTGCTCTGTTTCACATTTTGTCTACCCATATCTGTATTTTGCTAAAAAAGTGACATGTGAAATGTAGATTTGGATACTTCAAAATTACCTAGTCCCAGAAGCATTGATTGAGATGTGAATGCCTGAATTTCATCACTCTTGAGGATACCTTCCTAAACACAGACACTGGAGAAAGTTAAACACAAAGAAGAAATAATTTCTTTCTTCAACTTCTGCCAAATGATGGATGCTTAACAATGCATGTGTCTAAACAGACATCAGAATTTTTCTAACCATGTTTTATAGCTATTATTCTTGAGACTGATCATAGTCTGAAGGACACGTATGCCAAAACTACTTGGTGAAAAACACAACAAACTTTGGGGTTTGAAATAATTCTATGAGTGTCTCCCCATTCCCCTCTCCATTTCCCCCATCCTGCTCCATGTCCCTACCTGCACCCTTGTCCATCCTTGCCCTGACCACCCAGAGGGGAGCAGCATCTCGGCAGGCAGAGAAGAAGCACCTTCCTTGGTGCCAGAAGACTGACTCTTAGTGCTCTGCTTAGCAAAAGGTAAGTGAAGAGCTTGATGAGGAAGGACAAACACACCAGGATGAGCAGCAGCACCCAGGAATCCCCAGAAATGGCCTGGCCCAGGTGAAAGGAGCGGCAGCTTGTCAGCAGAAATTCAGTGGCCATATCCTGCTCTGAGTGGGACCCAGCAAGCAGTCAGCAGATGCTCCAGATTTGCACGGGCAAAATCACAGATGGACTTGTATTTTCTGAAATGTTTGAAGGACAGTGCAGCTCTGCCAGCAGAGTGAATGCAGTCAGATCCAGCTCAGCAGCAGTGCAGCTGGGACACCATTTTATTCTTTTTCAGTTTTTAATAATTCCAGGCTTTAGCACTCTCACTTATTATTGCAGTGGCTGACAGGGGACCTATGGGAAAATCCAGTTTTATTGAAACTGAAAAGGTCAGTTTTGTTGAGCATTTCCATGGTGAAGTTCAATGTTTTCAGACTTCTCAAGCTACTCAGCTCCAGTTGGACTGACCAACTGGAAGATTTTCCCTGCAAGCTATTGTAATAGTATCTTGTTGCACAGCTTTCATGTCTGGGGTGGACTTGAGGTTTTTGTCAGAAAAATAAAAATTGCTGGCCAGATTCTTCAGCCTTTTCAGTGCTGTCCATGGCCAGAATGCTGCCAGGAAGCCTTGTGGCAGGCTCCCAACGCAGTGGGAAGGCAGCTTTTCAGTATTGCCATTTGTCTCACCTGGGACTCCTGCTGACTGTCCCTCAAGAGGGTGTTTTGTGCAAACATTCCTTCTTTGTCTGTGGCAAGTGTCACCTGGGACTCTGCTGTTTCCCCCTGATGTCAGTGAGGTCTTTGCCCTGTGTGGGATGGGTTAGTTGATAACAGGATACATTTTATTAGGGCCCAGATTGATTTTGGTTAATTGTTCAGGCGAGTGTGATCTTTCTATCATTCCTTGAACACTGGATGGCATTCTCAGCTCCTGCCTCAAGAGATCCAGGCCCCCTTCTCTGAGGTGCTGCTATGCCTTGAAATGTTCCTTCTCCTGTCTGCAAACTTGAAGGAATCCCTGTCCCAGCAAAGGTACATTGAAGCTCAAGAGGCTTCTCTCTGTGCATTAACTCCTTGGCGGGAGCAGTAACACATTCCTTGTTCAGTCATCATAACTAAATGCCCAGTCCTGCTCTATGCATTTTCAAATAATTCCTCATCAGTCTCACATGACTTTCTATATTTTTTCTTCCTTCTACTTGTTACTGAGATTACATGGGCATTAAATGGAGATCTTCCTTTTTAAAAAGTTCATCTGCTCCTACCACTCACTGCTAATTAGTTCTTTCTTCCCAAAATTTTTATAAAGCTCTCTCAGTAGCCAGCCATCTCCTACAGGGTTTCTTACCTTTTGTGGTGTGGGTCCCTGTCACTGTGTAAATCCTTCACATGATCACATGGAAGGGGGTCCTGTTTCCTCCCCTGGCTATTTTGTAGACATCATCATATATGTGAATTATCAAAAAGGTGTCAAGAAGCAACTGCACTGGGAATGGAGTGTTCTCCTCCACCCTTTGGCTCTCACCCCTGCCCCGGAGTCTGACATGTCAGACTCTGTCTCCTTTGCCATTCTACCAAAGCCCTGAGTATCTTGTGCTGAATTTCAGCTCAGAGACTGACTGAGTGCACAAAGGATGGGCTGGCAGTGCCTGGCAGGCTGCTGTCATTGGTGGCTGTCCCCATAGGAAGTTTGGGCAGCAAGGGGCAGTGTGAGACTGCTGCCCCCAGTCCCACTGGCCCACTCCCCTGGATGAGGGGTTCAGAGGGGCAGGGAGAGCACATCAGTGAGAGATTCCCTGCAAAGAGCGGGACTGAAATGTTATAACTTTTTGCTGGGGTATTTGTACCCTGAGATAATCCCTGAGCAGGTGAGGTAGTGCTGGGCTGTGCCCTGAGCCGTGCTCATGCTTGTGTGTTTTGGATGCTGCCACACTGGCCTGTGCAGGCAGCAGACCCTTGAGAAGCAATTGTCCTGTTAATGGGACCTGCCTGGGTTTTATAACCTTGGATCTGTGCCCTTTGCTCCCTCCTATCCCTGACTCTTCTTCATCTTCTGCTGTGGTTGCTGCTCACCCCTGTGCCAATCAAGCAGCTTCTCTCTTGGTATAGCAAGAAGCTGGGAATAGCTGAATATTGTATTTTACTTGCAAGACACAACTGTATGTAAATTGAGTGGATTAGCTTTGGCTGGGGTTTTCTTTCTTTCTTTTTTCCTTTCTTTTTTTTTTTTTTAATTTCTTTTTGCCCACAGTAGACTGCAATATGTATAATACGGTAGTCCTTGTATAATATGCTCAGAGTTTTTATAGCTCCCAGTTTTCCTGTACCCTCCTACCTGCCAGTTTCTCAGTGTAGTACCATACACCAAATAGCAGCGTGTGGCTGCTGGCAGGCTGGGCACTGCTCCTGGTCTCACCTGCATCCCCGCACTCCACCACAGCTGCTGCTTCAGGCACAATCCTCTCTCAGTAGGTTTTCCCCACATTGCACATGCTTTTAAAATCCCTGGCCTAATGGTTTTTAGCTATTCCAGCTGATTTCAAAGGGGTCTTTCAGCCTATACATGTAAGAGCTGTTTCATTTTGCATTCAATGTTACAGTAATTGAAGACTGAAGACCTGTAAAACCAGTAGATTACAAACTTCAGTTACCCACTGCCCCTTTGGGTTTGTATTCACATCATGCTGCACACACATGTGCCTTGCTTACTTACAAGGGTTTGGCCATTTATTTCTCAGGCCAGGCAATTTTGCTATTAAAATCTGCAGAAGTCTTCATTTTCAAAAACAGATGAGCACCCACAAGTTGGTGTACATGACTGTTCTCATTCTCCCAGGGACAGAAGATTAATGCAGCCAGCAAAACTGGAAGATGCCAAACTTCCTTAGCATCAGTTTCTCAGTGAATATGGTGAACTCTTTTGAGTTATATATTTGCTACAAGGGAGGAAGGCAGGAAGGCAGGAAGGAGGGAGAGAAAGAAAGAGAAAGAGAGAAAAAAAGAAAGAAAGAAAGAAAGAAAGAAAGAAAGAAAGAAAGAAAGAAAGAAAGAAAGAAAGAAAGAAAAAGAAAGAAAGAAAGAAAAAGAAAAGAAAGAAAGAAAGAAAGAAAGAAAGAAAGAAAAAGAAAGAAAACTCAAAAATTAATATTACAAATCATTGTTTACTTTACAGCTGGCCTGGGGGACCTCCTTTTACATGAGAACTTTACATGCTCACAGAAAGATGGCACAGCCCTTTACAGGGAGGGAAGAAAGAGGAATGACCCCCATTGTGAGGGTACAGATGAGAGGAACAGGGATGGTGAGGAAGTCAGGATGAAGGAAGGAGTCTGTGCCAGAGCTGGAGCTCACTGCAGAATCCCAGCACACCAGTGCCTTATCTGGAAGATCATCATTCCCCCTTGTTAATACTGAATATGATCTTTCAAATAAGATTTTATGTATGTTTACATTTAATAGCTCATCCTTCAGGAAGGACTTAATCCTGCTTGGTAGTACATCAGTTTGAGCTGAGGATGCAGCTCTTTTTCTAAGTGGAGCCTTCAAGAAGCTGATGCTATTGACAGATTACCATTTATAATTCTTTATTGCTTACAGTATGTTTACTGCAAACTCCTTTCCTGCTTAGTTTTCCTTCCCTCTCTCAGAGCAAACATAATGTACAGCCTATGTAAATATAAAGCATTAAGCAATTACTGGGTTATTTCAGATGCAGCACTAATAATACATCATTTCTGGAAACCACAGCTTCCCATGTTATCTAGTACAGTACTCACTGGAAAGTGAGCTCAGCTATTCCTGCTGTATCCCTGAGTTATTACTCACCCACCCAAGGAAACAAAGGGGAGTCCCAGAGGTTAATGTGGTTAGTAAAGCAATTTGAGGAAGACGAGCTTGAATCTGCTTACACAGTGTACAGAAGATACTCAAACAGCAGACTTCCATCTCCTACTCTGCAGCTCCTGCGTTACTGCCATGCCAGGCTGCTGCTGCAATAAGGAGCAGCACCTCTGAGAATCTGCTGTGTCTGAGATCCCTCAGGCAAATTGCCTGGCACCAGTTTTAAGAGGCTCAGTGTGGGTTCTTGCTGAAAATGAAGAATGCTGAGTTTGCCTGGCTGTTGTGTGCTCCTGTCCTGCTCAGCCCTGGGATACAGCCTGGAGAGACCTGGTCAGTGTGGTGAGGGAGGAGGGCAGCAGAGCCAGGGCTGGGGGATGCAGGGCAGCTGCCAGCTGAGCACCCAGTGTGCTTCCTCTGCAGTGCACACCAGCCCTTGGAGAGTTTTAAATTTTTAAACAGGTGCCAAAGGCACGTTGGCTGAGCAGGCTCAGCAGAATTTGTGCTACCTGCCTTGTGCCCGTTCAGTGGGCAAACAGCAGAATTAATCTCCAGAGCTGTCAATCCCATGCCTCTACTGGCACTGGAGTGCCTAAAAGAGATGTTTCTAGAGAAAGGTACAGATGCACTGTGCTTCCTTGGAACACAGTTGATAAAAAAAAGATAGGACGTGCTCAAAAGCCTTTTCTCCACCTAAAAAAAACCCTATCTTCTGAACTTCTAAAGTTCATTTGGTAAAATATTGAAATGAATGCACTGTGGCTCCTCACTGGAAGAGGCTCCAAGTGACTCAGGACACACACTCACCTCTGAGCTTTGCAAATCACCGTGCCCTGCGCCGTTATTTCTGCTTTAATAGGTTTTGTTCTGAATGGGAGTGTGGCTGTTTCCAGCTCCCTGCTGAGCCCTGCAGGCTGCTCTGGCCCTGCAGAGGGGGCTGGCCAGCCCTGCCAGTGCCAGCCTCGCCGTGGCAGGGCTGGGTTTTCCTTTAGCAGTGATAAATGAGGTTTTACTGATGGATTCTTGGCTGGCCTTTTCCAGGCATTTGGCTCACAGCTGAGCTACTGTCATAGCAGTAATGGGACTGCCTGTGATCCTGATAAGGGGTTAGTTTGCTGACGGATTATCTTGCCCTTTCCTTTACAATTGGGATATGAAAAATGTGCTTCTTATGTTTTCTTAAAAATATCTGATCCATAATTTCAGTTTGGGACCCATGGTGTATGGGTGTGCTTAGATAAGAAGTCTTGGTAAGACAGAGAGACAGATCACAGTAATGGGCTTTTTATCTTTGAATCTTGTTAAATTTGGAGTAGTATAGGGCACATCTTTGGTGCAGTGTCCAGATTTAATTTGTATTTGTGTAGGAATAAGCAGTGCTCACTTAGCTCTGCACCATTTACCAATTACATAAACAACATTTATAATTATGATTCATTTATTTAGATTTTCTCTTGTAGGATTTCCACAAGCACAGAGAATTAGAGAGAATTAAAATAATGTGGCTAGATTACTAGCAAGGCATTATTTAAGGCTTGCTCTGACTGTATATCATTCCACTTTGAGGCAGTGTGTGAGTAGAGTGGCCACAGTGTAATTCTTTACGGACATAATAAAAATGTTGCAAGTTGAACATTAATTGACAGCCTGTTTGGATGCCCTGATTATAACCTGCAGCAGACCAAGGCAGGCTTTTTTCTGGGGAAAATATCTAAACTTGGGGCACTGTGAGCAGTTCCTCACTAGCCATGCTCATACTGTTCTTGTCTTGAGAACATACAGAAATTTCCATTGCTGGGCTTGTGCTTTTGTTAAATTCAGAATTTCAGTGCATTCAAGCAGCAGTGATCAATAGTTTTACACGTCGTTCTCTCTTTTTGATGTGTTGAGCAGAATGTGCTGAGCAGGGCTGAAAGGCACAGCTGTGAGTAACAGGCTGCTATTCATTCCTTTGGGAAACACTGGCCTGCTTTGGAAAAATGATTATTTTTTGGAAGAAAAATTTTTATTTCTTTCTTTAAGCCTTAGAAGATGCAAAAATAAACATTTTTAGTTCAGAACTGAAAAAAATTAAAATGTTTTCAACATTTCCATTAAAAGCGGACTGCTTCAGGAGGAAACCCCCCGACATTTCTGCCATTCCCTGTCTGATCCTTGAACATCCTTCACAAAAATCCCCCAACACATTCATAAAAGAAAATTATAAGGAAAAAATTCAAGTAACCTTGATATTTACAAAGGGAATTTTTATCAGCTCAGTTTCCAGAAGAAAATCTCATTCCTGCAGAAGCAGTAACCCAGACCTATCTTCTCTAATGAATTTCAGCCATGAGCATCAGTCTGTGATGTATTGGCCAAAGCCTGTGAAGGGAGTGGGGTGCTGATAGTGCTGTGAGCAGGACAGATTGGCAGATAGCCCTTCTCACATCCTGCAGAGGAAATGACAAATCCTTATTATTTACTGTCCTTAAATAACTTGCCATTGTCCAAAGCTCCCCTCTGTACTTAACCAAAGCTCACAGTGAGTTACAGTAATTTCAGTGGGTTAACTGAGAACATCAGGAGTGAGCCGTGTGCCAGGACACCAGTGTGAAGCACCCAGCCCTGATGGTTTGTGCTTAGGGCTGGAGAGGAGACATCCTTCTGACTTGCTGTTCTTCCAAGGGTGGCAGAACACTGGGCTGCCCCCATGGGCTCTTGGGGCCACTGAAGGGTTCACTAATCCATAAACAGCCCATGTGGGCAAATGGGAGGCTGGAAGGGCTCCCAAGGGGTGTCCCAGCCATGTGCCCCACATCTTCTGGTCTAATTTCTGCAGTGAGTTAGGCAGGAAAGGAGCCTGCTTTGTCCATGCTGGCAGTCAGACACTTTTTAGGGAACATTTTAAAGAAATAGATAAGGTCTTGTTTTGGGGGGAAAATTGATTAGTTGACATTTTCTGACAGAACATGTTTTGTCAGAAAATCCTGCCTACTCCGAATTAGAGGGCTGGATCTGGCCTCTGTGTTTCAGGCTTACACTTGGATATCAGATAAGGAACTTTTACCAGTGAGAGCAATTTCCTAAAAATCACTTTAGGATTCTGGCAGTTTGTAAGATGGGGGGAAAAATTTTTTAAATTGCTTAGGGGCAAATTTTCTGTGTGGTATACAGAGAGTTTTAACACATAATAACTGCAGCTAGGTGGGTAGCTCACTGTGCTGGAAATTCACTTCTTCATTCCTTGGGATTATAAATCAGGGTATTTCTTGTGTCAGCCTTGGGGATTTTGCCTTTTTTAGATCTCAACTTTCTAACTAAGTGGAAGCAAACAAAGTTTATAATGCACAGAGAAGGGAAATTTCCCCTGCTCCTTTAATCAAACACAGGTGAAATAGCTCGGGAAGACTTCTGTAAATCAGCAATGCTACCCTTTCCTAAAATTCGTATGGTAATCAAATGTAATGGTTGTGCTAGGAGATTAATGCATTTCAAATGGGAATTAGACTTATGTAATGAAGTTAGTGGAGCATAATTCAGGTTCTTCATAATTGAGATTGTTAGAGTTCCACAATACCCTGACTTTTGGGGCATCTGCAACATTCCTCCCCAGTTACCTTAAGAAACTTTCCAAAGATTTGGGACAGAGGAGTGAGGAAGGTAGGCCTTTGACACAGTGGTTTGGGTAGGGCAGTGGCTTGATTTGATGTTGACAATCTGATGGTGTCTAGTTTTTAACAGAGAGTGGGGTTTGAACTGCTCCATGGGCCAGAAGATTGTTTTAGACTGGACCGAATATTTTTCTCTTCAGAAAGTTTTGATTCCCTGAGGAAAGATCAAGATCAATCTAATTAGAGTTAAACCTATGATCTCCACATGCTGGAGATGTGAAGGGTCTTGGCATCTGCAGCTTTGGTCTCCTGATCCTACTCCAGCTGAGCTTGCTAACAGAGGCACTGCTGAAACCATCTGCGGGACTGCCTGACTTTGTGCAGCTCTAGTACTGGGGGGGACTTGAAGAAGGAGTAATAAGGTCTGAAGGCTGCTCTGAGTGTCTCTGGTGAAAAGCAGCCTCCAGAAGAGAGCCACAAAGGACAGCAGGGCCTGGGAATGGGGACCATGGACCTGGTTCAGGAAACTGTAAAGTTTGACTTACAAGTTTTTCTTAAAGTTTGACTTATAAGTTTTTCTTATAAAGAAAAGCTGAGAGAAAATGTAGGTGCAATGCTACCAAGATAGGAGGAGTTAAAACCTGTCACTAAAGCACTCTTTATTAGAGCTGACTGTAAGATCTGACATATTTTAGAGGTTTTGATAGTGACTGAAACATGGAGGACTTGTGGTGAGAGCTTTTGTTGACTTTGACTTCCAGATTGCTCTTGGCAACAGTAGCTAGCATGGGGGATGCCTTATATAGTTCTAAAACTTTACACAGTCTATATATATATAGTTTTTAAAGTTCTCCAATTTCCACAAGGTTTTTCCATATTTTTAAGTTTCCTCCTCTTCATCATATCTTAACTTGAATACAGGAGCTGTAATAACATAAAAATTTCCTTAGCTCTTACACCACCTTAATCTGACAAAACAAATAAATCCACATTATTACACTCAAGATGTAAGGTAAACCCAAACCCCCCAATTAGCCATTCTCAATCACTGCTAAGTTGACACAGGAGGGATGAAAATAATACTAAAAAAAATGTTAGTTTTAAAAACCTTGTGTAAGCTGGAGAATTTGTTCCTAGCCAGAACTTGTAGAATATAATGCCAATGTCAAAAGAGTCTCTTTGCACAGAGAATTGTGAAAGAACAGAGAAGCAGAACAAAACATTACCAGCAGATCTCTGTAAAATGCATGTTTCCCTTCGAAATAGCTGCTGCAATAATTTTCTTCTGATTTTGACCTTTGTGAGTTTAACATTACAAAGCTGTAGCTGTAGCTTTGGATTCAGGTGAAGACAAAAACCTAAAAATAAACCTGCTTTGTTCCAAGATGGAAAACTGGGATCTGTGTAACTTCAATGTGCAATTACAGGTGTGCTCAGGTTCACTTGACTAGTTCCTGTAGAGAATCAGCTGAGAACACTTGCAGTGTTAATTTAAAGCTAGGAGCAGAACTTGCCAAAAGACAAATCAGGCACGTTTCCTGCAGCTTTAAATTGCTCCAGAAGTCTTCTTCCAAATGAGTAGTTTTCTTCTCCTGCTAATTCATTAATTTTACAGTGCTGTGCATGCTGTTGGAATGAGATGTGGGAGTTTGTCAGGATGGATATTGTCATTATGGCTGTAAGCCACAGAAAGCAGGGTGGTTGTGAAGCAGGCAGTGGGGGTGGGTTGCTGGAAGTGAGTTGTGCCGTGGTTGTGTCCTGATGTTCCTCTCCAGACCAGCGGTGCCTGTGCTGGATCCAGCAGGCTGCTGGATCCAGAGGGGTGTTGGGGGCTGCAGTGCTGTGCTGGTGTGCTTCAGCTGAAGAGTCATGACTGTCAGAATGGTTTGCAGGAGTTGGAGGGTTTGGGATGGTGATGGAGGGCTCCTTGCCACTGCCTGTGCTTTAAGGAGCTTCCTTCTGGAGGGTTTGGAGCAGACTCTGTGCAGCTAACACAAAAGCAGTGCCCAAGAAACATGGCTAGACAGTCAGAGGTGAGGTCGGACAGGATAAATGTCCAGGAAGGGAGTTTTTTAAGGACAATTACACAGGCTTGTTTGATCCTAAATTTCAATTAAGAACAAATAAAATTATATTGCTGGGCAGTCAGAGATTTCTTTGATCATTTTAAGGCATTGCCTAAGGCAATCTATGAATATTCAATGTAATGACCTCTCTTATAATATTGTAATCACCTGAACATACAAATCATGGAGGTTTTTTATCCTTGAAGTAGGATTTATGTGGCATTATCTTTTTTTCACCTTGATTGACTGGTACACCTTGAACTCAAGTATTCAGTGGTTAACTCTCCTTTATCATTGTGTGTTGATCTTGACTATGCCTTTCTCATCTCAGGATTGATTATTGAAGTAGTCATGTGAGCCCATGCTAACCTGGTTTCAGATTATTCCAGTGGGTTAGAATTTTTTTTTTTTTCCTCTAGCAAAACCCCTCATTCGCAGTGTCTGTACTGTCTGGCTTTGCTACTTCTTTTTGTGCAGGGCTGGAGATGCTGGGTTCCACACTGCTTCCTATTCTGTCAGCTGTGGACAAAGAAAACATTTGATTCTTTGTGTCTTTTCACCGGAGCTAGCTAGCTAGCTTTTATTAAGCATTAGGCTAAATAAAAATACTCATTCACAGTTCCATGTAGGCCTGTTTTCTAGGCTTTGACCTTTCCCACTGCTCTCCTTCAGACCCTTACCAAGGGGTCCAGGTCCCTCCTGAAGGACAGTGCCTCACACTGATAAACTTCCCCCAAAAAACTGCACAAATTGCAGACTATCCCTTTAAGCATACTTATCTCTTTCAAAATTGTAGCATTCTTAGATTGCTATGATTCTTAGATCCTTTCCCAAAGAACTTCCAACTAACTGGTTTTCTTCCAACTTGTATTTCTGCGGTGGAGTATTTTTGTGGGCTCTTATTGAAATACACTTTCTTGTTTGTGAGAGTTCCCCAGTTTGTTGGGACCATTTGCAATTCTGATGCTGTCCTCCCACACATTTGCAGTTCCTTCTGGCTGGGGGTCATTTGCAAATGTACCGAGAATACTCTATATCCTGCCTTCCAGGTCACAGTGATGTGGCATCGAACAGAGCTGGCTCAGGCAAATCCCCAGGGAATATCTTTGTTTTGTGCATCCTTCCATTTTGAACAGTAAACACTCAATAAATCCTTCTCTGCTTAAGTCACCCTGTCTTTCTTGCATCCTCCTACAGAAGCTTAATCTACATTGTACATCCATAGCTTATATAAAAATATGAGAAACAGTATCAGAGACTTAGTAGGTTAAGTATGACATTCGACCTTCTCCCTTCAGCACAAGGTCTGCTACCTTGTTGCAAAATGAAATGATATTGTTTTGACATTATTTTTACATGACAGATTCATGCGCTGTTCATTTCCGCATGTCCTCCCTAGCCTTACAAATCATTTGTTTATTTGTTTCATCATTCTCCACTGCCCTTTCATTCCTCACTCTGCTATCCTCCCCAGTGTTCAGCACAGGCACTGTCACTTTCCAATTGCTCTGTGCCTCTCCATGACTTCTCCAAGGTGAATTCCTACTGGGGCCCCTGACTAGTTCTGTGCAATGACCTTTAGGCTATTTACCTCAGGATCTAACTGGCTGAAGCAATCACAGAGACCAGACTTACTCAAGTACCCTTGAGATTCAGTTGCAGTGTTTTTTCTTTCCCTTTATGCAGATGGTGATAGTTACTTTCATCATAGATCCTAAATTGTTGTCCATCTACTGTGGACCTGTTGATGGAGATTATTGCTCAAAAGAAAGCCTTGAAATCATCTCTGATGATTTCACACCATACAGAGGTGTGACATTCCTGGTTTTCCTCCAGTTTTCTCAGTTATTTGGGTTCTTATGCAATTCCTCAGTTGCAGCACGTTCTGTGATCTCACTGTCCTTCCAGTCCCCTTTGCAGTGTGACGATGCCTGCCCTGGCAGGGCTGGGCACACCAGGTGACACAGACAGGCTGGGAGCGCAGCACTGGACCCTGGGGTGGGCACACAGGGCTTTGCTACTGCAAAAGGTAGACCTTTGCTGCCCTCCTGCTCATCCATGGCTGCTCAGCAATCACACACAGAAATAAGCATGTCTGAAGTCACCTCCATCCCTTGTTCTCAATCTCTCCTAAGTGCCAACTAATTAGATCATTGAACCGTGGAGTATTCTGAGTCGGAAGAGATTCACAGAGATCATGGAGTCCAACTCTGAATGTCCCGTATGAGAATCAAACCCATAACTTTGGTGTTATTAGCACCATGCTCTGACCAAATGAGCCAATAATTTTCCTTTTAGGAGGCAGAAGGCAACTGGTGACCATCACAGCCAGCCTTGTGCTCACGCTGAGCCGCTCTGTTGTGGTTCTGTTGCACACGCGTGCAGCGCTGCCAGAGCACCACAGCTGGGAGGGAATTGCAGACAATGAAAGTCCTCTGGCCCAGCCAGTCATTGTGATATATGAAAGAATTGTGTTAATTTATATAAAGTGGCTTTTGCTAAGGCTGCTTCTACTTGTATTTGATTTTGAAAAGAATAAATTATTCTCCCTCCTTACTGCAGACTTCATAATGCTTATTGTATTCTTCGTTCAGGTCACTCGATACCTGAAGCATCCCACTGCTTTTCTTTTGCAGATTAAATGATGCCTTTTGTTTCCCCTTGTTCAGGCTTGACCTTTCCTCCTGCCCAGCCATCCACATCTCTCTGATGTCTCAATTTTTGTGGGCTTAACCGGTACATGAGGACACCTTTGTGGAGGATTTAAAGGAGACCATCTTGTAGGTCCTGACATTTCCCCTTCTAGTTTCAGCCACTGGCCTCTCCCACCTCCAGCAGGATGCTTCCTCCAGTGTCCCACTTCAGTCTGATTCATCTTCCTTCCAGCAAATTTGCCATGGGAGGCTCCCAAAGTTGGGGAACTTGCACTTCGCAGAGGGCACAGGACTAATACCAGCTTTCCTGACCTGCTGATGAGCTCTCCTGTCTGCTACTCAATGCCTGAGCTGGAAAATGCTAATAAAACTTTTATAACTAATAAGCAGTGCTACTCTCACCTGCTTTTCTCCATGTGCCTCTTTTGTATCTTCCCTTACTTATAAACCTGACACCTCATTTTCTTTCTCATCATTCTTCTCATGCTTGTCACTTGCCCATTTTAAGATTTTTCTGCACCTGGTAGATTGGTAAATGAGAATTGGATTGTTAATGATTAGACAGATTTCTGTGTGAAGGCAGGGTTAGAAG
This sequence comes from Petroica traversi, assembly GCA_025920805.1. Lineage (NCBI taxonomy): Eukaryota > Metazoa > Chordata > Aves > Passeriformes > Petroicidae > Petroica > Petroica traversi. The sequence continues at coordinate 770,402 of JAHLSL010000085.1, read as the reverse complement.
GTCAAGACTAGCTAGTTCTGAAAAAAACTAGTGAGATTTATAAAACAGAATTTCAAGACAAATTTCTTCCTATTTGCTGCTTTAAAAAATAAAAGGACATGAAAACATGAAATTGATAAGAGAAGGACAGCAATTTAAAAACTAGTAAGTTTTTAAACATATGTCATGAGTGCCTGGAATTTGCTACTCTTTGTATATCAACATATACTAATGTTCATGGGAAAAGGCATTTATTTATGTGACTATTAATATTTAATAAAATTAGAGAAGATTTAATTAATGGAAGAATTTTGTAAGTCATGTGCTTAAAGTATATATTTAGAGGTGTGTGTGGGTGCTCAAATACCCACTCTGGCTTCAGGACATAAGCAGCCGCGAACAGGAGAGGGTTTTTGTACCAAGCCGCAGCGGGAGGGCGTGCAGCAGGCCCTGCCCTGGGGATCCGGCCCTGCCCGAGGGACCCGGCCCGGCCCTGCCCTGGGGATCCGCAGCAGCTCCGCTTGGGAAAGCACAGGCATTTTAGACAATCTGGCTGTGAATGATTTTTCACAGGATGGGTAAAGCGGCATCTCTGTTTCAGAAAAGTTTGATGAGATCTCTTCATGAGAACACAGATAGATGGACTTTAGTTTTCTACAACTTTCAGATGCTGTTGTGATTTGACACTGGCCTAACGCCAGCACCCACAAGAGCCGCCTGCTCACCCTCCCTGCCACAGCTGGGCAGAGGAGAGGGGGGAAATGAATGAAAGGCTCCTGAGTTCAGATCAGGACTGGGAGAAAACACTCCAAGGGCAAAACAGGCTCAACTTAGAGGAACAAAGGGAATTTTTTTACTAACAAAGTCAGAGGAGGATAATGAGAAGTAAAATAAGCCCTTAAAAACACTTTTTTTCCCCCAGCCCCTCCTTCCTTCCCACCGACAGCTCAGGGAGACACGGCGTGGGGGTTTTGGTCAGTTCCGCACCGAGATTTTCTTCTGCTGCTCAGGGAGGAGTCCTTCCCTTCCCCTGTGAGTACGTGGGGTCCCTCCCACGGGAGACAATTCTCCGGGAACTTCTCCGGCGTGGCTCCACCCGCATGAGCAGCAGTCCTGACTCCACTGCTGCAGCGTGAGCCCCTCCCACGGGCACACAGTCCTCCCAAAACTGCCAGGCGTGGGTCACTCTTCCACGGGGTGCAGTCCTGCAAGGACAGGCTGCTCCAGCCTGGGAGCAGGGCCCTTTCTCTCCAGCGGCTCTGCCACTGGATCACAGCCTCCTCCAGCATCCCCCTGCTCCGGCATGGGCACCTCCCCACGGGCTGTGGGGGATCTCTGCATCCCTAGGGATCCCCAGGGGCTGTGAGTGGATCTCTGCATCCCTAGGGATCCCCAGGGGCTGTGGAGGGATCTCTGCATCCCTAGGGATCTCCAGGGGCTGCAGAGATCCACAGCTGCCTCACCATGGGCTTCACCATGGCCTGCAGAGGAATCTCGGCTCAGGTGCCTGGAGCACCTCCTGCCCCTCCTTCTCCACTGACATCAGTATCACCTTGTTTTTTCCCTCACATATTCTCACCTCCTCCTCTTCTCTGACTAGAACAAAAACAGTGTGTACTTTTGTTTCGATTTTTTTTTAAAAATCCTTTATCGCAGAGGTGTTACCAAGCTCTCTAAGTGGCCCAGTGTTGGCCAGCAGCATGTCCATCTTCAGATTGGCTCTGCCAGACACCGTGGGAGCTTCCAGCAGCTTCTCAGAGACCCCCCCTCGGCCCCCCCCCCCCCCCCCCCAAAACCAGGCCATAAAAAACGAACACAAATAGAAATACACAGAATATGGCTCTGAAGGAGTCTGTTCTTTGCATTCCCAGGGCACACCACAGCGCCCTTCTGCCTTGGAGAGCTCAAACCTGGCAGATCTTTACTGGCCACACACCTTAAAACATCTCTCTCTCCCTGTTATATATGCACATGTGTATAAATATACATGCACCATATTGCCTTTTTAATATTAAAGATAATATTTTTGTCATTCTTTTGCTTTTCATCACCTCTTTAAAGCTGATGTTAAGTAAGAAATTAAACTCAAAACCAACCACAAAGTGCTGTCACTGGCTGAGGTACTTGCTTGAAAATAACCACTACTATGGCAGCAATAGTATTGGTATTGGCAAAAGAGTTATAAAACCAAGCACATCTCTAGAAGGCTCTACGTACTGAATGATCTAAGACTTGTATATCCTTTGTTGTGCAGCAAAATACCAGTATAACTCATTTACCGCAGACAAGCTAAGGCAGAGAGTGTGAGTCAGTCCCCAAAAGTCAAAATGCACTCTCCTCAGCTGCAGCAAACAGCTGCTGGTGGGTGTGAGCCGTGGCCTTGCCACTCTCTGGGTGCACAATGGGCCACGCCTGCACTTGGAGTGTGCAGAGCAGGCAGGGACATCCCCCCCCGAGGCGAGTGAAGGTCCTACAGGCAGAGCTGAGGTGGAGGGGTGTGAAGTCACCCTGCAGCGCTGCTGGTCAGCGGTGCTGCTGCTCCATAGCCTGAGCTTTGTCACCCTCACAGCAGTACAGCCAGCCTGGGTTTGGCTGTGCAGGCATCCACATCAATAATGTTGGAGGAATAGGTATTACTGTAAGTCTTTGATAAATAGCTACAGTAAAATAAGGGGCAGATAAGATGCTCTAATAAAAAGACAAATAGGTTACATGAGATAAGCTAGGAAGAAAACAAGGTAGATAGCTTTATAAATCATATCAAGGAGTTATGAGACATACAAGTTTGATCTTTGCTAGAGAGGCTAATGGGGAAGTGTGAACAGTATCTACAGACAGGAGAGCTGGACACTGGTAAATGAGAGACGTTTACAGATTTACAGGAAATTATTATCTTTTTATCATTACACTATTTAGATCTGGCAGCTTAAGTAGATTTGAACTCACATCTATCCTGTTTTATCAGTGACTTTAGATAAAATAATAGCAATAATGTTCACAAAGGACTTGAGGTCTCTGCTGAAACTGCAAGTGATGTCAGTAGTCCTGGGAGCAGATCCAGTATTTTGCTCCCCTTTGCTGTTGAAGTGCCATGCTCTGCTAGGTTACTCTTGGTCTGGGATCTCACCTCACACCATCAGGAAGCAGGGTCAGGAATTTCATCCAGGCAAAGAATGTGCTGCACAGCTCAATCCATATGGCAGCAGAGTAGAAATGTTAGTAGGATCCTTTATTGCAAGGATGTGGGGACAGGTGAGCCTTGAGCAAAGTGGGGGTGTTGTCAGCTTTCTGAAAGTCCCACTGCAGCTGATGTGCTTCATCCCTTTTTATAATCTCCTTGAGCTAAATGACACATTGATAAACTGTCTAGGATAAATAGTGTTTTCCAGACATTACCAGACAGTGGGGACTTTTTCAATGATCCTTTGTCACCGTTTAAGATCAAAAAGGTTTGTAACTGGTGAAATGGGAAGAAGAAAAAGCTTCATGATATTGCAGTGAGTGTTTAAGTATCCTATTGTTTAGTTAACATGTTTTGACAGATGTGGTTTCAAGATGCATAAAAGTGTGAAAAACCACTGTTATATAACCCTCATCAGACAAGGACTGGAATTTAGATCTACTTCTTACTGAACAGAGCTATTGTGTTCTACCATGGAGTTAGTGAAAATGCATAGCCATAACAGCGCTTGGATTTAAAACACAATATACCAGGTGGACTCATGTGGAGTGAGCGGAATACTAAGTGCCACTGGTCGTTTGCAATGAGCCTGAGAGATTATTTGTTTTAGGAAGAAAGATGAGTAGGCTTGCTGTAAAAGTGTGAGGAATCCCTGATTGGGGTACACATGGTAGACAGGCCAAACATCTATCACTGTGATTAAGCGGTATCAGACTCTGAAGTTGGATTGCTTGTTCTAGTGATGCTGTTGCTCCCTGTGTGCCATGGCAAGTTAATCTGGCTCGGCAGTAGCTGGACGATGAATTTGGGCATTTGGAGTATGTTTTATCACCTGTTCCCCTTCTCTGATTTCTCTATTTGAAGTAGGGCCTGTGTGTGAGAACAGTCCCTCTGAGCTTCGATCTGCTTCAGGGTTTGCCTTAACATCACTGTAATCTCTATCACACAGAACAGAATGCTGGAAAAGAGAGCTTGGCACAATCTTCACCAATTTTGAGCTGCATTTGTACTGCTGTTTGATTTTCCACATTCTGCAAGTTTCCAGATGACCTGTACCTACTACCTGATGTGTCAGGGCTTCAGAGGGGAGTCTTGGGGGACCTTGCTGCATACTAAAACTCCAGCTTCGGATCTGGTCCTTGTCTTGCTCCCAGCAAAGCAAAGATGATGTGCAAGTATGCCACGTAAACATGGCACTTGCATAGGAATTCATCATTTTGAGCCTTTCTCGTGCAGTTCAGACTTCTTAGCCTACAATGAGGGGAAACAATAACAGTGGCACTAAACAATAATGTTTGTAAAATGGCAGTTTTTTGCTACCCAAGCTTCCCAGTGCTGTCCCTCCTTGCTGGCAGCAGTAACTTCTGGAAGGCTGGCCAGCCTTGGCTGCAGGGATGTGCCGCTGGAATACACACTTGGCAGAAAACCCTACTGGGAAAAGCAGGCACAGCTACTGATTTGGATGGAGCTACACTTGTTTACACTTGAACTGAGCTCGATCCTCAACTCTGCAGTAGTATTTAGGTTGCTGGTGCTTTGCTGTGTCTGCCATTTGCTCAGGCCACCTACACACAGAGGCAATGCTTCAGCTCCTCAGGGCTTACAGCAATCTTGTTACTTAGGGTTTTGTACAGGGCTTGCCTTTTTCCCCCCCAAAATGTATTTAAACAAGTAGTAGCACTATGCTCTGCTTTTTTACTGAGCCAGTAGCAAAGGAGCTAAGCACAACAAGAACAGCAGGAGAAATATAGCAAAGATGTGGGGGATTAAACAACAGGCATCTTCTCATCTTACCAGCAAATCCTTTCCTGAAATATCTTTACAGAAAGAATTCAAATGGTTCTGATTTTCACAGAGTGACATTAAAAATAAAAGCAAAATTTTAAGCATTGTAAAATCTCTGTTACTGGACTACTTCTGGCAATAGGCAAGAATATACATTTTCTCTTGCTTGCAAGACTATTACAGAGATTTGGGTATTCCTAGGGTAAAAGGGGAATGGTCCTGATGGATGGAGGCAGGGCTGCCACTGGTGTGTTGTAAGTTCTCTCATAGCTGCTAATGAAGAGTGCTTGCTGCTGTTGTTTGTAACCAAGAAGGATGAGGGCTCCCTGAAGCTCTGATTCTTGTGCTCCGGGCCATCCATAACTCTCGGTGTGGCTGCATGACATGAGCAAGAAAATGAAAAGGAAAAAACATTGGCTGTCTATAAGCATCTTTGAAAAATCGATCCAATAAAATGTTCGATGAATATATTCCCAAGTAGTCTATGCCGCTCTATGAGCTGAAAATAAATATGGCAAGGAGGAAGGTCAATCATTATATACCTTGTTCCAAATAAATCAAATAAGTTTTCAGATCAATTATTTGTCAAATATGAATCGAGCAATTTTTGGTCTCCTCTAGTAGTATGTCAGAGAACTGCATAATTAGCATTAGATTGACTCACCAGTGATGTTAACTTGGCCTTGAAGTTCTGTAGGCCAAGTTATTATGTTGTTCAAATTCTTCATGAATTTGTTTGTTCAGTTTGGCTGTGCATTGCTAGATGTCCAAACAGATGTATGTCATTGCTGGGTTTGCTCCTGAAGAGTTCAATTTTACCTTCTGCCCTCAGCAGATCCTTCACAGCAAGCTGCTGTGAATATCTTCTCATTTACTGTAGCTGATGCCTTGAAGATTTCTGATCCTTTGTCTCATTGTTTCCCTATTTGATTCACTTATTAGCCTGTAAAAGTCCCTGGCAACTTAAAAATCTTGTCTAGATGTACTGGTGGCTTATTATTAATAGAAATAGCTTTTGAGAACTAATTTGTATGTTTTGCTGGTAAATTCTCCTCTATTCTTTAGAGTTCATGTCTGCTCTAATTTGAGAAAAGACTTTGATTCTTAATTTTGTACTCAATACTGGGATGCTAACTGACAGCATCTCTTTGCTTTTCTTCTCATTTTAATATACACAGCATTTAAGGCCAAATCAGGAAAAATCACTCATTGACTGTTTAATCAGTGATATCAGTAAAAGCTTTGCCAAACGAAGATGTAGGGTTTGGGACAGTTACTGTTTCAGTGCTACAGAAATACTGGAAGGCCTCCTACTGTGTATCTTAGACAAGCATGATGGGGGACAAAAACTGCCAAAAGGACAACGTACCAGGGAGCAGAGGCAGCAAAGAGGCTGTAGGATATGGGAAGGGAGGATATACAGACTTGGAAAGGAGGATCTGAGTACAGAAATAGAAAGAAGATTGAATAAATGAAAAATCTCTCTAATTCCCAGCACCACAATATCATATTCAGAGGCAGCTTCTCATTTCAGTTGGCTTTCTCAGAACTTAGACTCATGTACATGTAATATTTGATGACTTAGGCAGAAATAGGTCTATTTTCAAAGCTGATCTTCACATTACATATTGAATCCATTATAGATTCTCCTCTACTTTAATGAAAAGTCTGCATGAATGGCTTAAAAAATAAAGAGCACTTACATCATAAATTGGACTGAGGCACTTGCCTAAGAATTAGCATGAATATGTAAAAACTGCCCAAATCAAATAAATGTAAAACTAGAACTATTCTAATGTCTCAGCATAAGTAAAGGATATGTAAGTGCACTCTGTATTCTGTAGCATTTTGTGCTTCTTTGTAAGATATGATATTTCCATAGTATTTAAAGGACACATTCTGTCTTTTTATGCAGGATGCAGTTTGACATGAGAGCAAGTTCTGCTTAAGCTGAGTATTTGGATCAAGAATTTATGGCTTGTGTTCAAAAACATTTTAAAGAGTACCCCCTTCTGTGGAAGAGCTATGGAACTAAAATCTATATGGAGCTCTCCATGACTCATAAGCAAATGCATGGAAGTACATGCTGCATTGCACTCTGTCCTTACAAGGAACTGTTCAAAGGATGCCTCACAACAGTATCGGGGATAAAAAAGTGGCATAATTCTGCTCTTGGGCAGTTTTTTCACTCCAGACTATGGCTCTACATTGTAGTTCTCAGCCATGGAAGAGAATATCACCAAGAAGAATGAAATAATTGGGTCAGAACTGTGATTACAGTATAGTTCTGTTTTGCTAGTTAAGCTGTTATTTTACCCCAAAAGATTTAGGAATTTTGGGTTTGTAACAGAAATGAACAGACAGAATGAGAACAGCAAACAGATTAAACTTGGAGCCACTCTTTTTTTCTGCTTTATTTTCTTTTCTGGGGTTTGCTGGGCAGTACAAATGTTGCCTTGTTGACGCTCCGATAGCAAATAGCACATTTTCTCTGCTTGATAAAGGAACAAGTCTTTTCCCCTTACCTGAGAGAACAGCACACTCTAAGTAAAACTATTATTTATTTATAGGAAAAATGGGAAGGTACTTAGAGGAGATCAAGTATGTAGAATGAAATGCCAAGGTTTTCTTTTACATCACAGATGGAAATGATTTGCTGTCATTCCTCATTTGGAAGATCCTCATCATGGTGGATGTTCTAACCCATCCATCCCCTGCAGAATATCCAGGCCTCTGTGTGCTGGGTTGTCATGGGTACCTGTCTGTATCCATGAGCTCTCTTCAGATAGAGCCTAAACAAACCTACCCAGAGAAAAATTGTCTTTGCACCAAAAGATCTGAATCTGGGCTCACACTTCTCTCTGTCTCTCCACAGAAGCTTGTTTACTCAAATGCAGCAAAATATAAAACGTTTACAAAAATGCCAGCATAGCTGCAGCTTTAGAGTGAGGCTGGGGAAAGGATTCTTTCTTTCCCAGAGGAGGGGTAGAATGACCTTGGTCTCATGACCTTGGAGAAATGAAGGACCCTTAAAAAATTTTGGGTCCTGCTGCCTCTTGACTACTCCAGCATTTATGGTTGTAGCTAAAGGACTGACTGAGTGCCTACCACCCACTGCCATCTCTCCCTCTCCTGGGAGCAGGGGAAGCAGCAGATTGGAAGTAAATCACCACAAAATGCAGAATCAAGTGAGGATTCAAGCTTTCTGCCCCCTGTTACACCTACTCTAGAGATATTTCCCAGCCTGTGGCCCATGGGTTCCCAATTTTGATGGAAAACACAGGCTGATTTTGAAATGTGACAGCAATTCAGAGGGAGGGAGGAGAGACTGCCAGATGGCTCTGCTTTGCACCTTCTTCAGTTTGCAGGATAACACTTTGTGATTTGCCATAAATTTATAAATTTTTCTGTGCTGTGGAATGAAGCTAAACTTTTGGCCTCTTGGCTCTCTCTTTCCACATAAGACCAAAATTATGCAGTATCATGGAGGGGGGAGGAAGGATATCTGCTCTTGTATGTGAAAAGGTAATAAATGGAGGGGTAAGAGGGGTGTGCTGTGGAAGGATGGAGAAGTAGCTCATGAAGAATATGACGAGCAGAGCTGGAAACACCCCCCTCACTGCCCACAGTGAGCATCTCATTCCTCTGAAAGTCTGGCTGGAATTGTCTTAGATCCACGAGACCAAAAGGAACTGTTTATTGACATGATCATAATCTAAGGTGTAATTATAGACTGAATTGATTAACTTTTGGAGGTATATTTCTTCTTACTACACTAATCCAAATGAAGCTTCTTTTGCCAATTTTCATTGCTCTCTTCCTGTTATGCAGGAGAAAATGGGGAAGCAATTCCACTGGGCCATGGTGGGCCACTAATCTTCACACCAAGCAACAGTGGGATGTGCTGTGCTTTTAGATCTGTTTTTCAGTGTCCTCCTTTGTCCTTCTTCTGGCCCCTCTTCAGAACTTCCATGGAGAAAATTTTACCATCTTTCAATTCACTTTCACACTGTAACTAGTATAAGTGTGATAATATCACATTACATGATTATTTTTGGTAGCTGCTACCAGGGACTAAAGAGTAACAAGACTATAAATACCCACTGCATGACCTTAATACAATCCTTCTAGTTTATGAAAATGTCAATTTTCTTTTATGATAATTTTAACGAATATAGTACACAGAGTAGAAACTTGCAGTTGGGAGCTCTGATTTTTTAAAGTTCAAGAGAGAATTCAGTACAGAAAACTTGTCAATAGGAGGGGTTTGGAGCATGTGTCAGTGTTTGCACTGAAACTAAGTTTATACACATAATTTTCATATTCTGATTGAATTCTCAACCAGGCTTTGAAAATTATAGTCCTAAAATTTGCAGGGATGTTTAGTGTCTTCCAGGTCAAGTCGTGCATGCACTGGGCTGTTTAGCAGGACAGTGTGGCTCTGTCATCCACACACAGAATGAACAGCTTCCTAAAGCTGGCCCTTCTCCATTCTGTGCCTGTTGCCAACAGAAATCTTGTGTAGCTGGTGGGAGGAGGAGTTCAGCTTAGAGGATGCTCCATGCTGGTCATCAGCTCCTGTCCTGCTGCAGCTGAGGAAGGATTCATGGCCCTTCACAACCCCATGCAAACACCCCTGTTTCACTTCAAAGCAATCACTCCCAAACCCTTCAGGTCCTTGTGTCTCCCTTATGCCTATACATCAACACAGCATGAAGTGTTCTGTCCCCAAGGAGGATGAGCTTTTTGCAGAGCCCATCTCCCAAGCTCAAGGCTGAGCTGCTCTGTGTGCACATCTCCTTCAGCTGTCCCAGCTGGGCAGGTCGGAGCAGAGGCTGGATATTGGCAATGGTACGAGCAGTGAGCTATGCTTAATGTTTTGCATGTGATCTAGGTGCATTTTATAATGAAATAAAAATGTTAATATCTGCTGGTTTTGCACTCTGAAATCTATGCATCTTTTCAGTACAATGTTACCTGAAGTGGCTCCCTTCAGAGCAGACGCCCATAGCCACTTGCCCTCTGATAGGGCATTAAGTGCACAGAACCTGATACCTGCTATAATTTCTCAAAGAAGCCACTTTGTTCAGAAACAACCCAACTTAGGTTTAGCTATAAATTTACTGTAAATGTGCAAGTAATTTAACTTCTACTCAGAAATGTATCTAAAGCATTAGCTTGCAAACTACTGTATGTGCAGAAGATTGGTTTTCTTGAGAGAGAAATGTGCAAATGTGCCGAGATAAGATTAATTAAATCCTTTATATCTGCTCCTGTTTTAAAAGTTCTTCAGTGCTTCTGCAATGGCTAGAATGGCAAATCTTCATTTGCTGTGGAACATATCAAAATGGAAATAAAGATAGCTACAAGTATATGTACTGTGCTGCACATGTGAGCTCTGGTCAGGATACAGCTTTAATATAAGAATTCGTATTTTTTCAAAAGGACTTGCTTTATTTTTGGTACTCCAATAGGAATTCCAGGCTTTGAGAATAAATCCTTTCTCTATCCAAAAATGCTATTCAATTGAAAATTGTAATTTAGACACAATGACATGATTTAAAATAATCCGTGTAGGTTGTAGCAAGAGTTTGTCCTTAAGAAAATATTGATCTCAGTCTTATTTGTCACCTTTAACAAGGTTTTTCTTGCAAAGTAAGAACTGTCTCCAGAAGGTCTAGTTTAAACAATAAAGCAGGATGAGGAGGCTCCTTGTTTTCTAGACTGAGTTTGTTTTATGGGAGTAAATGATATTAAGTCTGAATTTAAACAGAAACTCAGCAGGAAAATAAATATCAGTTTCAATCATCTAAGATTTTAGTTTGCTTGGGGGTTTTTTTGGGGTTTGTTTTATTATGAGACTTGGTGGCAAACCTGCTAGGACTAAAAATGTGCAGGTTTTGTAAAAACAAGCTCTATTTCTTTGAACTCTTTCTCAAAAGTGTTTTCAGGTCCTGGAGTGAATTAAGATGGTTCATTTGAAGCAGGAGGTCTTTTGATTGCTCTTTCCATAGTTCTGAGCAGCCTGATAATGGGATCATCACAATGCTTGGCAGTGGGCAGGCCAGGAGTTCCCCAGGAGGATGCTGCTGTGCCTGCCACGTGTGGCTGACAGATCCCTGCCCGTGGCAGGGAGGATCTGGATCCCTTCTGGCAAGGGCCCCACAGAGCCTCAGCCCCTGGGCCTTGGAAACAAAGCAAAGCCATGCACACATTTGTGCCACCCCCTTAGGCTGCTGGGCAGAACTCCGTGATGCCAGGGTGTGATCTGGCAGCCTCAGCAGACACTGGAGAGCTTTTCCTGATGAATGTCTGCAGCTGCAGTCCTTCCACAGGTGTGTCTTGGTGCTTAGAAAACTACACAAGAATTCATTTCTAACTAAGATGCTGTTAAAATATTTTTAGCAGAATGGACTAATTTCAGGAGAGATGGGCATTTTGGCAGGATTTTCAGGAAGATTGTCTCAACCTGGGACCTGTGTTCTTACTACAGGGATAGGCAAGGCAGAGAGAAGGAGACCAGGTTTGCACAGGTCTCCACTGCTGCCATGAGTTGTCCCACAACAGATCCATTCAAATTTTCTTTTTATGAACCGGTGTTGATTAGAAGGCAAGGGATTTCTTCATCCCAAAAAGAGTTTGAACTAGCATTTCTCACATTCAAGAGGTTCACCTGAGGCCTGCAAGATCACAATCATATTTTAAGCTGCTATTCTCTAGTTATTTTTCTCTCAGTAGCTTCCATGTTTGTCCACAAATGAACAAATAAATTCTGTACTTCAAACCCCCTAAAGCTTGCATGTCTGAAAGAAGCTGCTCTTACTGCTACACAAGCTCTTGGCTACTGCACTGCTGTGTCACCAGTTTGTCAGGATATATGATTATATATATGGTATGAATAGCAGGAAGCTTTTCTTTTTTGAAAATGCCAAGGGTAGGGGGAGGTTTGGAAATCACAGTGTTCTGTGATGACTAGATCATGATTTAATACTTCTTAACCATTGCTGCATATGAACAAAAGGACTTTATTTTGTAGATTAAACAAATTCTGGTGAGTGGCATCTGTTTCTTGATGGCCCTCAGAGCTGATCCAACCCTGCTTTTCCTTAAGCTTTTGCAGCACAGTGTTACAGTAATGCTGGATAATACTACAACCAATATTGATCATTCCAGGACTACAAAAGGTAGTAGCTGTTCCAAATACTTTCATAATTTCACTTTTCCATCAAATATATGTTACTTTCATAAAGACTTTAAAAAAATCCCAAATAAATAGTTCTAATCAAAGGAACACAGGCGAGAATCAACCATGTGTGGGCAAGAGCAGAAATCTTGCACCTGGTATGGGCAGGCTTGTGCATTCATTGTACTCAGCCTGTCTGTTTATCAATATTATGATCACTCAAGGAAAACTCCATTTCTAAACCCTTAGTTTTGATTTTCATTGTTTTGTCAGCAATTTCTATGTGATTGGCAGAACTTTGGATATAAGAGCCTACTTTAAGCAGAGAAACATTAGATCAATCATGAGATTTTATAGCTACTGCATTTGTCTCCTTTTCAGTTGCCACCTAATGCTGAAACACTGGGGATTCCCATTTTCAACTTGTCTAAAAAGCATAGCAGAGACTTACACAGATTTGTATCATCTGCTGTACATTTTGTGCTAACCTGCTACACACAACCATCATGAGGAGCTGGAAGCCTATCTGAATCCTTGCATGAATGAGTCCATGAATATTTTCAACACAGGGCAAACACTTGAGTTAGCCCTCCTAAGCTGGTGTGTTGTACTGGCTTGGTTGTGTTGAACTGGCAGCACCTGGAGGGTTGTGCAGCTCAGCCTTGACTCCCTGTGTGGAATAGCCTTTTTCACTGTTGACTCTTCCAAGTGATAGCAGAGGTTTTACACTGTGTGTCTGAGCACATCCTTAATTATATCACTCTTTCTCTGCTTGCTACTGGTATAGTGAAAATGTATTTTCATTTTGGTGAAGTCTCTGTGATATCTAACCAGTGCCTCACAAAATAAAACTGTTGCTCCTTTTATCTCTCCATTATTCCTTTTGCAATCTGATTCTCTATTTTTTCATTTCATATGTACATTGGCTGAAAACCTTAACAATATTACGATGTAAGTTTTATCTCTTTTATGAGGTAGATTGCTCCAGTGCCTTTCCAAATAATAGTTATTTCTTCTGCAAGTCCTTTGCTTGAAGACTTAAAAGTCTTTTTGTATCTACAATTACCATCTATCAATCCAAGAGGATAATCAATCTAACACCTCCATGGTATTAGAAATGGCTTGGATGTTTTCTCTAATTTAATCTCATCTCCAAAATTTGAAATGTGACTTTCAAGCCCATCGATCATACCATTTTTATACATGATAGTACAATGGGAAGATTGAGTTCCAAAGTTCATATATAACTTGTTTCTAAGGTCTTCCTGGGTTACATGTTATTTATGCTTTCTGCTCAGTCTTCCTTAGAGCCCTGTTAGTTATGTTTGATACTTTGAAATTCTATTCTGCTAGATTTTTTATTCTTCTGGTATTTTTTTTAACAAAAGAATATAATTTTTCTCATCCTAGTAATAGAAGAAATTAGGGTAGAAGGGTCAACCAAAGCCCTGGGTCAGATGAAGTCTTTCAGTGAACTTCGCCAAGTTTGGGATCTGTTCTTCAAAAAGAGGGATAAAATTGAGGTGGCAGCTCATTACCCTTGGCAGCCAGGACTGAAGAAGGCAAAGTAAAATTGGCTACCTGCTCTCCCTTCAGTGTGATGTGGATAGGTATGGATGAGTGATTAGTATTTGATTAGTATTTGATTAGAAGTACTTCTGGAGTGTGTGGAGCACTTGATATTTGCATATCCTACCATTCTACCACCACTATATTCACCTTCAGATGAGTGAGTATAACAGTGTTCACTTGGAGATTTTGATAATTGGATTTTCTGGATGTATTTGACATAATAAAATAATTTAAATCATCTCTCTTTTACTGTATTTTTCTAATCTGAATTTAAGTTTCTCTTTTTGTTTGTTTGTTGGGTTTTTTTAGGCCAAGTGGCTGCTGCCCATGTAATCTCATATTTGAGAAGAAACATCTGTTCTTATGTTTGGATTACTAATATCCCAGAACCTCTTCCACCCACAAGTGTGGCAGCACTGTCACCCCAGGTACCTGCCTGTGGGCACCCACACATTGTTTGCTACTTCTTGCCTGGCTTTTTAAGGAGAGACCTATTGGTCAGATGGGCTTGGCTGAGATCACACAGTTTCAGCCAGAAAAGTGTTCTGTTCCCCAGGAGCAGCTGGAAATGCCTGTTTGAACATAAAATACTGTCTCTTCAAAAGCTGCCTCCAGCACAGGGTTGGCTGGGAGCTATGGCTGCTATCAAATGCTCACAAGGAGATGGGAAGGTGGGAGGGAAAGGGGCACTGCTGCTGGTCTGAGGGAGAAGCCTGGGAAAAGGAGGGGGGAAAAGGAGATCCTTGAAGTGATGAGGAGTTGAGCTTGCATTTGATAGTGTGGAGATTAAAGGTTATGTCTCTACATTTCCACAGATTTTACTGAGGTCACTGGAACCTCTCAGGGACTCAGATGGCTACCAAGGCACAACTAATTGCAGGATTTAACCCAGCTGATTATATTTGAAATTGTCTGTATAATGGTGACTTCATTTTCTGAAGCTCCATCATGTTAGTAGAGATCTAGTATTTTTACTAAATCTATATTTTGTGTGATCTTGGATTCAGAAGAGAGCTTGTTAAACTTCTATTTGTACTGTTCATTCTATCAAGGTTGCTCATCATTGTTGCACAAGAAAAGGAAACATATCAAATAAAAAAACTCTGTTTTATAGTTCGCAAATGCCTGTATTTTGTCTTTGTATGATGTGTTGTCATTCATCATCTAACCTTGGGGAAATCACGGGCACTCCAACAATGTAAGAGGCCAATAAAAAAGAAAATTATTTCAGTAAAATTTGAGCTAGGGATATGTAAAAGAGAAATGCCCCTGGGTAATAAAAATTACCCATGCATTGTGGCTGTGATGTATCAAGCAGGCGTGCTGTATGTACCCACAGTAGCTCAGCTACAGCTGTCCCTGCTCACCAGGCTCAGGTGTGCAAAGATGATGGGAGAGAGTCGGCAGAACAGGAGGTCAAGCAGGAGGCAAAGGACTGAGGAGCCAAGTGCTTGGTAAGTGCTGGCATGTCTTTACCCATCTCTTTCGCCTCTTTGTTAGAGCTGTCCCCTCTGATCTTGCCTTTCTCATTATTACTCTCTGCTGCAGATGATGGGCTCAGTTCCAAGGGGAGGCCTGCTCCTGCTGAACGTCTCCCATATCCTTTCCCTGTTAGTCAGCCTGTCTCATTAGAGTCTGAAAGGCTTGTGCTGTGCTGCAGCAATGACATTGCTCACTCCTGCTTTGGTGCACTGTAGGGGCTGTGCTTCTCTCCATTTAATAGCTGGATACATTTTCTATTGTTGTCCCCTTTGGACTTGGCTGGCAGAGCTTTAGGAGGCTTCCTAATGTACAGCTCTTCAGTCTTCACTTTCAGTTTCGTGAGGACCCAGCCTCAATCTATGCCTTAGCCAAGGCCCTAAATGTTCTGAACAAGAAGGCAGACTTTTACAAGAAAATGCTTTTCCAGCAAGTCCTGTTCTGGCAGGTTGCAATCCCATCAAATAGTGTGACTCCTGCTGAAGGTCTGAAGTTTATGGGTATTTCCATTTTATATTTTACATTTTTGTTTACTGCACTTTTTATTCTTACTGTTGCTCAAGCTAGTGAGGGGTATAAATCTCAGATTAAGGGTAGGTCAATAGGTTATTGGGTGACTGGGGCTATGTCCTTCCTCTTGGCCAGAAGTTACCACACAGTGAGCATTTGGCTGCCTTGGGCTGTTTCCTGCCTGTCTGACCCTAACAGGCAGGAATCACATGCATATAATAAGTCACTTAAAAAAAGTTCATTACAAAGGGGTGGTTTTGTCAGCTACCACTGGGAATGTAGGAAAGGTCCCTGAAATTTGAAACTGGAGTTAGAAAAGTCTTCCAGAAGCAGTAAGTCAGAGCTCTTGCAGCACATAAAGCTCCTTGCAGATAAGTCTAGACACAATCCCTCCTCCTCTTCTACTGCACATTACCCCAATGACTCTTTATTAACAGGAGTCTCCTTTTCCATGTGGCATTTTCCATTTGCAGTGACAAAGAGGATTCACAGTGAAGGCCAGACCCTTCTCCACAGGAGGCAGTATATTTTACTGGCTCCCTGCCCCCCTGTCCCCCACCTCGTCGTCCACTACAGCAAATTTAAGCTTCTTGTCTTCTTGTCTTCATCAATGTAGCCTGTCATAGCTCCTAACGTGAGCAAGCATGAGTTTTCTCTTTGAATTAATCTGTTGATGAATCAAGTCCTTTTATCTCCTTTTTCTCATTTTAAAAGGGTTTAGTTAATCCTGCTGGCACTAATATTTGAGCCAAAAAGCTGGGTAAATGAATCTATGATGAGCTCTGTGCTTCTGTAAATGATTTCCTCCAGTACCAAGCTAGCTGCTTTAAAAATAGCTGGGGTACCAGTACGCTCCAGCACAGTCATTTCTGTGCCTGGAGCAGACACATGCCTGAAGAATCTAAATTAGTAACAACTTTGCTGACTTGATTCCATCTGCACCAGCTGTTTGTTTAGGTAGATAGCCAAACAGCAAACACCCACAAAGCTGTTAACTCTGCAAATCTTCAGTAAGTATTCTCTAGACTACTGCTGACAAATTTCTGATGGGACCTTAATCTCTATAAAATGTATTGGATGATGACAAAGCACCATTAGTCAGCATGTCATTGGACCTACTTTGCCGTGTGACTCAGTGATTTGTTTTCCCATTCTTGCTGCAGAAAAATGAAACTGGGAAGGAATGGAGATGGACACAGCCTGCAGCTGCTAATGAGCTGGGGGATGGTATCCAGATGCCACAAGGTGGGATTCTAGAAAGAAGCCTGTACCTGAAGAGGTTTTCCCTTCTCTGTTTTTTGTATCTTTGGAAACAAGTGAAAATTACCTCTTCGCAGTCTTGGGAAAGCAACATTATTCCTTTTCTGCCCTTACTCATAAGTAAGGGTGGTATCACCAAAAGGGTGCTGCACAGTTAAAACGTGCCATTGCACAAGGCCATGTCCTAAATGAGCACTGTTAGATTGCATTTCATATTGGAATTGTTCTGGTTTATACCTGTTTTAGAGCATACCTGATATTCAGCATAAACCCCTAGCATTTATCACTGAGGAAGCTGGGGCTGGAGGGGAGCCTGCAACAACAGCATCCCAGGGTGAAGCTGGCACTTTATTGCTGCTTGGCATCTCCCGAGTTCTGGGACTCAGTGAGAACCCACAGAGTTTTCTGAAGCTGATTCCTTTGTCTCTGGCCATCATATGATGTCAGCCTGGACTAGAGAAGTTATTGCTATCAAGAGTAACAGACACAAAAAAAGTTACCGCTTTTTCTGAAAATGAAAACAAAACAAAATCAAAAAACCCCAAAACCTCTCCTGCCAGCCTGCAAAGCAAGGACACTAGGCAACAGTTCAAACAGGGCCTCTGCATACAAACAAACAAAGATGCCTGACAGGGCTTGAGGCAGAAAAAAATGGCACAGCTGTACCACCACATCAGTGAAATTGTATGAGCCTTTTTATTTTCAAGGATGCAGACAGATACCACCTGAAACGCAGGATGCTTGAAAATACCACACACACACAGTTAAACCACATACATTCTTTAAGCTTCTCTTCTGAATGTCCTTTGCACAAATGGCATTAACACTGCTAGTGCTGATGGGAACCAAGAGAAGCTGTCCTCACAAAAGCTTAAACTTGTACACAGCCTAAGTGTAGTTTGGAAAAAAAGGTTTTTTGAGATGGCAAATAATAATTTCTTAGAAATCACCTCTACATTCATGACTGCAAAATTAAAAAAAGACAATGAGACTTGAATTTAGAGGCTAGGCAGCATAGGCATCAGAAGATGGTGACTGTAGATATTATTTTTGTTGCCCATAATTTTCATGCATGCATCCAAATCACTCTGTAGATACCTGCGCCCAGTGTGGCTTGTGCAGGAGGTGCCAACTTGTACCCCTGGAGAAACATTCGGCAATCAAGGGCTGTCTCAGCAATAAACTGAGTCACACTCTCATCAAACTGGCAGGCATTGAAAAATGCCTCTAAATATGACCCGTTTTTAAAATAAATGTTAGTCAGTTGATTCATTAAAAGGCAAAGAGGCGGATAACATCCTTAGTGAAATTTGTGCTTTTGGCACAGTTTCCACTGCCTGGAGAGAGGCTGTGTAATATCTTTAGGGGAGAGAGTGTTTATATGAAACAGCCATTTTTTACAGTTCAAAAGCTAATTGAATTCTCTGATTCACAAACTCTAGTTTTTTTATCCTCTCCGTCCTCTAGTATGTTATTGTCCCCTGGCCCTTCCTAGCTCTCAGGTTAAAGTTGGCTCATGAGAGGGGGCTTTGGACACTGGGTAGCGTAAGTGGTCTGACCAAACTGAAAAAGTGCTGAAGTCCCAGGACGCAGACTGTGATTAGATAATCTGATGGCAGGTTGCTTATCACTTGGTGGTTTTTAGGTTTAAATTGAAGGCAGGAGCCACCTGAGTTAGATTTCCAGTCAGATGCAGAGATTAGATGGGTGGTTTGCAGGAAAAGAAAGTAATTTATCTCATCATCTGCAGTTAGCACTGAGGGCCAGCGCTGGGAGGGGCTTTGGGGCAGCAGCACTGACGACTTTTGGCCGGCAAGAGCTGAGTTTATGCGGTGGCAGACGTGGCTCCATGGTAACCTTGCTGTCATTCCTAGACTGACTGTTGCCACTCTGCAGAGCAGCACAAGAAAGGAAAAGCTGCAGGAGCAATGGTTCCTAGCATTAGAAGGCAGCATCAGAAGCATGCCTTTCTTTCCTAGTAAGGAGGGTAGGACTGTTTCAAACAGAAAAAGAAATGCTGCCTATGCAAAGTCTGAAAGAACTCATTTCAGAAAATTCTAATATGTCTGTCTAAGAGAAACCAGTTTCTTCATCATCAACAAAATACAGATCTTGATAAACCAGTGGCTTACAACTTTTTTAAAGATTTCAGAGTGGAAAATACATTCCAGATAAACAATAATTAAAGCGAATTTTCTTACAAAAAAGTGGGAAATCTAACTTTAAATTGATGTGAAGATATGGATCATTAATCTGCAAAAATCTGAAGGCATTAATCTTTTGAGAACATATTTACATATGCCTATTATAAGCTTGTTTGGAGATTTGTTATGCACTGGGTGGAGAGTATATTATGCAGACACTAATGAAAGAAAAAATAAGCCTTATAAACATTTTCTGTATTAAAACTGTACATATATTGCAAGGGCTCAGGTAAGTTCAAGTTACCACAGGGAACCTGCAAGAGAATGGTGCTTTCCCATTGTTCATGTGTGCAGGCTAAACAAATTTTCTGTAACAGTACAGAAGCTTCAGTAGTCTCTTCCCACACTTCTACTGTAGAAGGTGGTGCAAAACCCCTTTGGTTGTGCCCTTCAAAATACAGCCAGGGAGCCACTCCTCCTTGTAGAAAGAGGCTGTGATTTTAAAAGTGAGAAATGCTGAAGAAATAGATCACAAGTAAGGTGAAGGAATTTTGTTCTCAGATGTGTTGGCTCCAGTAACTTTGGTGATGCTGTTGGGGTAATGGCTTCAGTGATACTGATTGCATTCATGTCCCGAACCCACTGCAGCAAAATTTCACTATGTCCATTTAAACTTACTTAGAATAAACAAAAATGTTCATCTAACATACTAACTAGTGTCAGTTATAGAAAAGGAGATACAGGATAGTGGCTTATCTCTTATACCAGGCAATTAGCCATGACTGAGCTACACTCATGTCACATTTTTAAAGAAGTACAAGTAGTACACCCAACTTCAGAAAACCAAGAAGGAGCCATGGTGCTGGGCACTAGGCAAAGGACACACAAACAGACATAAGCTGTGCCTTCCTGGCCTGTGGGTTAGCAAAAAAAACCCATAATATATGAGCAAACAGACTGAAAAATAATTGAGAAGTCTCATTTAATTGAAGCAAAGCAATATGTTGCAATATACAAAAATTGATTCATTCAAGCTGCCAGAGCTATTAGACAAGTATTACAGAGAACATCACATTGGCCACTAATTCTTAAAAAAACCTGACAACACAAACCTCTAGAAAAAGAAGCCTTCGAAGCAGTTTTGATAGCGCTGTTTTAATACATTTTGATGAGATAGTAGTTTCTGTGGCAACAACTTATAAATATGGATGGGCAGATTGATTTAAATGAAACAATTACAGTCTATACTAACGAACCTAAAATAAAAACCACAAAAATTATATATTTTTATGAAGATCAGACAATAGCTGGAGAAACTACCTTAGACTGTGTAATCTTAATCGGCACATTTTGAACATACTAGATTTTCTTGTTCTTAACTGAAAGTCAGTGGTGAGAGTAATGAGGCAATGTAATGCTTTACCTTTCTTGTGTTTTATAATAATTTAGTTCAAGCAGGCTTTGGGAAAATCACACTTTTATTTCAAGATCCAAAAGATCAATACAGCAGTATACATTTAGTGCTTGAGGGAAAATTTACTCAAAATCATTTCATGATGAAAATGCCAAAGGAGATGCTTTTGTTCAATCTGTCGCTTTGAATTGACCTTGTAATCTTAATTCCACATTAAAGACTTATGGCTATTTTATCAAACAAAGGCAGTAGGGGTCCCTGTAGAATGATTCTATTAAAAAACCCCACAGTATTAACACATTTTAATGTAGCAGTCCAAATAATTACTTTGGAGTAACAGCTGATCCTACAACGTATGAAAGGCTTTGATTCAAATACGTACAAATCTATCTGTTCTTTGCCTGGTCAGTGCTCCCCCATCCAAGTGAAGAAGGTCACAAGAGTATTTCAGCCAGCAGTGTTCTACCTTCCAAAATTTCAGAGGAATAATCAGCAGAAAACAGATCAAGCTGAACTTAGAACAATTTCTGTGCTCATAAATCAGCATTTCCCGTTATTCCTGTTTTTGTGGTGGCACATATGATACGGAAGCTTTCTAGATATTTAGAAAATCAGCTGAAACTTGTATTGAAATCAAATATCAGGTAAGGATTTACTAGGGAGGGTGACCTTAGTCACTGAGCATTAAACACTGTTTCCCACTTCATGTCATGGTATTGGCAGCTAGAGATTCTTACTGTGGTACCACGCTCTCAGTATGGCTCTGTGTCCCAGATCATTTGGTCTCAACATTTTCCCAAAGCAGGAGAGAGTTCAGACCCTGCAGCAGTTACAGAGAATTTAACTACAGTGTTTGACACCACTCTAGGCCGGAGGGCAGAAGGAGAGGTGCTGCTCCCCAAGCACATGCTGTTACTGTAGCTGCAGCATCCTTCCTTTTCCTGTACTTCATATTTGGACTGCATCTGCCCTTGCTGACTTTGGATTTTCATCTATTGTACTCTAAAACCAAGAGCAAATGCCTTGACCTGTATTCACAACAGTTGTGTAATTTTCATGTAATAAAAGGAAGTTTATTGACCTAACATCATTGTCTTTCAGCTGAGATAATAGAAGCAATCAGCACTGATTGTGCTGAACTCTAAGATCCTGCCTGGACAGCAGTATGAACAGTTAAAATACAGAGGGCTAGTGCACAATCCCATCACACGTTGCAGACTTGCATCTCTTGTACATCCAAACTGCATCAGTGGGAATTTTGAAGCTGCCTGAATTGCAAAATAGGCCTTCGGCATGAGAGAGGATGTTCTTGATCATGGAGAGAGTCCTACTGGGAGACGAGCGACAGTAATGGTCAGTCAAACCTTGGTGTAGAGGGAAATGTTCTAAACTCAGCCTCTCAGTTATTAAGGTTTACTCCTCTCAGCTGCAGAGTCAATTGCAGCGTGGAGAGAATCAGAATTGCCTATGTGTGCAATAAAGCTGGGCTTGCTCCCAGTCTGGCAGCCAGTGTCATTCCTGTGGCTAGCATTTCAAGTATAGCCACCTTGCAACTGAGTTTAAGTTGTGCACTGGGTAGAACTTTCATCTTTCATTCTTTCAAATCCTGAGACAGAAGAACAGGATATTTCAGGTAAAAACATTTTTCTCTTAATGAATGTAGTCTTATTTCCTGCTGAGATTCAATAAGCTACAGGAAACTTCTAAATGTGATGAATGTTTTTGAAAGGCCGGTAAAATGACCAAGAAGGAAACTGAAATAAACAGGACAGAGACCCAGAAATGCTATTGTAGAGAGCAGATACTACAATACAGGAGACCTTTACAAAGGGCAAGTGTAGGGAGAGGCAAAGGAGAGCAGGGAAGGATGAATACCCAAAGTCACTAATGACAGTATTTGGAAGAGTGCCTTGAAGGCTTTAGTCTTTTCTCTCTAGTCCTGAGCGGAGAGGTTCTGCTGAAGCCTAAGCAGAAGGGAGCCCCTCTAGGGGACTGAAAGAAGTAAAATATTTCACTACAGGTCAATTAATTCTTTTTGGTTTTTTGGTTTTTTTTTTTTCCAGTCTGCAAAAATGGAGAGAAGTTTCTTGAAATTCAACAACTTATCAAATTCTAAAATTGGGCTTTATCCATTAATCTGGACCTCAAAATAAGTATCGTTACTTGTCAAACATGCAGTTCATGAAAGAAACTTTTCATTATATATTTTTTACTAAAGGTGTCTGACTCTCGGACATAAACACATAAAGAGCTAGAGAATGACTGCTTGACATTTCTAGTTTTATCAATTTACAAGTTTCTATCCAGACTTCCTAAAATCAACCTTTGACTGCCTTGCAGTTTTCAAACACCACTCCAGAGCCAGCTCTGTATGAGTAACTGCCGTTTTCTTACAACTTTTAGAGGACAATATGACCAAATGAGAAAAAGGATTTTAATTGTGCCTGTGTCTTAGCAATAGTGCAGTGATTTTTCATAACACAAATTAACTTTAAGCTCCATGTATTTTCTGATCATACTCTGCCTTCTCACTGCCCTGCATTCCTCTCTTTCCCAAGCGTTTGTGGTGCAAGCAGACCCTCCATGTACAATAGCCAAACATTTCAGGTAACATAGTACTTTCTTTTGATATCTGTGCCAGACCAACAGAGCAGTGGCATTACTGAGAGGCCCCAGAGCAAGGACTCACACTTCCTTTCCAGGGAGGAGGGTTACCTGTCCGCCTAGAGCTGCACTTTTCACTGTTTTATCACTGTTTTATTGCTGCACTCAGAAACGTACCCTGTATCAGGTCAACGAGCAGAGCTCCAGTCTCTCATTCTTTATCTGGTGTTTCATGCTCCTGGGTATTTGCTTTTGCACCTGCATTGAGTTACTTGACGTGTGAACCCTGGACTTTGCTAGTTTCCTCAGGCATCTTGTAATTTTGAAGCACGAACAATTACTTTTGGGGGAAGAACGAGCAATTTCGAGTTCTGACGAAATCTGTATAAACAGAACAAAAATCAGCAGAGTGAAGTGAGCCCAAGGGCTGGCAATGGCTCCAGCACACCTGCTCCAAGGCGGTGTTAAACACCTTCTCCACTTCAAAATGAACGTGGAAAACATCTCTTCCAGGGAATAAAGCAGAACCACACACGAAGTGGATTTTTGAGCAACCATTTTTTTAGGAGAGGTCAGCGGCAGGGCAGCAATTCCTGTGAAAGATTGCATTTACATTATGTCATATTGGCTTCGAGGCCTGGAATTGTTTCTTAGAAGCAAGCACACGCGGAGCGGGCCGGGGCAGCCGCAGAAGGTCCCCCAGGATGGCTGCCCCCGGAGTCGGGGTGTCCCAGGGCCGTACCAGTCCGGCCTGTGGCAGGGCGGCCGGGCCTTGAGGGCAGTCGGGCCGTGAGGGCGGTGGGGCCGGGCG
>JAHLSL010000085.1:734919-746080 GCA_025920805.1 Petroica traversi | reverse complement strand
GTCCCGGGCCGGCAGCGGGGCCCGGGCAGGCAGGGCATGGGCTGGCGCCTGGCTACGTGCGCTGAACCCGGGGTTCCCCGAAAGGATTTTGGGTGTTGGGCGGGGCGGTGAGAGAGCTGTGAAGGGTCCCATGGGCGGACCCTCAGGCTTGGGTTATCCCTCGAGTTGGAAGTGCTGCTTAAAGGTAGCTTGTGTTACACAGCACAGGGGTTCTCCCACGCTTTATAGCCAAATTCAGTCATTTATTCCAGTGCTCTACGAAGGTGCCGTTGTAACCGTGTCAAACCGAAGGGGGAAGTTTCCACAGTTGCCAGACACGGGTCAGGCTGGGGCTTGGCTGTGACCCGGGGCTTTGAGGAGGCCGCTGCCCTGTGGGTCCCCTCCGGCCCTGGTGTCCCCTCCGACCCTGGTGTTCCCAGTGCTGTCCGGGCGTTCCTGGGGCCACCCTGGCCTGGGCTGGTAGGAAGGATATGGAGCGGCGCCCGGACTTAAAGCTGTCAGCTTTACAAAAGTGCTGAGTTGGCCGTGAAGAAAATACCCATTTTATACCTAGAACATCCATAATTGTTTTTACTGCTTGGTTGTATCGCCTGTTTCCTTGTGGGCCTCTTGCATTTCACATATGGGATGTGGAAACAGCATTGAAAACTGTTTAGCCTTCAGGCTGATGTTGATGAATCTGTTGCTCAAAACAAGCAAATAAATAAGGCCAAGTCAACAAACAAGTGCTAATTTACTGAAAAGTATTTTCAGTGGTTTCTCATCTTCATAGAAATCTGGATCCTCTCTGTGGGATCTTGGTAGAACAGAAATGGCAACCCATGAATTTTCTGCTCAAAAAAACCCAACTCAGAACTACAAAAGGTTAACTGGAAAATGGTAGGAAAACCAGAAGTAAAATAGAATTTTTGGTTACCAGTGTTCTGGTGGTTGCTTTGCATCAAATCCAAAGCCTTAGATAGATTGTATAGTGCCAAAATGTACACTCTCTGAAAATATAAAGCTTTGGAATAAGCATTGAAAATCAGGAGCTCCAGGCAAAAGAAAAAGATCCTTTAAAGAAACAGATGTAGTTTAATGTTCCTAGCTATATTTCACTTGCAGCATAATAAAATAAAAGAGCTCATCTGTGAGCTTGGGCCTAAGTGATCATAAAAATTGTATGTGACAGCCAGCAGGAAACTGTCAGCTACTGTGGGAGGCCTTTACCAGACTGAGCAGTGGTTGAATGCTGGTGCCAGACTGGAGAAAACAAAAAAGCTGAGCTTCTCTTGTACTGTTTTGTTCTTACAAGTATCCACTTTTGACACCAGCTAAGGTTTATTTGCAGAAGCTTGCATGGCTTCAAAGAGGCGTGCACCACAAAGCAGTGCTTATATCAAATACGCTTTTTCAGATGTGTAACTTCAGATGAGAGCTTTGGGTTGTGTTTGTGGCTGGAGATGCCGGAGTACTTGTGCTAACAGAAGAAACCCACCTTGAAGGACCAGTCAATGTGTTGTATTAATTAAATTCTGATAACTCTGCTGAAGCAAGTGCAGAGGAGGGCACGAAGTTGATCAGAGGACTGAAGTGCCTCTCCTAAGAAGACAAGCTGAGAAAATTGGGCCGTTCAGCCTGGAGAAGAGAAGGTTGTGTGGAGTTTCACAGCACCTTCCAGTATCTGAAGGGGCTACAGGGAAGTTGGAGAGGGACTGTTCATCAGGAGCTATAGTGATAGGGCAAGGAGTAATGGGTAGAAACTGAAAGAGCAGAAATTTAGGCTGGGTATAAGGACAAAATTCCTAACTGTAGGAGTGGTAAGGTACTGGAACAGGTTGCCCAGGGAGTTTGTGGATGTCCCAGCACTGGCAGTGTTCAAAGCCAGGCTGTGCAAGGCCTTGAGCAGCCTGGTCTAGTGGAGGGTATCCTTGCCTATGGCAGGGACTTGGGACAAAATGATCTTTAATGTCTGTTCCAACCCAACCCATTCTGTGATTTGTGTGCCTTTTGGGATATAACTGAGTGATTAGAGATCATGATATAACTGAGGGATTAGAGATAATGGACCAAAATGAAAAGCTTGTAGTTTCTTCTCTAGAGAGAAATTTGGGGCAGTTTTGTTCCAAGGCAAATACCGAGGCAATTGCCACTGTAATTGCATGTGTATTTGAAGGCTTGATACATGAGTGAGGCGTTATATATGTGTACCCACTCAATTTACTACAAGTGGTTGAATTTGTGACTTTTTTTCTAGCAATCTTGAGTACTATGAGTGTTCTCTTTTCCAATTTTTATTTGACGTGGAAAGCTGGATGTACAGCCATACACTTTTTTGTAAGACTTAAATTCCCCTGTCAGTATTGTCTCTGAAAAGAGCTCTCTGTGTGAGCTGTGGAAAGCTCACGCATGGTTCATGTGTACCAGGTGACTGGATCTCTGCTGGTGAAGCAGCGCCTGTAGGTGTTCTACCGTATTGTCAGTCCATCCATGGGCGTGCCATCTGTTTGGTATCTGGGAGCTTGCAGGAAGAAATAGACAACAAGAGCTGTGGAGGAAGCAAACTTCTCCAAGTTGAACATTCTCTCTAAAATCTAGCTGGTTTTCTCTGCAGAAATCCAGTTGTGAAAGTAGGTGTACTGCCTGGCAAGCTCGTGTGCTGTCTGAGGTATGAGTTAAGATGAGTTCTCAGCAGAGAACCTGACAACAGAGCAGGATTTGCAGCAACCCTCAGTCCAGCCCTCAAGTCCTGCAATCCTCGGCACTAGCGTGCTCAGTTGTTGTGATTTCTACAGCAACCTTAAAACAGAGACCAAGGCCATGCCTGTAAAGGAACTCTAAATCAACTGCCAAGGCCGTGTACTGCTGTGGATTAATATTGTGCATCATATTCAGACAGGGGAAGTGGGATCTGTTATGTCCAAGGAAGAGCGTGCTTTCACTTAGAGAAAGTGTGCACAAGAACTGTAATTTTGCGCTAGAATGCATTTTTAGCCTTAACATTAAGATCCAGTAAAAGGCACACTTAAAGTGGCTTAGTAAAACTACTGGCAGGAATTGCTGCCTGATGTAATTATTTCTCCTTGAGTATCATTTGGATTGTCAAAGGTTTTAAGTGTAATAAAAGCATTAATAGTAGACTTAAGGGAGATGGAAATGTGCCTTTGTAGCAGCTTCCTATGAACTCCATGGTGTAGGAATAGGCCTGGATGAGAGAGGTCAGAGTTCTCTTTTTTCCATTTTTTTTTTTTTTTTTTAAATCACAGGAAAAGATCCCCAGACTTGTGAAACTAGTAAAATTGTAACAGAGGTGACTCCTTTCTTTGAAGTAAAATATGAGGCAGGCTGTGCTATGACCTCTTCCTGGTTTGGGTTTTTTGGTTTTTTATTTTTTTTTCTCAGCAGGTACAAAGATCTGAGCGCAACATACGGTAAAAGGGCATCTGGTAGTGCTATCTCCTCCTTTTTATAAATGTCCCATAAGGTGAGCATATGATTTCCATGCCCTTGCATTTATTTACTCCAAGGGATGGTCATTCTTGGAGAACAGCATTTTCAGCCTCTTGTGCATTGCTGAATTTCTGAGCCACAGCTTTCTGCCTGGAAAGCCCTGCCCATTTTTAGTTTAAGATTCACTATCTGACTTAAAACTTTCATTAGCTTTTGCTAGGATTGTATGAACTTGCTTCCATCTTCCTATATAGGCACGGGTACCCCAAAACAAAGGTTTATGCAGTGCTTCCAGGCTATGCTGATGTGCTGCAATAGGTAGTCTGCAGTCCTTGGAATGATTACCTGCCTTAGTGCTGGGTTGTCGGGTGTGTATAGGAAGGAATAAAAATAAACACATTTGGGTTTTATGCACCATCAGCTGAACTTGAAGGTAGATAGTCTGAAAATTGGATTAGCAAGAGCAGTCTTTTACCTTCTAAAATTACTTACGCTGTTACATCAAGTCGTTATAAGCAAGTAAAATAAAATATTTTATTAGCTCTTTTATGCTGTGGATGCAGAAGGAAATTATAGGGTTTACATTTCTGAGGTTGATAAAGTCTTTTAGGAGGTTATGCAGCTATAAATCAAAGGTTACCTTTCAGATTGCCTATGAAAGCTATATAATAATTAAGATGTGGATCTTTGTGCCTCTAAGGTTAAGACCTTTGGTGCTTGGTTCATTTCTTGTCATCTTAACATAGTAACAATTAACTGCACCTTTCTGGCCTCTCCTGTAAAGCATAGCTGATAGAAAGTGACCATCCAGTTAGTCTTGGAGAAGCTGAGGTGGAGGGACAAATTGGACTTAAATCATAGGGTTTTATTGATCATCTCTAATAATGAAGCTCCAGCTTTGCTATATTTTGCATAAAGAACCACCCCCAAAACAAACTGCTTTTGCAGTTCTCTTGTCATCTGGTTAAACTCCTCCCTCTGCTCCTTATGCTACAAAAACTAGTGTTTCTACTGGCAAAGCTTCAAAAAGTGCACTTAGGGACCTGAAACAAATGTGAATGACTCAGCTACTTATTGTTGAAGTACTTTCAACATCTAAAATTACTTAGTAACAGTGAGCTCTCTGCTTTTAAATGCTGTCCTTGCAGTTACAGCTCTGTTGAGTACAATCTTTCACAAACTTTCTGGGGTGTCTCAGCACATTTGTGCCACCTTAGGGGCGGGTGATGGTACCCAGTACATGCTCCAGTGGCCACGTGTTTCAGTTCAGTCACCGGCTGAAGCTGCTTGTATGCATGCAAGAATAAACATACATACATAGGAAAGAGATTTGCAGCTCCTGTGTGAGTAAGGGAAATGCTGTGTCTGCTATCCATCATCTTTTCTCTCTACTCTTGCTTCAGCTTCTGAAGGTTTCCCTGAAGGACTTGCTGAAGTTTGCCAGACTTTATGTAAACTTCCACTTCTGTTTTCGGCAACTCAGAATGGATTTTCTTCCCTCCTGCTTTGCCTCTCCTCAGCTGAGGGGCTGCGATCACTTTGTATTGTGTTACCCAAAGGGATGTGCTGAGGGACGTGCTGTGGGCTGTAGCTGCAGCCAGCCTTGTCTGCTGTTGCCCCCTTTTTCCTTTGGTGCTTGTGTGACCAACGTTTGATGGTTGCTTGAGAGCAACCCCTGTGTACAACATCTCTTCCATGTGAATGATGAGCCTCTTGTTAGTACAGTTGAAACTAAACTAATGAACATTGTGCATCTAAATTGTGCTAACCACTGTCTTTGCCATTAATTGTCAATTGAAAAAATCTCTTCTAGACCTTCCTTTTGGCTGGGGAATGAGACTTTGAAAGTGCCTGTAGCACTCTTTGCCTTGAACAGAAGACGACTGTGTGAACGCCTAAGACAGAATAAGGATGTCCAGAAGAATTCAATTGTTCTGCTGCAGGGTGGAGAAGAAACCCAGAGATACTGTACTGATACTGGTATTGTGTTTCGCCAGGTAAGAGCTGAATCAGAACTTCAGATTAGGAAACTCTCTCCAACTGCATGAATTTTTGTCTTGCTTCACTTAAATAAATTGGCTTCTTTATAACATTGCTTCTTCAGCTTTGATTTGGTCTCACTTTCAGTGCTTTAGTGCAGACTAATTATCTGGTTTAAAGGGCCTAAACCTGTTCAAAGCCTTACTTCTCAGTACTGTTTGAATCTATTCTTCAAGACAGCAGTGGAATATTTCTTAATTTTTTTGTTTTTGTCTGTGACCCAAAAAATAACCTTCTTTGTGTAATAAGATGTTACAGTGGACCTAAGCTGAATGAATTAATGGAAAAGCATATTTCATGGTTTTATAAAACAGCAACCTATATCTTGGAATTTACAACACGTGTCTTCTTAAATTAGATTCTTCCTTAAGTACCCATGTGTTCTTCTGTCACAAATAGGACTTAACAAGTTCTGGGGATGTTGGTGTAAAAGAACTCAAATTATGCATATCCCATACCCTGCATGGTTTCTGCACCACTTCATTTTTTGAATTTAATTGAGCTGTTATATGTTATGAAGAAACAAATCCAGTAAATTCTAATTTAGATTGTGCATATCTTAATGTAGTTACTAGTCTGGTTTTAGAGGAGATGCACCGTTCAGGGTACTAGAGCGTATGTTTGTCCTTACCAAAATTCAATCCTATATTGTTAGGAGCTTTTTGTGTGCTTGCTTGTTCTTAAAATAACTCTTGGCTGTTCCTAGTGCAGCTTCCTCTTCTCTAGGGGGGGGTTGGGTTTTCACTTCAGCACTCTGCCTTCACAGCCCAATGAAACTGCGCTCTGCTTTTGCCTTGTCTCTTGTGATGTGGTTGTTTCTCCCTGATGATACATTCCCTAATTCTAGATTGGAAGAATGTGTTTTAGTGTGTAGTGTATGTTTTTTGTGCTGAGTTAACCAGTTTATGGTAGCTTATTAATCTCTGATCCTTTCCCGTTGCCAACAAAGGGATCTGTATTATTCTAACCTATTATTCTAACCAGTCTGAAAAGGTTTAGACCTAAACCACTTCTCCTCCAAAAGCAAGAGAGACCTCTTCCAGATATGTGGAAATAGGAATTAATATATACTGTAGTGTATTTTTACTGGTAGAGCTGATAGAAGCGAGGTCGTTCCTCTAAGAAAATATTTTGTTTTAACCTAGGAATCTTACTTTCACTGGACTTTTGGAGTAACTGAAGCAGGCTGCTTTGGAGCAGTAGATGTTGATACTGGAAGATCTATGCTTTTTGTTCCACAACTCCCTGAAAGCTATGCTGTTTGGATGGGAAAGTAAGACCTATCTTTTAACTGCATTCCAGTGTATCTGTGTACTTCTTATAATATGACTGTCTGTAGAGCTCCAGTGCTGTGTCATTTAATCAGATTTGACGAAATCATGCAGTGGGAATGATATGTATATAGAGTGATATATACAGAAAAAGATACAAAACAAGATCAGTTGGTACTGATCATGTGATACAAAATGATCCATCGCTGTTTGGAACACAATACCCTTAGAACTAAAACCCATGAATCTCGTGGTATCTCTGAGAGGAAGGTGAACCATAAAGAAAAGTCAGTATCTTGTGTTAAGCCCAAGAAAGTTAGATAATAAAGCAGCTTTTTCAAGCTGCTTTGCTAGTTTGCAGCAGCCTCAGCTAATTGGCTTTTGGAGTGGCATAAGGTAGTTTAGTTTTTTTAAAAATGAGCTCACAGACAGGAAAATGTGATTTTAATGCTATTCTACGAGTATGCCATAAACATCTCTCCACCCACCTTGGTAGTAAATACTGCACAGTACCATAGTAGTGAAGGAATTAATTTATTTATGTGTTCGTTTATTTTCTTAGTCTTAATTTTATTTATACCCTCTACCAAACTGTAAATTTTTGTATCATCTACATTGTCTGAGAACATGGGATTGCTTCTAATTTAATCTTTCAACAAACTGCTTCACTTCTAATATAAGATATCACTTATATTTTAATGCTAATTTTGGGTAAAGAAAAACAGCTGTTATTGATCCCATGTGCTGAACTGTGCCAGACCATATGGCAGGGCATGGCTGCTGTCTTCTCAGAGAGTTTATATGAATATCACTGTCTCAGACCTGTCTGGGGACTGAAGTTGCTGAAACTGCTTAATAAGTTGGTTGGCAGTAGGTAGTGCACACAGCTAGGAATTGTGTTCCTTCCTACAAGATTCAATTTTAGGTCAAAATTAGTGCTGAAAGACAAGCACAAGTAAGTATGCCTTCCATTCACTGCAGTTTACCTACTATAGTTTGCCTTAAAAGTGTTTACTTCTGTGCCCATGGAAGGCACTATTTACCCGCTGAAGAAACAGTCATTTAACATCAGTGAAGCACAAATCAATGCAATGCTTTGTGTGGTATTTGAGAGGTTGGTATCGTACAGAAGTCTGCAGCTGGTCTGCTAGTTCATAGTGTAGGGTAGAGTTGCTTTGCCTGGTGTTTATACTGCTTTCTATTTAAGACAGATGTGGGAATCTGTGAATTTACGCAGAAACACGTAGATTCTCTTAAAATAAATGCAGAAGGCTCTTTTCTACAGTTTTACTGCTGCTGTATTACTAAATGTATCATTTGACGTACTGTTGTGCCTTCACTTCTGAAGAACACCTGTTTGAGTTGCTTTTGAAGCATAGTGTGGATTATGTGTCATTCGGAAGGATTAATCTTTTTGCCTTGAAATAAGACAAAAATGGGACTTCTTGACTCCATTCAAATTGAAGTTTTATTTTGGCCGAAGCCAGCGCTGTGTCTGAGAGCGTTTGCTTGGAAATCAGCAGACTGTAAGTATGCAAAGGAGACCTTGAACATTAATTTTTCCAGCCTCACCACTGCACATGCTTTAATGAGTGGTGGTGCCTGGGGACTCTGCAGAACAGGTGGACATGGAGATGGTGGATGCACCACTCTGGGCTGGGGTCAGCCCACAAGCTAGCACTAAGGCACTTTGATGTGGTAGGACTTTATGCTGAATGTGTATGCTCTGAAGATTTCAGAAGTCCTTCAAGCCAAAATAACCTCTGTAGTTTTCAAAGGAAGGAGATATTTAATTTAACTCGCACACTGTTGACTTTCTCCAAAGAACCCAAAGTCTCTTAAGGTGGCAGCTGCAGAATTGTTATGAGGGTAATTGTAGGACTGGTGGTCCTACATTCATGGAAGGGGTCACAACAACATGGCTCTGTTTTTAAATTATGGGTGTAGGGATTTCTCCAGATATTGAGCCAGCCAATTGCTTAGTTGTTGGCTGGAAAAACCTTTTCAAGTAAGAGAACCTCTTTGTCTATCTCTTGACCTGTCCCTATGTCATTAGTAAGGCAGAAACACAGACTGGGAGAATGATTCTAAACTTAGTGGGTTTTCTTAGGGCTTTTCTGCTTTTCTGCTCCTGAATATTTTTCTATTTTTAAGTTTAGAAGGAAGAGTTTAAGAAATTAATCTGGTAATATAGGATAGTAAAGGTTTCAGAAGTGTAGATGTTTTGTACATGCCCCTCTTTCTTGGCAGAGTCAAGTTTGTGGTGTAACAAAGCTGTTAGCCATCATTTCTTTCCTAGAAAGCATTAAGTTGTATGACTTCACTTGTCTTGACAAAGACTTAGGTTTTGCTAATTAATGCTGCACCTGCCATTTACCTCCTTAATTATAAATGATAGTGCTAGTCGGTGTGTTGATTAAAGATATTTTATAAAGTAAAACATACTGTACATCAGCTGCTTTATGTGGAAAGCATGCCAAAATAACTTAATAGCCTTGCCACATAGAGTGCTTTTATTGGAAGTCAAAAAATATTTAACCCTTTCATGCTCTAACTTTAGAAATATATATAAAATCTGTTAATGGTTCAGAAAAATAAAATAGTACTGTGGTGCCCAATTAATGGTGCAATTTCCTGAGTTTTCTCTGAAGCTCTGATGAGTGAATGGTAAGTATAGCAGCTTTAATCCAGCATTGCATCCACTAGAAGTAATATTTTTCCATAAATTTGTTTGAAAGCTATCTGTGTTTCCAAAGTTGAACCTTGGAGTAGCACTTGAAGCTGTAATAAAGCACAGTGAAATGCTTTGCAAACGTTAGTTATTTCTCAGTGACCTAATGAGGAAGCTCTTTAAAACATTGTCATAAAATTTAAGAAGGTTACAACCAAAATTAACCTTTGGTTTTGGTGATTACTCTTGACTGACATCAGCAAAGCTGAGTAGTTTTACTGCCTTTTGAAAAAAGTGCAGAACTCTATGGTTGGGGTTTTTTGTTTGTTTGCTTTTTTTTCCCCTTAGCATTTTTGTGGAAGAAAGTAGCCTCTCAGTCTGTGTGGGCTTTTGTTTTTTTTTCCTATAGAGACTGTGAAACTTAGAAGCTAAGAAATTGATTTCTTGTTCTCTTCGTCTTAATAGAGATTGGTGAGATTTTGTAGCATTTTTATTTTGAATAATTCTGAGTATTCAGTCGTGCACAGCACAGTATGCGTATCTGACTGTATCATGGTGATGGAGACTGGTGCGTTAATTACCCTTGGTCTGGCAACAAGAGTGCAAGGTCTGTAGAAGGGAAGCTGGCAGTGGAGTTAGCTCTTTGGAACAAGAGTGGAGTGCGTGTGGGGTTGTAGGGAATGAACTCCAGATTACTTTAATTTCTCTTCTTAGTGTACATTTTTGCAGGATTGAAGGACATCTCCTACAGGATTTTTATTAATGTGGACCGTACA
The DNA here is from genome assembly GCA_025920805.1 of Petroica traversi. Lineage (NCBI taxonomy): Eukaryota > Metazoa > Chordata > Aves > Passeriformes > Petroicidae > Petroica > Petroica traversi. Next base: position 735,893 of record JAHLSL010000085.1, on the reverse strand, counting down.
GGTCCTTTTCTCCATAGCCTGCTCTAGAGCTGTGTATCCTTAGTTTTACCTTCAAAACTGAGCTACCATCTCCTGCTATTTTTTTATCGTATTTTTTTTCTCTAAAATGAAATATGCTTTTCTTTTTCTTTGTCCTTTTACTGCAATTCGTCCCTTCCCAGTACCCACTGAATCTTTATTTTGCTGTTTAAAATAAAACAAACCCAGGTTTTAATTACTTTAGGTCATCTTATTACTGTTGTGTACCAATTGGCATTGCAGTTTATCTGCAAAGTTTGTTACCACCTGGACATGTCCTCTGTGGATCTCAAACATACACAGTTCTTCTATTTCTGAGTAGTGTCAGAACTAATTTCAATCTTTTGCAGTATCCCACTAATCAAGGCTTGCAGTCCATTTCTTTTTATTGCTTTAACGCTAGGAACATCAGTCTAAATTGACACAGCACTTTTCATTGTGGCAGTTGGAGGGTTTCCCAGCCCAGGGAATGCTCGTCTTTTCATCTATTTATTTTTTATTTTCTGCTTTAGGCTTTTCTGTTTATGTATGTGTCCTGGGTTGGCCATATGACCTGTTTGTATCCCCAATCGTCCTCTTGCTTATGCTGGACCTTAATTTCTGCAGCTGTAAGTTGTCCCAGAAAGACAGAGAGTGAAGGTGGAGGGAAAAAAAAAAACAGCCACTCGCAGTTTGTCTGCAGGATACCTTTACTCCTACTCCTACGAAGCAAGGCTACATTCCAGTGGACAGCGTTATCTCTTTTCTTTTTCTTATTTTTTCTGTTTTTTTACTCTCTCTGTGCTGGAAGAGCTCACAGCGGAGGGTTTTTCCTCGGATTTTTCCCGGCTTTTTGCAGGGAGAGACTTTGTTTCTTTTGCTGGGTATTTTTTTCTTTGTTTCCTCTTCCTGGGACTGGCTGGCATGGCGTGGGCCCAAGACACCAGGGAACCCCTGGGGGGCCCCCCCCCCCCCCG
>JAHLSL010000085.1:602567-734819 GCA_025920805.1 Petroica traversi | reverse complement strand
CCCCCCCCCCCGACTTCTACAGCTGGGCCCGGCAATCGGCCCCCCCCACTGGAGAACTGAACCGGACTCAGACGGACTCTGAATCTACCATCTCTTCAGAGGAAGGAGAGGTTTCATTGTTTTCATATTATCCAAATTTTTCCTATACTTGTAAATATTCTGTTTGTTAAATAAATAGTTTTTTCCACTTTTCTCTAAGGAAATTCTTCCCGGACCTGTAGGGGGAGGGGTGATTGGAATCGGCTCTTCCTAGAGGAGACCCCCCCAGAGGTTTCCTCCTAAATATTTGCCCTAAATCAGGACAGTATGATGACTAGTCATTTGGCTTCAGGTAACATTGTAGTATTTCTGTTCAAGCCAATTTGAGTTGATTTTGGAGACTAGCAGTCTTGAGAGAGACTTTTGTCAAATACTTTACTATCATTCAGGTAGTACATCTGTTGCTTTACCCTTCATCTGATCCTTTCAAAACTGCACAATAAAGCGTTTGCTTTTGATTGATGGGACTTACTTGTGCAGCTCCCCAGGGGATTTATTTTCCATGCTTTAAGTTCTCTCCTTGGTGCAGTGATTTCCATTTCTTCTTCCCCATTCATGTATTATTGTATTTCCTGGAATAATAGAATAGCCTGGCTTGGAAGGGACCTTAAAGATTATCAAGTTCCAGCCCTCCACCATGGGCAGGGATACCTTCCACTATCCTGGATTGCTGCAAGCAATCCAACCTGGCTTTGAGCACTTCAGGGGTCGGGCAGCCACGCCTTCTCTAGGCAGCCTGTGCCAGGAACTCAGCACCTTCACAGAGAAAAAATTCTTTCTAATATGTGATCTAAACCTACTCTCTTTTAGTTTGAAGGCATTCCCTCTTGTCCTGTCACTCCAGGCTCTTGAAAATAGACTTCCTCCATCTTTCTTGTTGGCTCCTTCAAGGCACTGGAAGGCTGCAGTTAGGTCACTCTGAAACTTCTCTTTTCCAGGCTGAGCAATCCAAGTTCTCCCAGCCCTCTGATTATCTTGGTGCCTCCTCTGGACTGCCTCCAGCAGCTCCACACCCTTCCTCTGCTGGGACCAGAGGGCTGGAGGCTGCTCTGCCAGTGGGATCTCACCTGAGAGGGGCAGAGGGGCAGAATTCCCCCGTCTCTGCTGCCCTCCCTGGGGGATCAGCCCACGGCACAGGGGTTTCTGTGTCCCAGCACACACAGTGGGGCAGGGCCAGCCCTCACCCACCAGCACCCTCAAGTCCTTCTCCCAGGGCTGCTCTTGACCTGTTCATTCCCAGCCTGGATTGATCCTAAGGGTTGCCCCAACACAGATGCAGCTCCAGCACTTGGTCTTGCTAAACCTCATGAGAGTCCCAAGGGCCCACTGCCTGATTTCTCTGTAGATAAAAATTAATTTTTCGGAGTAATTAATGTCTGGATTGCTCTTGCCACTTTACTGACAATTGTTTTCTCTAAAAGCACTGCTCAAATGCTCACTTTGGTCATTGTCCCAGTATTCTCATTTTCCACAAGCCTTGCTTGGTCTGGGATGAATATGTATTTTTTTGTGATTTTTACTTCAGTAATTATTTTTATAAATCTTTGCTTTCTTACTGCTTTCTTAAACAGCTTAAATTTCTTGTTGAGAAGGCTTGAAACCGTAATGACAGTTTATATCAGTCCGTTGATTGGCCATCTCTACCAGCATACACCTTTAAGGGAATGCTCCATTGGTGGTTTTGTAAGTGTTAAAGTACTTCTTTTTCCTCTCCTCTCTTTGATTCAGGCATTTTGAGAAAAGAACCAGCACTAAGCAGATCTGTTTGACCATGCTGCAGCAGAGTTCTTTAATATCTGGATGTGGCTTCAAACCACAGAATGAGATAGCATGTCTCGTTCTTGTGGTGTGTCAGGGAATGTTGATAACCCCCACCAGGCATTTCTAATTTTATACTTTATTTAATGTGCTACCAGGAGTACTGAGTTCAGTGATGTAAACTTCTGATAACATTTTGGAATATCAGAGGATCCAAGGGGTTTTTTTATCAGGCATGCCATGTGTTTTTTCTCTAAGGACTTGTCTGCTGTTGGTAGAAAGGTGAGCTGCAGCAAAAGAAATGTGGGGGTTTGCCAGCAGTGCTCCAGCAAGGCTCTGCACCTCCACACTGCCTTGGCTGTGCTGCTGCCTGGCCTGAGGGCAGAGTTCTGCTTCTTGTTGCCCTGCATTTGGGAAGGTGCAAAAAAATCTCATGTGAAATACCTGTAGTGGTTCCTTTATTCTTGCACTTCTAAAATTCCACATTCTTAGTTCTTGATGTTAACTGTTTTCCTTAGGTTTTTTTATTCCCTGTGACCTATCTGTATGCTCAGGAAGGACTCTCTCAAAGTGTGGACTCTGTGTTAACAAACCCAACTGGTCTGTTAAAATTTGTTAGGGAAATGTATCATTAATATTAATGCTTCTTAAAAGCTAAATGTGAGTGTTAAGCAGGCAGATTTTGTTCTACTGCTGTGTACCCACTGCAGGAGCTCTGGCAGTCAGAGCAGGTGGCCACTACTCCAGTCCAGGGGGACATCAGATACTTCTTTGTCTGGCAGGGACAACATGATGTTGTGGATGGGGCACTGTGTGCAAGGGTAGATTCTATCTTTTCTTTGTGCCCACTGAGTTGTTGTGTCAAGTTCATTTAATTTCTTCGTGGTTTAGCTTTCCATACAAGTTGTAAAATGGGGAAGTTCTCATCCCCTTCCTTCTTAAAGATGTTCAGGTCATCTAATGCTGCTGTAAAAATGAATGCTGCATTGTCTTATTGTATTACTGATTAATATGGGAGCTGTGAGACATGCTGCTCACATTCCAGAGCTTGCTATAGTGCTGTTTTGTGTGGGATATTAAATATTGCTTGTTGCCCCCCCCCCTCAATATTGTTGTTTTTACAAAGTACAAGCAGAAGATCTGCTATTGACAGATTCAGTATGTACTTTCTTAAGAAGCATGAATTGAGACTAGTGAGTGGAACACTTGCTATATATAGTGACCTAAAAAGTACATTTAATACCTTAGCCATTATAATTCTTATGCTCTTTTTTTTGAGAAGAGATCTTTCTATTAAGATTTAATGCTACAAGAAATCTTTCGGGAATTTCAGTGTGTAAACATTTCCTTAGTAACAGTTCTTCCTGTATAGAGCACTTGACTTCAAGGAAGAGTTTTATTTGCAGAGAGGACTAAAGCAATGGTTACCAATGGCAAGTTTTCTTTGTTTTTGTGGGGTAGCTCTTGATAGTATCTCTTAAATGTCTAATTGAGACACTGCTGCTTGAAATAGAATTTATAGAAAGTCTAAAGAACTGTTCATCTTTTGGAAATGCCTGTGGTGGCATTGGCTGAGCAAGAGCAGTGAGACGATACTTGAAGCAGATGAAATAGGTAAGTGTGGCTTTTACTAGGACTGTGAGATTCTCTTCAGTACTTTATTTCTGATTTCCTAAGTCCAATGGCCTGTATTGCTGCTCCTAGTTATTCTGATTCTGCATGATCTGTGTGTAGCACTGGGATGTTCAGTATCACATAGTCAGCACCTCGCGTCCAGCTTCATGCTTGTGGACTCTACTCCTCTGCCCCTCAGACAGATGGGGCTTCACTTACAGTCTTGCTTGTTTTCCAGTCAGATCAGCTTGAGTTGTCATCTTCATCTTGATTTCTTTTAAAGTCCATTATTTTGTCAGAATCTGTTGTACTGTATCAAAAGGAGCAGGGAGTCTGAGTTTACATGTGTGCAGGTAGCTTTATCTTTCAAAGAATGTAGCATGTAGAATGTAATCTAGAGAAATGTGGAAAGGGAGTACCATTAAAGTAGTCAAAACATTGTCTGTGATACCAGCGAGCCCACTAGTAATGTTTTGCTTTAAATCTAGCTTATGCCTTTTAATCTCCTTGTTTGAGAGAGTGAAATTCCTTTTGGATATAAAGGTGATGGCATTTTTTTTGGACAAAATCAGGAGCATCTGCTGGTGTCTTGTAAAGTGTACTGTGTTGTTCTTCCTAGCAGTTCTTGACACCCTCTCATTTGGTTAATGCTTTGCCATCTGTTAACTTGATGATATTGTAAGGAGAAGGAAGTTTATTGGTGAATCTCTGACAGCATTAAAACATTGCTTTTGAATCCCTTTTCCCCCTTCAGCTCTACATTTGCTGATGTATTTCTGTTCTGCTTTAAATTTTGTTAAGGTTGTTACTCTGTGTTTGCAGTCTCTCTGAAACTTGTACTCTGCTTTAAGCTCATTTTTGCAAGGACGGAGAAATGAATTGTTGTCTGTGTAGAACTTCAACTGCTGAAGATTATGCCTGTCCAGTTTTCCCTTTATGCATGTGCTTTCCCTTATTTAAGTGAGGAAAAATGTAACATAATTCATGCATGACCTGCAGGCAGAGTGTGCGTGCTGCAGTGCCACGTACAGACACTACCTGCAGGATAATGTAGGTATTTAATTTGCTCAAGACAAGGTGTTTTTGCCATAAAGTGCTGTTTTATATCTGTTACCCTGGATATGAAAGTCAGGGTTGAATGGAAGAAGCAGATAGTATTACTGTGAAGTTCACTAGTTTTGGCCTTTCTGTCTCACTGCATCAAGAATTATCCTTTCCTGATTTTGTGATACAAGCTGGGACAATTGTTCGTGTATTTTAGGCATAAAACTTGTAGAACCTAATAAGAGAGTACTCTACCCTGAACATTATTGTGTAGAAGTCTTTATTATTGGTCTATTCTGTTATTGTTCCAACTATGTTAATCCTTACTTCTAATTATTGCTTGTGAGAGCATCTCTTTCTGGTATCCACTGAGAGCTGTGGACACCTGAAGACAATAAGACCCGTGGATCTGTATTTTAATTGTAGGACAGAGTCTTTAGCATGGCATGTTTCTTTGTGTCAGTACTTGCTGTCTTCTTCCCTGACATACTAGGTCGTGAACTTGTTTTGGGATTTCTAGTGTTCCTTTTCAAAAAACACAGTAAATGAATGCTGTTTGTTTTTGATGTTGGTTGGGGGTTTTGGGGTTTTTTGTTTGTTGGTTTGGTTTTTTTTTGCTAAAGCCAAATACAGTGATTAGAAATTATAGGTAATTCCCATTATTTCCCTTAATTAATTGATAGCATTTGTGGTCAGCCATCTAGACTACTGCTTTGTTGTCTGTACTACTTGATATTAAATTAATATTTTATTTTGCAGAAGAGCAGTTACATGGCATTGGTGCTTATGGTGGGCTACACCTATTGCTGTCTGTTATATATAACAGTGGAGTAAGGCACCCTTCTTCCAGAATAACTGCAAAACACAAACACGGCCAGATGTGAGGACCTAAGAAATTCTCTGAAACTATTCAAGTCTTTACATTAAACGTGTATAATTTGTTTAATATTCATAATGAACATACCTTTTGGAATATCTTTTTCCTTAATGAATATTTTGCATTCTAGGCTATGCAGTAAGATAAGTAATCTTGAACTAGGAACTCCAACTGAAATGCTGAAGAAAAGCTAAATTGGACTGCTTCAGGAAAAGCTGATTTTGTTTTAGAGCTTATCTACTATAAAAACTAAAAACTCAAAATCTGTCTTAGAAGCGTTGAAACATGAAAATATGAAGCAACTTTTAGGAATATGTGTTCAATATATTGACATTTAAGTGAATGTTTAGATGCAAAAGGAAGCATATAGATATAAATTTACATCAGCAACAAGGCTGCAAATATTTGAGCAGTTGTCTTAGCTCTGTTTCTTTCAGGAATAGCTATCAGCGGTTATAAATTCTGTTCACAGTTTTGCTTTGGCATTTGTGATTTAGATCCATCTCATTTTACCTCTCTTCTGAATACAGTTCTGAAAACTAGAACACATTTTATGTTGGTATTACAAGGCTATTGCTCCAGAGTCCTTTAGCGTACAAAGAAATGCTGCTTAATGGAATTCTTACAGTAATGTCAAATTTGTATGGATCTCTTAAGATTTGTGTTATGAATTCTTGTGCAATGTAATGAAGAACAGGTTTAAAATGTTTTTAGACAATGAGACCAAGTTTTTATTGGGTTTAAAGTAGAAACACAACATGGTTGATAAACTACTGCAGAGAAACCGTGATTTGAATTTTATCCGAATATGTAAAAGCTTTAAAATAAATCTTTGGTGTATTTATAGATGTACAGAACTGTCATAGCTGCTCATCTTACTGATGGATAAACAGAGGAATCAGTATGCAATTCCTGTTTGAGGAATTGCATTGAAGTGGAGCCAGTCCTCATACTGTGGTCTGGCAAAATCTGAACTGGTATGATTTGGTTGTGATTTGATGAAGCATCTTGGTTTTTCAACTTACCATCATATACCACTGTGAATTTACTTGGATTTTTTCACTAAGATGAATAACTGACTGGGGTCTATGATTACTAGTTTTAATATTATGCTCCTTTACACTTTTACTGGTGGTGTTTGTATTTGATACATGTGTGTAAGAGAAATCAAGTACAGTTATTATAAAGTATTAATTTACCCTCTGACTTAATGTTTCACACTGTATTTTTACAGTGAAGGTTTGCTGCTGCTCCCCCACCTCTTTTCCCCATTGCTACCTTAGTAGAATTTTGTTTAAAATAAAGTTGTCACTTGTTATCACTGAAGGATGAATCTTCAATATTTGGTGCTTAAATAAAACCATAGCTGTTAAAATAAGGCAATGTATCAGAATTCAGATCTTCATAAAACATGGCTTCAAATCTTTAGGCCATTTTCAGCAATTCCTGATCACTGTGAAAATATTGAGAGTAAGAAAGCAAGTAGATGATCTAGATGGGGTAGAAAAACATGGAAGAGAGAGGAGTTTCCTGGGAAGCATCAGCAGAAAGCAAACAGCTTTAATATTTAACTTAAAATAACTCAAGCTTTTTCACTGAAAATTGGGATGAATTTTGAGTGATGAACTAGAGACAGTCCCTTGTTTAAGGGGTCCTTTGTGGCTGAAAATTCGAAAAATGAGGACCATATTAATGTAAATCAGTATCAGTGCAGGACTCCTACATTTTCTTTCTAACAGCCATGAATTCTGAGATGCCAGATTTTTGCCTAGATGCTTGGCCGTGTGTACATGGGTATGTTCCAGGATTTTGGAGTTGCTTATTTCCAGTATAAGATAAAATGATAACTCCTGTTATTCTGGAAGTTAACTATTGACAGTTCTAATTAACACTGGTATTTGCTTGGCTGAGGTTATAAAATGGTAGGGAAAGGATATTGAGCCTTTTTAGGGCTGATATACATGATTCTCTATGGGTTTTTGCCAAGTTATGTTGTCAGGGAATCTTTAGATTTTGCACACCCCAAGCCTCCAAAGCCTGTAAAAATTAGGTCATTGCTTCTGTTCACATCTGTTTACAAAAGGGTTGGGGTTTACGTTTATAGGTAAATAGACATTATTCAATAATATCCGGGATCATATCTTCCACTTGGGTAGTCCTTCTAATTAATTTATGGCTTGCTGTGGGGTTTTTTTGCATGTAGTCTTTGCAGTGATTAATCAGAATTCCAAAACTGGCAGCCCATAGCAGTGTTACAAATGACAAAGCCAAACCTAAAAGTTGTAACCAGTTAACTTACCCTGGCTTCTTGAGAGTAATTTGTAGAGAGACGTGCTCCTCATCCTTGGCGAGTATCAGATGTACTTGAAAATATGATAACTGAATGTAACTTCTGATTTTCGTTAGGCCAGTGAGCATTTCATGGAAGCTACGCTGTGACAATGGTGATCAGTGCTAGCTTTAGTCTGTTTTGCATTCAGATTGGATAAAAAGGTGTACTGAGCCCTGTATCTGCTCAGGAACTCTGCATGGTACTTTTTACAGTAACATCCATGTTGTGCGTAATTATCTTTCATTAAGCTCCACTAAACTGGGGAAAAAATAGAAGAGAGTAGAGAGAATATGAAAAGGTTCAGTTGAGGATCACAGAATCATAGAATGACCTGGGTTGGAAAGCACCTTAAAAACTGTAGAGTTCCAGCCTTCCACCATGGGCAGGGACACCTCCCATTACCCCAGACCACTCAGAGCCCCATCCAGCCTGGCCTTGGACACTTCCAGGCATGGGACAGCCACAGCTTGTCTGGACAGCCTGTGCCAGGGCCTCCCCACCCTCACAGGGAGGAATTTCTTCCCAGTATCCCATCTGGCCCTGCCCTCTGTCAGTTTGAAGCAATTCCCCCTTGTCTTGTTGGTCCAGGCCCTTGTAAATCATCTCCCTCCACCTTTCCTGTCAGCTCCTTCAGGCCCTGCAAGGCCCCCCTGAGCTCAGCCCAAAGCTTCTCTTCTCCAGGCTGAACAATCCCACCTCTCCCAGCCTTTCCTCCCAGCAGAGCTGCTCCATCCCTCTGCTCATCCTGGAGCCTCCTCTGGCCTGGCTCCAGCAGCTCCAGCTCCTTGCTGTGCTGGTACAGGGCTGGGCCAGCTCTGCAGGTGGGGTCTCACCTGAGTGGCAGAGGGGCAGAATTGCTTCCCTTGGCCTGCTTTTCTTGCTTCTCTTTTTCCTTGACGTCTGGTTGCTTTCTATGCTGCTTCTCTATATGTGGCAGCATAGAGTTTTTTGGCTGTCAAATAGATTTCATGTACACTTTTTCCTTGCACCTCTATGGTTCTGCAATAGAGTGAGTCTTAGACATCTTCCCAGTGGGAGAGGCTGCTGCATCACCGGAGCATCGTGGCTCCCGTGGGATGGTAGTTTGTGGGAAGTGGATATGAGTTTATTTTTCCATCTACTTGGAGGTGCTAAATGACTGTATTAAAAAAAGTGAGACAGAGCTGTGAGTGCTTCAGACAGAAGCTGAGGAGTCTGGCTCTCCACTTGGTGCTAAAAGTCTTGCTGACTTTTGAGTGAGATAGCAAGAAGGAGATGAGCAGGGCGTTACACATCCGGGAGTTGTGGCAGCTTGTCATTAGGTGTGATGAAGTCAAAAGTATCTCAAAGATGACCTAGTTAACAACTGAGGGGAGAAGATGGAGGGTTGTGGAAGCTGCTGTTCTCTGTCTCCTAAAGTAGAGAAAAATTCCTCAGCCTTGAAAAAATGATGAGGCACTTTTGTTCCTCAAAAGAGTCATAGTGTACATAAAAAGAGATGTTGGAGGGATTAAAGCTGGAACGGATTAATATTAACCATAACCCAAGAATTAAATTAGTAGCTGTGTGCTGTAGGCTACACAGTTACAGGAGGCAACTAGCAACAAGAACAAAAAAGAAGTTGAGAAAGAGCTTGTGAAAAGAAAATTTCTTTCTTACTGGAATGGTGGAAAATGAGATCTATTCTTACTTTAACTGCATTAAATGAAGTCAATAAAATCCTGCACATTTGTGGGTATACTTTTATGAAATATTACTTTACATTAAACAGTTCTTTGATTTAAACAATGCAGCTAATTATAAAAAGATGCTTTGGATGTATTGCTCTGAAGAGCATACGTTACCATAAATTACCATTTGCCATACATTAGCTGGTTTTACAGTTGGGATTCTTCTGATACCAGGTGAATTGGTTAAAACTGTAAAAGAAAACAAAACCAGAAGGTGCTAAATGTGTTCATCATGTTTCTGCATTATTAAAATACATTGGTGTGTGAGGAATAAAGGGAGAATAAGGAGATGCCTTAGGAGAAGCAGAGTATGCAAAAGTTGGAGGTAATGGAACTATACTATAAAGGGTATATAAAGGTGAGAGGATATAGTAGGGTGTTTTAATTATATGTGAAATAAGCCAGGGAGTAAAGATAAATGATAATTGCTTTGAAATCTCTGTCACTGATAGGAAGACCCTACAGAAGAAGTATTGCAAAAGGAAACATATAATGAGGTAGTTTTGTGTTACTTTTGAGTAGTACTTTCACAGATAATAAATTTTTAAAAATCTGTGGTTTACTGCTTGAGAACACCATAAGTGGTCTCATGTCACAGCCCAGTACTGTTTGGAGCATGAAGAAATATAAATTATAAAGGAGAACACAAGACTAAAAAAATGGACATAAGGCAGTGCTCCAGCCTCCTGGTACCGCCAGCAGCTCTGCATGTGCCTGTGGTATGGAGCAGCTCCTCAAGGTGCTGAGCTGTTTGCCCCACCACTTCTCGTGGTCCTCACTGCAAGGGTAGAAATGCTCTTTGGCCTCCAGCCTCATTTATTCTTTCCCCAGATGGTCTTGTACTCTTGTGTAACGTGTACATTGTTGAAGCTTTGGTCCTACACTCACCTCTTGCTCTCTTGCTGTCGCTCAGGAAGCAAAATGCACAGGATCCTCCAAACTCCAGCTCTTCCAACCATGGGTTTTTATCCTTACTCTGTGGAAGGATGTAAACTCAGTGGGGTTTTTTTATTATTATTTTGAGCTCACATTTTCAGGATTGCAGAGGTTGTATTTATTTCAGTTTTGGGGAGATGGAAATTGTAATCAGAGACTGAAGTCTTCTGAATACCTGGCTGCTACCATACAGTTGGAGGAATGAGGAACAGTACAGCCACTGGTTCAGGAGGAGAATCCTGGAGGGACAGACTGCAGCAGATCCTTTGCGTTCTTCTTGTCTTTAGAAAAATGCCTCTGTCTGGATACCAGGAGAAAGGAGTAGAGGAGATTTAGTTTTGGACATGGATCTGTAAAGTTGTCCACTCTGTTGGGTTAGAGAAGTAGATCTCTGGTGTCCTGAGGAATAGAGGCAGCAGAACCCGTGTCTTAATAGCCCTTGGTCTGCTAGAGCAGTTACCAGGGTAAAAAAGAATGTTTTATTCATTCTTTGAATGTAACACAGAGCAGACTGGTCTTTTGTTATTTCCACATCCTTCCAAAGTTAGGTGAATTAGAAAATTGTGTATTAATGGCATGGCAAAAGACTTTAACAAAACTGTCTTGCATAAATTGTAAAATACCATTTTTGTTCAGAGGAGACCATGCAATTTATGCATGTACTGGATTAAAGCACACTGGTTTTTGTAGCTGTGGCAACTTTCTTTGTAATCTCCTATTTTGAGAAACAGAGTCAAAGATAAGATTATTAAAACATTCCTCATATCTGATTCTATTGTTGGGATAGTAGAGAATATTATTTCTTTGTCTGTGGCCTTATTAAGTATAACAGTAAAATTAAACTTAATGTTTCTTTTTGTTGTTTCCCAAAGGATTCATCCTCCTGAATTCTTCAAGAACAAATATGCTGTGGATGAAGCCCACTATGTGACAGAGGTGAGTTGTATGTGTCTCTGAATATTTTCTTCTGTGAATACAAAATCAGTGAGTGGCAATGACTGCTTATTTTTAGTCCTCTTCTTACTGGATGTCTCTTCACTAGGTGGAATCTTCTTGTCCTTCCCTATTAATGGAAATGTCCTTTTTTCACACAAAGTACTTGTAAATTTTTTTTAAGGCTGTTCTTTTGATCTGAACACAGTTCTTAATCCAAAGGCAATCTCATAAGCATGTTCTGTGCATGATGAGACCTGTCAGCATGTGGCTTTACCCAGCTGAAACATCCGCTAAATACATTTTTTTGAATGCCTTAGAGATTTGAGGAGATTGCTGTCAAGGAGGTTGCATGTCCTAGCTCTGACTTGGGAGTCTACTTTCATTTTAAGCCTCCAAGAAGCTGTTGGGAAAGGCTGTCTGTATCACTCTTATTTCTATAGAATCATCCTATTACTTGAATAAGCAGATATATTCACATTTCTAGATGCAATTTTGCCTTGCTTGGTTAGGTTTCTGATTTAATTTCAGAGCAGATGTTTGTACACTTGTGCACCTGGCCAGCAGTCATTTCTTTGGTAGGAAGGCTCAGCAGGTGAGGACAGTATTCCTGCCAACCTCTGTGTGTGACTTTCATGGAGAGCAGCTTGAAGAAGACTCCTCTGATTCTTCTGTTCCCATTGAACATTAACTCTGACTCTCTGGACTAAAAGTTTTGCTCTCATCAGCTGTGAGGAGGTTTCATTTAATTTTCATAGTAAGTCCAGCTGCAAAGTGAAGTTTGATTTGTATGTCAGAAGCTTGGAGTGGAGGGAGCTATGGAGAGGTTGATTTTTGCCATGTGTGAGTTGGAGTCATGTAGTGTTCAGATGCTCCAGTGCTCATCTGTCAGATGGTGAAAATTGCAAGTGGAAATAAAAATCAGATTTTTAAAAAATTACATTTGCCATAGTAATTTTGGGCCACTTTCTGTCAACAAACGTCTTTATTGCAGTTCTATCCTCTGCTTTTTTACTGCTTAAAAACATCATTGATAGGAAAAGAGCTCTTTATGTGGACCAGTATATAAATTTCAAAATGAAGGCTGCTTTCGACCTGGGCTACATGTATGGAAGGGAGAAGTTGTTGAAGCTTGCAACAATAACAGTAACTGTTCAGCTCCCAGAGTTTCCTTCTGTAACTTTTGCCTTGTTTGCCAAAGAATTGATTTTCTACCATCAGGACACCAGGGGCCTTTTTTATAGAATAGCTTTATGTCAATGAATTACCAACATGTGTAAGTGTGTTATTCTGATATTTCATGAGATTAGGAAACAAAAAAAAAAAATAAAGGGTGGAATTGATATGTTTGAATGTCACTGCCATAGACTTTCTTTTGTTAATATTAGTAGTGTGCTATGAAGGTGGTTTAAAGTTGATAGAATTGGGCTCCATGAAGCTATGTCATGTGTTCATTTCCTCAAGATATGTGTAATTCAGCCCCCACTCTTCTGCAGCTGCTCTGAAAGCCCAGAGCTCTGCAAGCCCAGTGATTTTGTTCTCAGTTTGTGAATGTTTGAAGGAGCTTAATAAAAGGATTAGTCAGTAGGAGTGACCCAGTGAGAATAAGAGTAAATATTCTTTGCTAAGCACGTAGCACATTGTAACATAATAATATTAATGCAAATGTTATATGTGCAGTATAGAGCACCCTGGTGTTCCTTATTTCTGTGTGCCATTACAACTTCTTGGCTCCTATGTTGTGTCTTCCTGATGATGACAATAGACTTGAGTTATAGTTGGTATTTATGTCTTTAAAGGACACCATTAACTTGTTCACTGTGTTTCTGTCAATATTTTGTATTCCACTGTCTCTTGTTGCTTGTCTTGGGTAATACTACACTATCTGAAAGGTATCAGAGGAACATCTTTGTCTTTGCAGCTCATTTCCTTTATATACAGTGAATATTGATTAAATTGGTATCAATGTGATTATGAGGAAGAAAAAAAGAAAAATAACAGTAATCGAAAACTTCTTTATAGATATCCAGTGTGTTGGCTTCGAAGAAACCTGCTGTACTTCTCACTTTGGTAAGTCATATTCTGAAAATAATTTTCATTAATAAGGATAGCAGTTTATGCAGCATTTCTTTACATAGTCATTCTCTGTTTTTTTCCTCCCCGTCTTGCATCAAATTTGAGGTCACCCATATATAACAATCTAGTCTTCTTGCCCCTTCAGGATTTCAAGATTTGTAGCCTCTGGCCTCATCCAGTCTGCATTCTGTCTGCCAAAAGCTGTTCTGGTTTTCTGGTAAAACATGTCAAGTCTATCGTGACGGCCTCCAACCTATCTATACTGACTCCAAAATCCTTTCTTCTATTGTGCTGTCCTGGTCATGTCATGAGCATGTTTGGGCCTTTCTGTGGGAATCCCACAAGGATAATTTTTCTGTATAGAGTGGTTTAGTAAGAGCAGCTTCTGGGAAAAGTGAGGCAATGTCAAATGCTTGCTAAGTATTTTGAATGGTGCTTGTTTATTTCTTTGTAAGAAGGAAGAATGGGTGGAGGTGAAGACTGCAAGTTTCTCCTTCCCCATCACCTCTCTCCCAGTTGCTCCCCTGCTTTACAGGTGTTTCGTAAATGTTCACTACCTGTTTTATTGTCTCCAGTCTTTATAAAAATTATTTGCTAACCCTGAGCTTTCCCTTATAGCAAATGCAGTGGCAGTTCCTGGACCTCTTCTTGATAAAGACCAGACAGAAATCTTTAAAAAAAAATCCCTCCTCAGGAAGTTGCATGGCCTCAGATCTGAATTCTTTACCCATTAAGAACAGAGGCCCTAAATCTTCAGTCTTTCTTTCACTTATATTTGTGTACACACATATA
This sequence comes from Petroica traversi, assembly GCA_025920805.1. Lineage (NCBI taxonomy): Eukaryota > Metazoa > Chordata > Aves > Passeriformes > Petroicidae > Petroica > Petroica traversi. The sequence goes on along the minus strand of JAHLSL010000085.1, from coordinate 720,709 downwards.
CAATTAAAAGATGTCCCTGTGGCTTTATTTCAGGTTCTTTAAGAGAAATGATGGAAATTGAATGTTTGACCATCTTGTGCTTCTTACTGTGCATTTCTTCACATGGAGTTGTTGAGTATTTGTCACTCTGGGAGGATCCTGTTGTAATCAGGAATTTTCACATAATTTTTGGCTGAGAGGAGGGTGCTGTGGTGCTTTCACATTCCTCCCACTGCCATGAAGAAGCATTCAGAGAAGGGAAGAGCACTTCTCAGTCTGCTGATGAATGGAAAGCTGGTATTCTCCTCCTGTGGTCTCGTTCCAGAGACAGAACTGTAATGCTGCTCTGCAGGGTTCCCCAGGCACATGTCAGAAGTTTTCATCTGCTGTGCAGCAGCCAAACTACTCTTGCTTATGTTGCTGCTTGAATCAAAAGCTGTAGGGGAGCAGCAAGCAAATTTAAATAGCAACATTGCCAAGGCAGGACATAATAATTTATTTTCATATTAAATGACTTTAAGAAGAAACCTTGCCTATTTTTTATTCGCTTGCCCTGTATAATTATTTTATAGGTATCTCACCTCCCTCTCAAGACATAAGGGCATTAGAAGTCAAAGCTTGTCTTTTTCCTAAGCAGCACATCCTGACCTGAGTTCTGCTGTGCTGGTCTCCTGTGGAACTGATATATTAGACTGTGTTTGAACAAACAGTCAGGGTTTTTTTATTTACAAGTAAACTTATGTATAAGTTTTCCCAAGTATTTTAAATGCTTGTGTTTGTCTCAGAATCATAGCCTTTTTAATCTTTTTCCTCCCAGCGTGGTGTTAATACTGATAGTGGAAATGTCTCCAAAGAAGCTTCCTTTGAGGGGATCAGCCAGTAAGTGACATTGCTTTTTTTTACATCATTACACGGTTATGTTGATTTAATTTTATATTTCAAATTAGATTATGTTTTTTCTTAATGAAAGGATATTGAATGGCAGAACAGATGCGAAATATATTATTTCCAAAGAAATTTTGATACGTTTTTAATGACTTGAAATACAGTCAGATTTTTTTTTTACAATCTCTCTTACATCTAAGTTAATTTTCTCTTTGTCTGAGTTTATACCGTAGCTGTTTAAAACCAAATAGACCTATCCTCATATATCCATTTCCACTTTTGGGATTGGAATATTTGATTTTCAGATTGAAAAAAAAATTAATCTTTAAGAGTAGCCTCTTTCTCTTACTGAGTTTCTTGTACATTATTAATCTAGATATTTGGGATTCTGGTAAAAAGGAATAATAATTTCTCTGTCTAGATGTGATTTTTTAGTGTCTCTTAATGCTGTCTTTTTATGAAGTTTGGCTACTAGTGGGGTGAAAATGTCATCCTGCATGCAGTATTTTGAAAGGGCAGTAAATGGAAATACATCACAGCTTGCTCTGGGACGTGAGGGTGATGGCCTTAATTTTTAATGAAATACAACTGTCTGTTCTGTTACGATACCTTTAAAAGGAGATAATTTTCTGGTTTTAGCTAAACTGTATGGCAAAAAAGAAACAGACCCCCCTCATTAAAAAGCTTGTTAAAATAAACAGTTTTGCTGAGATGTTGAGGCCATTTTTTTATGATCATTGACTCCCAGACACCCACTATATTTTTTTCCATTCTCCTCTGTCAACAGCATGTTAATTCTACAGTGAAGATTGCACAGAATTTGCTGCAAGTCTGGGCACTCATTAGTAAAGTCTGAACATGCTTTCTGCTGGGATCCTTTCTTTGTGTCAAGAGATCTGAAATCTAGAACCTAATTTCATAATTACTTATGTTCTCCCCTCTGTATCCTAAATTGGAACTTAAGGGTTCTGCCAGGGATATTGGGAACAAGGTGCCAGACACTGAGACGTCTTCTGTTGCCCACTGAGTTAAATATGAAGTATTCTATAATGCACACGAGACACTTTTAATGAGTGTTTGATGTCCTTTCTGCTGTTACAACCAGTGTAAGTTCTGTTGCAGTGTTCAAGAAGATAGTCATCTTCCGCTCTCCACATACAGGTGGCCTCTAAAATCTGTGTGGAGCAATATCTCCAGCTTTATCTGATACACCTCCACATGAAATATAAGCAGTTACAAACTTCACCAGCAATTCTTTGTTGGAATGATGTACAAAAGTCTGTTTGAACTACCAAAACCCCCATTTTTATCCTGAATTTCACTAAGCTCCATTTAAAGCTTCTCCGTTAGTGGTAAATGTGCTGTCTGGGTGCTCCAGGAGGAGTGCTTCTCCATTCCCAGCAGGCACTTCCAGCTGTTAGCAGATATTTCTCATGTGAGACTTGGCACATGTTCATCCCTGTCCACCCCTAGGCACTAGGTCGTGCATTTCTCTGCCTCTGACAGGTGTGGTTGGTACCTTCCCCTCCCAAGCTCACAGTATGGAAGATCATGGACTGATTTTGTTGTTGGATCAACTCCCCTCTTCTGACAGAGACCATGCCTTCAAACCACTTGACCTCCAGCCTTCCTTTGATCTCCCTGATTCTGTTTGTGTCTTCTCCTGGGTTGTGGTGACTCTGGTGAGCTCATGCTTGGTCCACATGTAATTGGCAGTCTGGAGGAGGGGGCGAGCCTCCTTTTAAACTCTGCTCTCCTCAGAATTTTGTAACTGTATAAATAAAGCAGTCCATTTCATATTTGTTTTCAATACAGACCCAAACCAATTTCAGCATTTTTGCTTTCCTGCTTCTCCACCTCTCCTGTAGCAAATGTTTCCTTTCTAGAAAGATATATTCAGATGTATTGATTGTTTCCAAGAGGATTCCACCCACAGCAATGTGTTCCTTCAAACTGTGCCCCCTCCTGCCTTCCTGTGACTGTGCATTGCTGGCTCTCAGTCCTTGGCTTAGTTAGGCTCTGCCCTGGCCGTGATGTTCTATGTTATGCCTGGTCTCCTGTTTGCTTTGTTTTCTGGCTACCTGGCCAAGGTTTATTTCCTTGTTAGGACCCTTTTGTGTTTCTCCTGCTCCCACATGTCTTTTCTCCTGGGTTGACCTGGCCCAAGGCAGGTGGAGAGCATGGCAGGGGGGTATTTCATGATGGATAATAATGAAAATAATGTATAATTTCTTGAAAAAAGTGAATCTTACCTGTGGGCTGTTCATCTGCTTGTGTCAGAAGCTTTTTTCTTGCCCTAGTGATGTTACCTCCCTGCCTTACTTTTTGAACCTTTTGAACTTCTTCTGGAACATTATTACCTAAGCTATTTGGTTAATTTTTCTACTGTCATAAATAGTCATTTGAGATAAAATGACTACTGTGGTTGTGAGTTATTTCTGAAGATCATCCTGAAGTTACTTTTGTCATGCTAGCAATAGCTGATTTTATCCTGATTATAGAGCCTAGAGTGGTGAATTATTTCATGGTTTCGATTAGTTTATGTATAGCTCTCTCAGGTAGCAAAGGATGTTGTCCTTAGGAAAAACTGGTTAGTTGCTGGGGGCTGTGGGAATGGAGGCCAGTGATACATGGAAAATTGCCTGCTCAGCAGAGTCTGGTACCGAGGGTCAGTGAGAGAACAGCCTGGAACAGGGCTTAAGACTGAAGACCTGGACCATTTCCTAGTGTTGCTCCAGGAAAATCCCCTTAGCTCTGCTCTCTTTGCAGCTCTTCAGACTTCTGCAGAAGTGGATTATTCACTTGCCCCAGAAGGCTTAAATATAGAAGGCAGATTTCTAAAGTAGTTCTAGTGCTTTTTTTTCTAGAAATTCATATTTCTATTTGCTAATAGAGGCCAGTTCTGTGTTTACAGGTTTTCTTCTTAATTCATGGATCCATTTTTCAGACAGGAAAATGTGCAGGATATTTTTTAATCTAATCATGTCAGTTATGTAGTCATTGAACAGTAACGTGCCATATACTTTAAAACACTGCTGTTTGCTCACTGTATTGGCAGGGGGTTTTTCCATCCTCAGAGTCAATTGAAGCAAATGATGGATGGTTTAAGCAATGTGCCTAATGTTTAAAGTTTTGCAGTGAATTCGTTTTTTCATCTTGCATAGCCAAAACAGTTCATTAGAATAAAGACTCTCCATGCTGAAGAAAAGGAGAAAATTCTAACATTGTGTATGAATATGTTTTAGATTTTTATCACTGTAGACACACATAATGTATACATTAAACTTACAAATATAGGTCTATTATACAGTGCCTTTATATGGCAGGTGTAGATTTCTAGGATTCTTTTAACTAATGAATTTGTCTTGCATGTGAAAGGACAACTGAGTATGAAATCAATTTGGATATGCCTTAAAGTGTAGTATTTATTAGTTCTACATGATTAAATGGGAGCATTAATATATTACAGATTGTAACTGTAGCAAATGCCAATTTATTCCTCAAGACCACATATCTCATCATCTAAGTATTGTCAATTTGCAAATTGCAGAAAAATGTAGAATTAGATTGTAATGTCTAATCCTCTTAGCATTAGGGCAGTACATGTTTTGTTAAGAGTAAGTTGTTTGCTACTTAGTGAGGTAAAAACTTTGCTGGGAGGCCGTGGTCAGGGGATTTTATGTAGGGGTTTGTGCACAAATTGTGTGAATTAAACACCATTTGTATACTCGTACTGTTTGTGGTGAAAAGCTCTTCCTGTTGAGTTTAACCAGGAACTTTTAGGAAGTGGTGATTTTGTTTGGCTGTGTTGCTGGTAAATGTCCTGGTTCTGGCCATGACAGGGTTAATTTCCTGCAGTAGCTGAAAGGGGCATGGCCAGGACCCAGATGTTGTTCTGTACCAGCTTACATCAGTGCTGGGTGCTGGGAAAGGGATTCCCTCTCACTTTGAAGAAGAAGGGTGTTCACTCCTACAGAGAAACGTGGTGGGCAGAATGGTCCCATTCGGTGTTTTGTTTATTGTTGAGGGTTTTTCCACATAAATCTTTCCTTTGACTTATACCTTTTGTTCTTAATTTTATTGTTCTTACTGGTAATGTTCTTATCTCATTGCCGTTTCAACAAAATTATTCTTGTCTCAACCCATGATCTTTGCCTTTTGTACTTCTGCTTGGAGGTGGAGGAGAAGCAAATGGCACTGTGGTTCTAAAGAAGGAAAATGGGACAACTTTTGAAGGACTGTTCTGCTCCAGAGGTTTGAAAGTTCACCCCTGAACAGCTACAGGACCCTGTCAAAGTGATAAAAAAGCCGTGGCAGTTCCAGAGAGGCACAGAGTTATGCAACATGCTGGGCTCTGTCTACATTGCTAGACAGCACCCTCAAGGGGAGGAGGAGGAAAGCAGAGCAACGGGAGCTGTGGGCATTCCAACTCAGCTGAGCCAGAGTAACAACCCGTGCTGGGAGTTGCACCTGTACAGAAAAAGAAATCCAAGACAATCCATTTGCTAAGTGATGGATGCAGAGGAAGCAGAGCTCTCACAACAGGAGGAAGAATCAGAGCCAGAGATAATCACCTGATCCCTATCCTCGAGTGAGCTGGGGCATGGGCAAAAAAATGTCAGCTGCCAGTTGGGAGAGTCCCTGGTCACTCAGCTGTTCCAGTGCTGGGATATCGTGGCCCACTGTATGAAATCAAGGAGTGAAGCCAAGTAGCTGGGATCCCTGTCCCAGGATGTGGGATTAGAAAAAGAACCGAAACTCAGCCTCTGGAGTCAACTCCTGTCAAGCATGAGGGAAAGGTATTTTCTCAAGGATGTAATACTGCAAAGAGACAAGTGGAACACCATGGAGCAAGGTGTCCAGCACCTGAGAGAGTTAGCTATGCTGGAGGAACTCTGGAAGTATTCAAATGACAAGCAGTCCCCTATAAACCCAGATGACATCCAATGTACACAAGCATATGGTAGAAGTTCCTATGGAGCATGCCATTGCTAACTCTCTGGCATTGAGATCATGATATAAGAAAAATCAGTGGATAGTTTGGTTATCTAATGCAAGCTGTAAGAAGAAAGTATCTTTCACCTACCACTATTCTGCATCATGTCTGTGGAAAGACTGTCCAAGCATGTCCAACAATTTAAAGAGGACCACCAGCAATTTAAAGAAGTGTCCCGGGGCCTGCCAGACAGGCCACTTCTTGGTACTTGGAGCAAGTGCTCCCCTGCTCAGGAGAGAGGGGACACACCATGAGGTAACCTGTGGTTTTACCTGCATGATCACAGAGAAGGCATGAGGAAGTGGGATGGACACCCTACCTCTATCCTGGGAGCACAGATGTGTGAGCTTAGAGGAGGAACAACAACCCCTGGAAATTCTTCAAGGATAGAAGCTCCAATCTACAGTGGACAAGTCTTCAGACAGAAGGGCTGATGTTACTTCTGATCAATTGGCACTGAAGCACAGCTCCTTCTGGTTCCCCGATTGCCAGTGCTGGGCTGGATGTTCAGAGGAGAAGTCCCTTGCACACATCCTGGTTCTGATGCCGTGTGGAGTAAGGGGATTGCTCTGATCACTCACAGCAAGCTTGAACAGGAAACCCCAATTGCTCAGGGATCTTGAAAGTTACCACGAACTGGCCTTGTTAGCGTAGAAACACATAACCACAGAATGATTATATGCAGGTGCTTTTATTTGAAGAGCTCTGGGAATCGGGGTACCATACCCAAATCGTTTCCGACATGGATCTGCAATGGATACAGCTTTATACTGTCCCCTACATAACCGTCAGCAGTTAATTGTCAATTCAATATTGTTCTATTGAACTTGAGCATGACTTTACCATTTCTATTACATATATTGTTTCCACCCAGGCATAAGCCGCAGCCCCCCTTTATCCAACTACCCCCTAACGTTTCTCATGATTGTTATAATTGGATTATCGTTCTTACTTGTTTTTATTAAACAATCATCTTGTTAAGGGCAATTATTGCAAAACCCCCACATGAGAACAGGTGCAGTTCTCATGACCACACTTCTACCTAACAAAGACAACACCTAAGGTTTACCTACTGTTCCCACAACCTATTACAACCCAAAATCATTTTTAACCCTTATACTATCAGCCTGAAGGTGAAAACTTCAGATTACCTTCATAAGAGGAGGAGAAGGTGACATGCTGAGGAGGCCCCACCATATAATCAGCTACCAGAAAAGGAAAAGCCATGGGCTCTCGTCACTGCTGTATCATAGAGATACACTGAAAATGGAAAGCTGCTTCATGGAGTCCTTCACGACGAGTTGCAAGAGCTCTGCAGGGACAAGGTGGATCAAGTCAGGTTGCAGAGCTGAAAGCCTCCAGATGGCCTTGGATATGAAAGAGAGAAGTGGCCAACACTACCTCTACACTGACCCGTGGGTGGTGGCAAATGCCCTGTGGGGGTGGCTGGACTGATGGGAAAAGATCAGTTGGCAGCACAGAGGGAAACGCACCAGGGCTGCTGAATTGTGGCAAGACATCCCTGCCTGGGTAGAACGTGACTGACAAAGTCCTTCATGTAGGGCTGCCAAAGGACATCACAACAACAGACAGTGGATTGGGCTGCTCAGATTAAAGTGTCTCAGGTGGATCTGGTCTGGCAACACAAGGCTGAGTTATTTCTGGTTTATGGGCCCATGACATGTCAGGACATCAGGGAAAAAGATGCGACATCCAGATGGGTTTGTGATCGACAGGTGGCTTTAACCACAAACCCCATCTCCCAGGTTATGCATGACTGAAACATGCAGTGCAATCAAGCAGGGCCAAATGGGTAAAGCCTCTGTGGTGTGGAGAACAGTGGTGGAAATATAAATAAGGGGAGGCTGGCAAATTGATGACATCATGCTCCTGCCAAACCCGCCAAGGCAAGCCCTGTGTGCTGACAATGGTGGAAACAACCACTGGATGGCTGGAGATTAATCCTTTGCCTCCTACCACTGCTTGTGGCACAGTCCTGGGCCTTGAAAAACAAGTCCTGTGGTGACATGGCACCCCAGAAAGAGTTGAGACAGACAGTAGGACTCATTTCTGAAATAGACTCATGGACACCTTGGCCAGAGAGCACGGGATTGAGTGGGTGTTTCATATTCCCTGTCATGGACCTGCTTCTGGGAAAGTCAAATGGTGCAATGGCTTGTTAAAAACCACATTGAAAGCCATGGTGGTGGGGCCTTTGGACATGGGGATCTACATTTAGCAAAGGCCAGCTGGCTGGTTTTCACTAGAGGCTCTGCCAGTGGAGCTGGCCCGGGTCAGTCAAAAGCCCCACGTACCATAGCAGGGGATAAAGGCCCGTGGTGCATGAGAGAAATGTGTTAGGGAAGGCAGTGTGCATTATTCTGCCTTAGGCAAAGCAAACCCGTATGTGGGATTGCTTTTGCTCAAGGACTTGCGTCCACTTGGTGGGTGATGCAGAGGGATGGGGAAACATGATATTCACCTCGAGGGGATTTGATTTTTGGGTGAGAGCAGTTCGTAGTGTTGAGCTGTATAACACTGATTGCTGAATGCCACTGTCACTGTGTGCCATTACTACCATGGACAGTGAGTATGGATTGCTCAGATACCAGTTGTGAGCTCCTGGTGACAGCACACCAGCTCTCCTCACCTGGCTGACATCTAGGATAGATAGAACACATAGCCACGGACCCAGATTTTAATACCACTTCATGTCATTGCTGGGGTCAGGAGGAAGGGACCCTCTTGGTTTGGAAGAGAAGAGTATTCCTTCCTGTGGAGAAACATTTTGGGAAGAACAGTCTGGTGTTTTGTTTATTGTTGTTTTTTCTTCTGTGTAAGTTGTTTCTTTGTCCTACAACTTTTGTTACTAATATTGTTACTGTTACTGTATGTGTTCTTATCCTATTGCTGTTTCCAGTAATTTTGTCTTACCTCAACCAGTAATCTTTGTTTTTGTGCTTCCAGTTGGAGGGGAAGGGGGAATGGTGTGGTTTTAGTGAGAGCACTAAATTGGAGAATGCTATCTCTCCACAACAGTAACTGAAGTGAAATGTAATTTCAGCCATCAGCTTTAGAAGTCTCACAGTTATAAACAGGTGGCCTTGTGGCCACTCACACTGGACCCACAGCTTCTATGAGATAAGTGGAGCTGGGAAAGTTCTGTCCTTAACCTTTGACTTCCTTGAGAAAGGGACCTACAATATATTATCTCACATATACAGGTCAATGCTGTATCTCAGAGGTCTAGCATCTTGTTTCCTAGTTGGCTTTACATCAGAAAGTCTGTCTTTTGGTGAGAGAGAGAACTTCTGTTCAGCTGATGACCTCCTGGCTCTTCTACACCCACCAACACCCTCCTGATTCAATCGTGCTGCCTCTCTGTGTGTTTCATGAGCTTCCCCAGTTTACAGCAAACCAGGATTTTAAGGAGATTCCCCATAGTAGGTGGTCCCAGCCAGTAAGACTTGCATTTCTGTAGCACAAAGACCGTTCAAGAAGAGCCTTTATGGTCAGGAAAGGTAAAATCTGGGGACTGTAGCTAAAATGGCTTTTCTAAAAGAGTGAGCTGCTTTAAGTCTATAGTTCTATACAGTCTGTACAATTTTTCCCCCTTTTCTGAATGCTCAGGTGAGACAGTCTTTTATGAGGTTCGTGTTTGGCTCATTTGATTTGCTGTTGATTTCATCTATTTGTGCTTGTGGCTAAAGTGATCAGTTTTTTCAGATGTGGATTTTCAGAGTCAAGGTCAACTGTCTTCTGTAACTGCCATTCCCTGTGCTTTATTTTCTTTTGTTACTTCACCGTAACTCTAGTTTACTCCTATTTGCATAGAGCTGGTGTTAGACACTCGAGTGCTGCACCGTCTCCTTACATTTGCCTTCATTGATCTGTTTTCTGTCTGACATACTGATGACATTATTGAAAGGTTTTGTGGCTGTTGTTACAGCTGCAGCACAGTTCTGTGCCTTGGTTTTCTGTGGTGGTGTCCGTAGGTGTATTTTCCAGCCACACAGGGAGCTCAGGCTTCTGGGTTGTTGGAATAGTCATAGATTGATTTTACTATGTCATTCATGTATTTTCTTCAGTATAAAGTTATATTTTACTGTCTCTTCCATTCTAGAATTATTTCTGCATTGGTGTACATAAGTGATAATCTCTGAGATGTTGGTGATTAAATTGAAAATATGCCCTTTTGATACTTTCTTGTTTCCAGGTGACCAATTTTATTCTATAATGATGCATTGTTCTGTGACTGGTTGGTGATTTTTATCTTGTTTTTACAGTGATTTCTCATTAATACCCATAATATTGAATATCATTCAGCTTGTTCTTGTTGAATGTTGTAATAAGTTTTTGTTTTGTATCTTGAGTAGGAATACAGAGCTATTTAACTTCTCCTTATTTGGGTTTTATAAGTTTATGAGTATCTGTTTCTGAAAAAAGAGAAACATGGGGAATTTTTTTCTTCTTTCTCAGGACACAGGAAGACCCTTACACAATTAAAAGTGACTTCTAAGTAATTTTTTAAAATTGGATTTGTGCTTTTATTGGTCCCTTTGAGGTATAAAGAATGGTTAATAACCTGGAATAGATTTAATTTTTTCCTTCAGAAATGTGGGAAAATGAACTGTTGCTTCAAAACATTCTTTTGAATAACTGTTGAGAGCCTTGTAACACTTTAATTCTCTTAAATACCCTAACTGGAGAGCCAACACTCCTTAGCAGACAAAAATATCTTTAATACAGAGCACTCCTTAGGCATTTAAAAAGCAGAAAAACCCTTTTAAAAATGCTTGAAAATCCATTTGTGTTCCACCTAATTACTCAGCTTCTTACTCTACTGGCCACTGTAGTGTTATTGTTTAGAGAGCCTCAAAATCATTCCAAGAATACATGAGTTGCTCATGTAGAAAATAAACAGAAAAAGTGAAGTGTCAGAGGCCAAGGCAAGCTGGAAGCTTCTGCTTTGCCTCTTCTGTAGTTTGGAAAAGACATGGAAAGGTCATTTTCCTTTTTGCCATCCTCTAAGCAAGTTTGTTTAACCCATGGCCACCTTCTGTACACACATAAGTAAGAAAGCATGAAACAAGGGAAGAAATCTGCAATTTACTGTGTTTTATTTCATTGAAGGGTGTTTGAGGAGCAAAGTAAAAATCACAGAATAATTTGGAAGGAACATCTAGAGGTCAGTCTGGTCCACCCCACACTCACAGCAGTGAGCTGATAACCCAACATTTTGTCTTCGTCAAAAGAAGTGTAATAAGTGTGTCTCAAACATACTGTTACACTGAGTATTGCACATTCTTAAAATTATGTATCTGGATTAGTCTCCTGTGTTTCAAATTTAAATGCATTCTTCCCACTGGGTTCTCCGTTGAATTCCTATACAATATTTGTTTTTACTTTACTTCCTCAGAGTAGATACAGTTAAAAAAAAAGCGTAAATATGTAGTCTCTGATGTCGTGTCTGGTTGCTTTTTAATATTAGTGTCTTTCGTTTTTTTAGATTTAATGTGAACAACAAAATTCTTCATCCTGAAATTGCAGAATGGTGAGTAATGTAAAATCTTTCTCATTGAGTAGTGCTGAATGTGCTTATACTGTAGCATTGCTTCAGAGAGATTCCCTCAGCAGAAGCCTCCTATTTTACCATAGGAGTTTTAATTTTAAGTTGATTTCATATTATGGACTGGAAATAATGCACAAATGTAATATTAGGGCTAGGTAACCGCATTGAAAACCAAAGAATTTATGTAACATTTCTTAAACATTGTATCTGGATACACATTTCTCTAGAATGTGTTAGGGTTTAAGTCACATTCATGTAAATATTAATTTGTATCAGTGGGAAAAGAACTGAGGATAATTTGTGTTCTAGCAACAGAAATCAAATGTAGATCAAAACTCGGTCTAAGCAGGAAGTATTTAATTATGTGTTATTTCTTCTCCAGGATTTATTTTAACAGCCTTAATTTTGTTGAATTATTATTCATATAACTGTACTTTGTAAGTCTTGGGGAATTCTACCGTAGCCTGAAACAAACAAACTAGATTTGTGACTAAGTGCAAAGCTACTCCATTTTACTAGTTTTCCTCTTTTGGTCAACATTGCTGACTTTGTCCACAGGATTGCTATATAACTAAGCTGTCTAGTTTTCCATTTAGGAAATTATTGAGGAAAGAACATAGTGGATTTTTATTAATGAGTTAGGTTTTTATCTAAGCTTCTTTTTGTGTATTAATCTAGAAATGAGGAAACAAATCCTTAGTTAAGACAGATAAGCTTAAAATCTTAAAATACAGAACATGGATGTACCCTCTGGCTGCCAGTGTTGAGCGTATTGTATTGCATGCTACTACATATCATGCTTTTTAATGTTTGTTTTCAGCACATACACTGAGAACCATCTTCTGCTGCCTTCATCTACAGCTAATTGACAGCTTGAAAATTGGGGAGATGTTTTTTGAACATCAGTGATTTCAGAACATTTAGAATTATTGAAAGGTCACATCTGTTGTGGCAGATATTTTTCATTGCTTGGCATGACATAAAGCTGTAAAAGGAAAGTGGGAAGCGGTGAGGCTTTGTGTGGACATTGTTCCATCCCTGAGTCCTGGGTGGGCCTGGAGCTGTGTGGTAGTGGACTCATTGCTCCTGCTGATAAGTGTAAGGGGGACTGATTTTTAGGTCTTACCTTTTCTCTCCCTCTAGAATTTGCACTGGTCCTTTTCCTAAACAGAGAAGTTATGTTATAGGCTTGATTTCTGAATTTAAGAGGTGTGAGGAAGAGGATCTGGAGAGGCTCCTGTCTGACTTCCAAGCTTTGCTCTGTAGACACAGCAGGACAACAGGGACAGAGATGGCAATTTTAGCTGCAGAAGGCTTTGGTGTAGGGCTACAGATTTTTTCCCAAGGTGCCTTTCAGGTTATTTCCATCCACCTTACCAAGGTGTCACCTGAAAATCTTTTCTCCTCTGTGGTTTCAATTAAAGTGTGATTAAATCTTCTTCAGGAAGCTCAGGTGTGGACAGATGTAAGATCTCAGCCCCGGAGGTTGAACTGAGAGAGGTGGAGGATTGAGACAGTAGAAAGTTTGCACTTGGAGCTGGGGAAGAAAGAATCATCTCTTCAGTAAACTGTGAGTGGCAGCCAGGAATTCTGATTTAGTTCTTCTGCAGCATCACGTCAGAGGGATGCTCGGTATGCACCTTCCCTACACCTGGCTTTCAAGGAAGGAGAATTCTAAGTAAAAAAAAAGTTCAGATTTGTATTTAGAAAAGTTTTAAAACATTTTGCTGAGTTTGGTGGCTTTCATTTAAGTCAGAAGTTTGCTAAAGGTGGTTGTTAGGATTTACGTGTGTGGTGATATTAACATGTGAATGGCAGGTTATGTATATTAAAGCTTACTAAAGTAGAAATCTCCTTGGAGTGTCAAGTTACCAGCCAAGAAAGTTTCTTAGGAAAGCAATATTTTTAGAATTAAGAAAATTTTTCTTCTAGGAAGATGAATTCTTTTAATTTATATTCTGGGATAGGAAATCCTTTGAATCATCTTGCAGGGATGCATTTCATTTCAGATTTGGCAAGCTCTGAGCTACTGTGTCTTACATGGTACTTGTCAGAAAAACTTTGCTCTATGCCATGCTGTCAAACTGCCAGCTAGAGATGAAATGGCTGAGCTTTCTGAGCCAGCCAGGGAAAGCTGGGAGCTACAAAAGGCAACTCCAGTATTACACAGTCTTCTAATACAGTGCAGAAAAAGTGTTTCAGTACTGACAAGAGGCAAAGTGATTGTGGTTTAGGATCTGTTACCTCTCTTGCTTACTTTTTCAAGGTCTCAGCATTTTCTCACTTGGTATGGAACTTAAGGGTACAACATAGAAGAATTCAGCCTTACACTGGATTTCAGCAGTTTGCAGATGGTGTTTTAATTTATTTTTTTCACTTTACTGAGTGGATGTATTTCCAAACAAATTTTAAAACTTTAAAATTAAACTTAAAGGCTTCCACTTCAAATTTCATAGTGAATGAATATGCTATGTATTGATTTCAATGTTTTGAAAAGAAGATGTGATTTAACAGAAGAAAGAATTCAAACTTGTCCAAATTATCTCCTTAGTAATCAGAAGGAATTTTTTGACACCTACACTTAACCAAATGGCCTTTTGTTCCTGTATTTTCCTGGTGTCTGCCTATCATAATTGTGGTGGTGCTAGAAGTAAACATTTAGTAATGTGCAGCTCTCTTTGTGCTTGTATATACTGTATTTTCCTGTAATCTCAATGAAAATGGGATTTGGTAGTTTTGTGTGGAAGATTTCATATGTTCTGTGAATTCCATTATTTTGATGGAAACCTATGATTATTTCTTTGTGAAAAGTGATCTGTATGTTAATGTCTTGAAGCAGTGCATTGCTTTTTATGTTCTCAGAGGTTTTTCTATCTATGTTGTAAATCTCTTAACATTTTTTTAACTTCTGTCTTTGGTGTTCAAGCACCTGTCTTTCAGAATTGTACTGTGATGCCTCTCCTTTGCTGGTTTTGTGTTGCTGGTTTTGATGCTAATTCATTTGGCAAGTTTTTATGCATTGCAGAAGAGCATAAATGTATTAACTGTGGTAGAGAAATTTCTATAAATAAAATGTGGAAAGGTAACAACAGAGGTGAGAAAGGGTAAAGATAGGGCAGGACTGTGAAGACTGTCTACATGGACATCATCCTTATGCATTAGGTGGTCTGTAAATCTAACACTTCCAGAAGGAAAAGGAGGAGTGGACGTTCTCAGGTGTTTTCCATGTATGTCACAGAAAGGAGACAGTAAGGTTGCACACATGTATTACAAAGCAGCAAAACAAGCCAGCTGATTAAACACTGATCTGATAACTGGAAACAAATACTTCTGGCAGCATTATCAGAGTTGCAGAATGCGCATAGAGAACCAATTTGTGTATCTTTGAGGAGAGCACTGGTTTAGGAAAATACAGTTTCAGCCTCATAATTGCTTCAAATTCTATATGCTCTTGACCACTTGATTAGGTCATGCATGTAATTTGGTATCCAGACATTTAAAATGCCCAAATGCAACTTTGGGATTGAAATGATACTTGTTTACACTAAAGTTTCTCTCTCCTTTTGGATGACTGACATATTGAAAAGACCAGCTGCTCATATGGCTAAGTGAAAATATAAGCAGAAAATATGTGTAAAAAGGAGAATGAGGAAGAAGAAATTGCTTTACACTGGTGAAATTAGGGGGAAAAAAAAGGTGAAAGTTTTAGGTCAGTCCTGACAGTCAGAGATTTGTACTACTATTTCAAATAGATTGCACTGA
This sequence comes from Petroica traversi, assembly GCA_025920805.1. Lineage (NCBI taxonomy): Eukaryota > Metazoa > Chordata > Aves > Passeriformes > Petroicidae > Petroica > Petroica traversi. The sequence continues at coordinate 705,515 of JAHLSL010000085.1, read as the reverse complement.
GTGGCCCCCTTGCTAATCTGAGGAGTACCTTGCACGGGGAATCTGTACATCTTGGCAGTTGCATTAGCTGCAGCCTGGAAATTATTTGTTTCCATTAAAGTATTAATGCATTTATGCAGAGGCTGTAACTGATCCAAGAGCTGTTTTTAATAGGATGTTGAAGTTCACATTCATGAAAAAAAGGTGGAATTTTCTTCCTATCCTTATTTTGGAAGTGGGGGAAAACATCATGAGAGCTGTGGACACTCATAACATGTAAAATTGCCCTGAAGTGCCAGCCACTGCTGTAAACGTGGCATGGGAGGGTGCTGCATTTTGCACCATGAAAACAGTGAGAAGGTGGTGAAATACAGCTTTTTCTACTGGCCAGACATGCGGGGGGGAGCTCCATCAACAGCACCACTGCAGCAGAGGAACCCAGGAACGTTTTCAGTATGTGGAGAAGGGTGAAGTTAATCCTGTTCCCTGCACAACTGTACAGACTCCCTCTCCTTCCTTCTGGTGGTAGGGCAGTGGTTTTTGTTGGTCTCAGAATGACTCAGTATTTTTTGTAAAATATTTTAGGGCCTGACCTTGTGTAAATGAAGGGGTTGCATTGCATAAATAGTCCAAGGCTGAGCATGAATTTCTGTATTCAAACAGCTACCTGACAAGTTGTGATCTAATACAAATACCTTGATCCTGAAGCCTTATGCCAAGTCAAGGGAAATGGTTTCTAATACTGTTTGCACTTGCTGTGGAGCAGTTACTAACAGATCCCAACAAAGAGATTAGACAACTGAATTATGAAACAACCTATTTTTTTGGCAATTACAGATCATGACTATGTACTGTATACTGAAAGTAATATAAAGGCACATCAAGCAAGTATTAAAATACCCTGCTAGCACATGCAGTCTTCCAAACAATATGATTAAAAAATATCTATTAAAACATCTATAAGCCTTTGCTACCTCATTCTAACTGGAATATAGTTGAGCCACTCTTTTTTATGTCTTGGCTGAAAGACAGGAGCTGAAGTTTGTTTCCTCACTCATGGTCAGCAGATTTTACCATCCCAGTGTAATTTTTTTACCTGGGTGTGCATTTTAAAACCTTGTACTTATCATTCTCAATTGCATGGCGATTATTTGGTGTCATATTCCAATTGACTAAGAAAGTCGATCCACTCCCCTCTACATTGTTCCTGTCTGTAAAAGCATTTTGATCAATATCAGGATTTTACAAAGGTGCCTCTTGTCAGAAGAGATGTGTTTGAAGGAGAGGGGCTGTGCTGCAGTTACGCACATCTGTGGGAAATGCTGTAATCTCACATCAGAGGCACTGATGGCTGAGAAATCTATTTCTGGACTCATTAAACTACAGAGCAGAAATACAGTAAAGAGTTTTCTACAGCAGTGTGAGGAGGAGTGTGTTACAATAAAAAGAGAGAGGGGTCTTGGTGGTAGTTTCAAAGTATAAAGTTACGGTTCTTTGTAACTGCTGCAAACCCTGGAGTGCAGCTCAAAAATATGATTGAAATCTTTTCATGCAATTCAATAGATGCAGATCTGTACTTTGTAAACAGTAACTATGTACTTCACAGCTGCCTTTGAGACGGGCATGAAAAATACCAGGAATTCTGTTTGGGTAATAGAGGAAGGAGTATGTGGTGTTTAATAGAGGTTATGGAACTATGTTTTACTGTTCATGTAACATGAAATAGCTGCTTTTATTTGAAATACTGGATAGAAGTATATGTAGTAGAGAAGAGTTAAATGGTGTGTTTTTGAGGTAAGTTCAGAAGGGAGTATTAAGGCTCATAAGGCACAAAGTGTAGGATAGGGTTTTTTGGGCATTGGTTTGTTTGGGTTATTTTGTTTTTTATTTTCCTTCAGAAGCACGTGAAAGAACAGACATCATGGCTATAATTACTGCTGCTGTGGTTTCTGAATTTCATGGTTTGGATTTCTTAATACCAAACAAAAACAACGTTTTTTCACACCACCCCTTCCCACTTTTTCAGGTAGATGCGAGTTGGGACTGTGCAGAACAGAAGTTCTGGAGCTCTGGGAGTTTAATTATGTAAAATAGTTTCAAATTGTGTTTAAAAATAAATCAAGCATGCTTGTAGAAATGTTCCATTTGAAGTAATGTTAGAGTTATGACAAATGCAGAATTGCATTGGTTTTGTTCTAATATATTATGGAATGAGATGGAAAAATGTTGGTCGAACCACTTGTTTATAAGTATTAAATAGGGCAGGCTGATGTTTGAAATTCTTGTGACTTCCCTTTGTAAGATTGTTTTGCTAACGCTGAATCAATGCCAGCAATGCTTTGCTGTCATGGATATTGTAATAGCTGTTTGCTCTTGAGGTGTACTTGATTTAATCTTATTATAGGTAATGCATATTATTTTCAGGTTTTTTTTCATTTTTTTGTTCTTAAGCTGTGAAGTTGCAGCCTAACATGCTGTCTGTTGTTCTTCTCTTTAAGTCGTGTCATTAAGACAGACATGGAGTTGGAAGTTCTGCGCTACACCAATAAAATCTCCAGTGAAGCTCATAAAGAGGTAATGGATCCTTTACTGTTAATAATTTTTGCTCTTAGTGTAGCAGTGGTACTCAGAAAATGTCCCCAGCAACCCAGAATTGCTTAGTAATAAAATAATGGAAAGGCTGGATTGAAATAAGAGGATAATATCCCTCCTGTTACAGCCCAGTAATATACCTTGCATTGTCCTTGAACTTACTGGTACATTTGTGATGTGTGAGAAATGAAGTGTGGGTTTTGCTAAGAGCTCACCTCAGCAGAAGGTGACCTGCTTACAGTCTATCTGTTCTGTGTGCTCAAATACCTGTATAATGATGGAGAATGAAAACATCAAGATTATTCAGGCACATGTGCTGCTCAAAAAAGTTTAACTTGCAGGTATCTGTCTCCAGATCCTGATGGTTGAGGGAAGTCCTTCTATGCCTGGTATAGGACAAGGTAAAAGGATTCCTCAGGTTGCTCCCCAGAGCTGGGTATGTCCCTGAACCCTGCTGTTCTGTTGCCACACCATTGTGGCAAAGGCAAGTCCAGGCTCTCAGCAGGTTGGACCTGGCACTACACCAGGGGAGCTGTACTGCTCTCTGGGTGGTCATGACAAAGCTACCTTGGGTGTCAGTCCTGTACTCCATACAGTGATGGGGATCTGCCATGAGTTCTGAGGGGTGGTGATGACCAGAGGGAGCTTAGGTAAAAGCAGCTGCTGAGGTTCCTGACTCAGCTGTTGCTTCGGCTCCTGCTCCTCACATATCCAAACTACAAAGTGTAAGAATGTTTTAAAATTAATACTGTAAATTTGAAAACTCAAGGGGTAGTCATTTTGCATTCATACTCCTTGGTTTTTCATCATCCTTGAGTAATCTTATCGCATCTGAGAGTATTTTTTTTCTGTAGAGCAGCTGCCTAGAACTTCTGTAATACAGAAACAAAGGAATAAAACTTCCTTAGCAAATCGGAGAACAAGGATCAGATTTTTGACTTGTAAGCCAGTGCTAACTCTTGTAGTTTTCTGATGATTCAGATTGCAAAGTATAAAAGAGACTCCCGTTGTAGGATAATCCAGTTCATGGTTTTGTTTTGCCAAAGTAGAACAAAAGGACTTGCTGCAGTGTTCACCAGAGCTTTCACAATTAAACATTGGTATTTTGATGAGCTGCACTTCATTAGGATACAGTAGTTTGGCAATTAAACTTGCTTTATTGCTGGAGGCTGCAGGCATTTTTAAGGATGAAAATGTTTGATTCCAATGTAGTTTTAAAATGCATCTACTGATGCAAATTCAAATGAAGTACAGGTGATATTTTTGTAATATAGGTTTATCTGGAGATAGTCATAAGTCATAAATTTATAAATATTATGTTACCTCCTGGTATGATAGTCCCATGCTAATATGTATCTTTCAGGTAATGAAGGCCGTAAAAGTAGGAATGAAAGAATATGAGATGGAGAGGTAAGAGTTCTTACAGTAATTATAATAAAAAACGGATTATCTCTGTAGTAGGGGGAGAACCAATAGCTGAGACAATGCAGTAGCATGGATTCAGTTGAGACTGAGAGCTCAGTGCTGTTTGAAGACCATTGTAAGCATCATTTTGTTGTTTTTGAGGTGATACTTCATCTGTTTCAAATATGCATTTGATGAGGGGTGATTATTTTTTGGTAAAGTGTAGCATATCTGTCTTCCTGGAGTCACAGTAATTTACAGAAGCTTTTTGAAATAGCTGTTTTCATTGTTTGAAGCCATCCAATAAAATGGTGTTTATGGTTAAACATTGCCTTTTAGTCTGGTTATGCTTAGGAGACTGCATGAGTGGGTGTTTTAAGAGTCTTATGAAAGGCTGTGTTCAATTACATTTTGCCTGCAATTACAAGCCAGCAGTACCTGAACTAAGCCTGCACAAGGAGCTCAGCTCACACATGTGAAGGGTGTTCTACAGCTGCTGAGAAGTTAATAAGAAAGCAGATATCTCATGTTGAAAAGAAGGTGCTGTACAGGCATCCAGGAGGGATTTGGCTGGTCCTAACTGATACAGTAACGATGTGTTTAGAAAAACATTGCCTCCTGAATCAATATTTGCATTAGATCATCAGCATTTATCTTATAAAGCATGGTTTTGATCATCAAGTCCATTTATTTTTAGCTTATACGTGCAATTTTCAATTTTCAAAGTATTTGCATAATCAAGAATTAGAAAATAGCAGTCATATGTCAGTTGCAGTTGTTTCTTGGCAGTAGTTTTTCAAATGCTTGTAAGCAGGCTAGAGCAGCACCCAGGGAAGGGAATATAAGGAGACCACAATACTTGTCATCAGGATTTCAAGGTAGCTCAAAAGGCAAATAAAGCATTTAAAACATATGCAATATGGAGAAACTGATGTTTAAATTTCTGCTATAGCATCATGCCCGTAGTCTGTCAGGGCCTCAAATTGCATGTACATATACCACCAGGTAACAGGGAAAAAATATGTTGCTTACATTTTATCTTTATTTATGAACTTTGTGTTTGTGTTCATTTTGATCACTGGCCATGCTATACATGCTGATAGTGAGATTTTGGCTCTGGAAGTCATTAGCAATCAAAAACTCCCATAGAGCAGAATTTGTTCTTAGGTGCTTTTAAGTGTCATGATCCTGGCAGTTTGATTTAAATGTCATACAACAAATATGTACATAAACACTCTTCTGTACGTCTACAAGGTACATTACCTTTTTTCTCCACGACTTTTGCTCTTCCCTGGCTAGCTCTTTCCACACACATAAACCTTTTGAAAAGATTATTTATGTTTTTCAATTGAAAAAAATAAATTAATTAAGCAGCTATTGCACCTTTTTGAAATTGCCTTCTGTTTTTCCATACATCTTGGTAGATTACACTTCTAGAAAGAGTTTGAAGTTATTTAGCTAATGAAAGAGGTCTTGGCAGACTGCTCTACTGTTTCTGCCTTGGAGACTATAATTAGAGGTTCAGTTTCTTTTACTGGTGGAATTCATCCCTGCACCCATTCCTTCAGGGAGAAAGGACCCTACAAATTCTAACCCTGTCTGCTATTCTTTTGTCTGTTAGGAAGAATAATGGCATCCCAAATGGGATCCCAAAAGCAATGAAATTTTTTTGTTACGGGGTGTAGGACCAAAGTGTTGCCTTTTCTTCGTCCCCGTGGTTAAACAGGGGTAAATTATTTTGAGCTAGTAATGTGTTAATGCTAAGATATATAAAAAAAATAAATGCATTTAAGTGCAACTCCAGTCAGCCCTGACTTCTTTTTTTGGTTTCATATTATTTAACTTTAATGTGTGGTCTGCCCGTTGACTTTAAGGAGACAGCCAAGGCAATTATCTACAAACAGTAATTCACAGCATGTATAATTGTATATAAAGTTATTTTGGTAGGTCAGATTCTGTGTTTTCTCTGAAGCAGTTTGTTTAGTATTTGTGTTTACTTCATGTTTAATTAATCTTCTTTATTTAAAGGCCTTTAATTATGAAACTGCTCTGTAGTGAATATATTGTTAAAAATATAGCAGAATGGTAAAAGAAATCTCTTCAGCTTGAGAAGGCTGTAAATAAAATCTGTGATTTCAGCAGTTTTTGCAAGTGTGCTATATAGACAAAAATGTTTTGTGTATATATAGAAACACACTGAAAGTGCTTATTAGGACCTGCAGTCATCTGTTTTAGAGTGCTCTGAAAGCCTGGAGATAACTTCTCAGTGTTTATCAATTTCTGGATTTCACCTGTGTACTGTTTACCAAATGAAGTGTGGTATCTTCTGTGCATTTCATCATTTGTTCCCTTTTTATTAAAAAGAACTTTTTAATGTCAGTTTGATTGGGGAATTATGTGAAAGTGTATGCTCTAGCAACAGATGAGTGACTTCCTGCATCACGAGTTCTGGACACACAGCTGTTGTATGCATTGCCCATTTTTGTGGGGTTTATTCTCTGCTTCGTAGCACTGAAGGTGCTGTTTTTACCAAATGTCTGAAATACCAGAATAAGACTTTCCCTAGCTAAAGCTGAGTTAAAGAAGGCATCATTTATTCAGGCCTGAGGTTCATGCAGGAGATTCTAACCTAAGGTTGATACATGGTTCTATAAGAGTGTTACTTGTATGCAGTTGCTACATACATATTAAAAGTTCGCCATTAGCATAAATCTCACCCCATGTTCCCAGAGATTCAACCTTTGTTTTCTCTATCATGACTTTCTTGGGCCAAATTTCTTCTTATCTTCTAAGAAAGAATATGTCTTTGCTGAAAGCGGCTTTTGCATGCCTTGTTTCTTTGCTAAAAGCTTCACAGGTACAATAAAAATTGAATTTACCCTTTTGGAGTCACTGTGATAGGAGTGTGTGCACTGTCCTGAGTTCATTAAATGATGGTGTATTTATCACTGCCTTGGCAATGTGAGGCAGCACTAAAGGAGGCCTAAACACCCATTCCCTTGTCCGACACCTCCCTGGATTGTGTGACTGTCTCTGAAACCTCTGTAGCTGCTGAACACAGGAGCACCAGGGGGTTACCCTGCAAATAATTGGGATTCCAGTGCCCAAAACCTGGGTACTGATCCTGCACAGTGGAGCCTTTTAAAACAGAGGAGCAGTGGCTAGTGTGAAGAGGGCAGTGGCTGTTGTGTAGGGGACATGGCTGGTGTACAGGGAGCAGTGGCTAATGTACAGAGCAGACAGTGTGGGCAGCAGGGGAGGGGGAATTCTGCCCCTCTGCCACTCAGGTGAGACCCCACCTGCAGAGCTGGCCCAGCCCTGCCCCAGCACAGCAAGGAGCTGGAGCTGCTGGAGCCAGGCCAGAGGAGGCTCCAGGATGAGCAGAGGGATGGAGCAGCTCTGCTGGGAGGAAAGGCTGGGAGAGGTGGGATTGTTCAGCCTGGAGAGGAGAAGTTTTGGGGTGAGCTCAGTATGGCCTTACAGGGCCTGAAGGAGCTGACAGGAAAGGTGGAGGGAGATGATTTACAAGGGCCTGGACCAACAAGACGAGGGGGAATTGCTTCAAACTGACAGAGGGCAGGGCCAGATGGGATATTACGAAAAAATTCTTCATTGTGAGGGGAAATAATTGTGGGGATTTTGCAGCAGTTATTACTAAACTTAAACTCCACTCTGCTATAACAGCAATAATTTGAAGAATAAAATGGCAAGAAACAGAGGTTTTTTCTTGTTGGTTTACAATGCTTATAGACTATTTTTATACCTTGCCTCTCTTACTAGCTGAGGCTGATAAAAGTTCTTTATCCCTATTCTTTTCAGTGCTGTCCCTGATTCCAGAGCAGAGCTTGGGCTCTAATATGAGTTGCTGTTGTATCTGTCAGTGTTAAATTTCACTATCTGGGGAAGTTTGAGAGTGCTCTCACAGGTTATGGCTCTCATCTTTCATTTTTTTCTCTCTCCTCTGCTCTGGTGGAACAATCTGAGAATAAAACATAAATGTTATTTCACTAAAAAAAGAGAAAACAGCCAGAATAATTTTATTTTCCTTTGGGTGTCTCCTTTTAGTGAAATTCTGATTATTTTAGCTGATCAGTAAATACTGATAGGAATGCCACTTGCCATTTCCTAATGATTTTGCTCTTTGAATGCTTTTGAAAAAGTCACTGACGTCTGCAGCAAATTATCTTCAAAAATAGTTGGGTTTTTTCATGAGGCTGGATAGAATTTCAGCTGAATTATAACCTTTGTAAGTCCTTCATGTAAATGTGCATAGATAGTAAATAAGAATATGCACTGCAGCTGACAAAAATACACAGGTGAATCTTTCTCAGTTGCTTTTTGGTGTGGGAATGGTGTTGAATTGTGTCATGACCCTCACTGGTATTTGTGTATCTTTATTAAACAAGAGACCAGCATTCTGTTAGTCTCAAACAGCATGTCACTCTGCTCAGTTACTGATATGTCTTTTATATCTTTTTCTTTTCCTTTTTTTTTTTTTAATAGTTAGTGTTGTAGCCTGAAAATGGCTTGACTGCCTTATTTCCCAAACTGCCTTGCAATTAGAGGTGATGTGTTTTTAAAGGTATGGTGCTGCTATTAAAAGTTTTAGTTTTAAAACTTTAAAAGACTTGAAAAACTGAGAGAGAAGTGGAAGGTGACCTTTCCCCACATTTTAAAAACTCCAACACAATCCACTAATTTTTCCTTTGTTTCTGCAGGCCTGTGTGGTAGGACAGGAAGTCTGCCTGCTGTCTGGATAGTCGTTTGGTATAAGATGACTCTGTACCTGATATTGTGTATTTGTCTGTGTATCTGGTTCTAGCACAAGGGTTGAAGGGAGAAGTGGATCAGCCACAATCTGTTTTTAGCAAGAAATCCTCAGTACACAACAGCCCAGGAGCTTGTGTTCAACATGGATGCACTGGGGCTGGCAGGGAAGGAGTAGCTGAGCCAGTGGTTTTGTATCTGTGCCCTTGTTAGGGGCAGCAGGGGTCAGCCAGGACTTCCTAAAAAGGATGGTACAAAAGGACCAGGGCCAGGTAGGCAGCTTAGTACTGGCAGCTCTGACAGCAAATGCTGGGTGCCTGCTAATTGCTTCATTTGAGTGAGCTGCTGAAACTTGTGTGTTCAGTGCCCAGAGGGAAGTCAGATATAATGTGTTTGCCTGGAAGAGCAACTGGATTCAGAGAGACACTTCCTGCAGCCTTTCCCTCCTGCCTACCTTCCCTACTTACAGCCTTTGATGTTTTAAATTAGGCTGTCACCACTCATTTCCTAATCCAGCTGAAGTAAGGTTGTAAATAGCCTTTAAATAAATCTAAATTTAAAAATTGCTTTAGAAAACCCCTGGGCATTGTTTCTCTTCTGTGACATACAGAGGTGCACTTGCAAATGTGTGCACACTCAGCTTAGCAGAAATAGGGCTGTGAGCATGGAGACCTCTTGTCTCAGCACCTCACTTGCTCTAGGGGATGGAAATCTACTGAGGAAGTTTCAGCTGCCCCAGCTCTGGTAAACTCACTTCCAGTTGCCCTGCTGTCCCCCTTCTGCCCAGCTGAGAGGAGAAATGTGTGAGTTAGAAAGTTCTTGGGAAACTGCAACCTCTGAGACCCATTTCACCTGAACTGGGCAGGATATTCATGATGGTTGGTGATGGACTCCATGAGCTGCTGGGAGGAAGCAGAGTAGTTTCAGTGTATCCCAGTAACCTCTCAGCATTTTCTCATTGCAGGATGTCCTGGGGGAATCTCAGATGTTCTCTTTCAGTCACCTCCTGGTGTAAGAGTACTGTTTAATTGCACAGGCCTCTCTTGTGACTTGTGATTGAAATTCCACATAATTGGGTTTTACCTTCTACAAAAAACTTGTGAACTTGGACCGTGTGAGAGATTTAAAATAAGCCCCTCTATCATCTAAGAGATACCAAAGAACAATTACCATGCTCGTACGGGAATATGGTAGCCTTCAGAAAGAGAGCTGTGGCGGGATGTACTCCACAGGTGTACATACAGAACTTGGCTCATGGCACAGCAAGAGAAAACCCAGCTTTGAGCACTGTGTCACTGTATGTCCTCACAGGGCTGTAATAGTGCATGTGATAATTCATAACTATCCTTTGATAATCTTCATAACTATCCTTCAATAATCTTTTTGGAAATGAAAAAATAGCAGTGTTTATTTTAATTTTGTAACTGACCAAAAATTGTAAGCATTATTAATTTCTATGGATGTTGTCTACTGTGATTATTGCTATTAGTCACTGCAGTGACTAATACTATATTAAGGAAGAACAAGCTTTCTTCTCAAATTAGCAATGAGCTCAGTTTTTACTGAATCTAGTGTGGCATTGAGATACTGAACTAATTAACATCGCTAATGACAAGCTAAGATTGGATATATGTGAAATGAAACTCATTGTAAAAGGCAGCAGGCTGAAATTATTATTTGATGTGGATTTTGTTCATGCTTGTTCAGACAGGTCAAAAGTAAAGATTCTGCTGTAAGTGAGGCTTTATCTGCATTGTAAGCTTTATCTCAATAATATTTGCTAATTACTGATGAAGCAGAGAGATGAGAACTTTGTGTTTGTTAGCCATCTTTTGATTAACAGAATTGGTTGTGATCATGATCAGAGACCAGAAGCTCAACTTAAAGGAAAGGGGTAGAATACCAAGACTGTCCATTAATGTCATGGTATCAAACACTGACCTGGAAATTAAACCTATTTTACTCATATGAAAAGAAAAAGAGCCAATTTTGTCCCTTGCTGCTGGCATGCCCGCTGCATAAATTATTTTCCAAATTTGTTCTTAGAGCATTCTCATCATTGTGTGCAAGTGACACCTTACAGCTTATTAAGCAGCATTTCTAATGCCTCTTGTGATGGCTCTTTTGTTTGTTAGATTTTTGTTTGGTTTTCTGTTGTTGCATCATCTGTCTCGGGGATGGATTGTGCAGAATTGTGTACTCTTTTGGCAGGTGGTAGTTTGAGTGTATGCATTATCAGCAGAATTGAAAAAATGCAAGATCAGGGCTGTCATTACAGGATGATGTGTAGTCACAGAATCAAGGCTGGATGAAGCCTTTAAGATCAAGTCCAGCCATCAGCCTGGCACCACCACTGTAAACTGTACACCACTAAACCATTTCCCAGTCCAAATCCAGATTCCTCTTAATCACTTCCAAGGATGGTGATTCTACCTCCTTCCTGAGCAAACTATTCCACCTCCCAAACAGTGAAAATTTTTTTTCTGATACCTAATCTGAATCTCCATGTCTCAGCTTGAGGCCATTTCCTCTTGTCCTCTTCCTGTGAGCATGGCAGAAGAGATCAGCCCAAGCTCACTGCAGGCTCCTGTCAGGGAGTTGGAGAGAGTGAGGTCTGAGCCTTCTCTCTTCCAGACTGAACAAAACCAACTCCCTCAGCTATTCCTCATGGGGCATGTTTTCTAGACTCTTTATGAGCCTTGTCATCTTTCTCTGGACACAGTCCGGCCACTCAATGCCCTTTTTCAAATGATTGACCCAGAGCTCGAGGTGTGACCTTGCCAGAGCCCAGCACAGAAGGACAGGCACTGCCCTGGTCCTGCTGCCCACACTGGTGCTGATACAGGCCAGGTGCCATTTGCCTTCTTGACCACGTGGGCACACCTGGCACCCCCAGGTCTCTCTTGAGCCACCCCTGCCCCAGGCTGGAGCTGCAGGGATTTGCTGCGAGTGCAGGACATGGCACTTGGCCTTGTGGAGTCTCACATTGATGCCAAAATGATTTTTTGCTTTTTCTTTTATATGTATTTTCAACAGTTCTATGTTTCCACAAGTATCAGCATGCATACTTGTAATCCTTTAGGCTTGATAACTTAGCCTGGTTCTTAGTGTCCTGTAGGTGTCCTGCAGGCCACGAGGATAAACACCCCAGAACTGTAGAGCCAGAAAGACCAAACATTCTATTATCTTGAGAAGCCAAGGTCCCCTAGTTGGACAGATTCTGTAAATTAGAGGTTAGCCCACCCTAGCCCCATTGTTGAGCTCCCTTGTTAGATATGCTGATGTGTAAAGGTCTGTAACTTGTGTACGTGATTGACGGGGTGTGCATTGCTGTGTGTGTCACTTGGGTGAAGTGATGCATCCAACAGGATCCTAATTAAAATACTGAAGTAATGACCCAAACCTTCTAACTGTGTCTAGATTTGATTTTCCTAAGACCAGAAAAAGGCATCAACACTATTGTCCTTGGGCCATTGATTGAGTCTGTCCAAGTCTCACTGCAGAGCCTTCCCATCCTCTAGCAGATCCACACTCCCACCCAACTGGGTGTCTGCAAATTTACTGAGGGTGCTCTCAATTCCCACATCCAGATCATCAATAAAGATGTTAACCAGGACCAGCCCCAAAACTGAGCCCTGGGGAACACCGTTAGCAACGAGCCCTAGCTGGATTTAGCTTCATTCACCACAACTCTCTGGGCATGGCACTCAGTCAGTTTTTTACCCATCAGGGTCCACCCATCTAATCCACAAGCAGCTGTTTTCTCCAGAAGAAACTCCCACTGTGGAGACAGTGTCAAATGCTTTACAGAAGTCTAGATAGCCACATCCACAGCCTTCCTTCATCTGCTAAGCAGTCACTTTGTCATAGACGATCAGGTTGATCAAGCAGGATCTGCCTTTTATAAATCCATGTTGGCTGGGCTTGATCCCCTGATTGTCCTGCACATGCCATATGATGGCACTCAGGATGATAGGCTCCCTAATTTTGCCCAGAACTCAGGTCAGGCTGACAGGCCTGGAGTTCCCCAGATCACTCGTCCAACCTTTCTTGTTACATTGTAGGTATGTGTTAATTTCTACTCACTAGAACTTCTCCTGTTAACCAGGACTGCTGGTAGAGGATGGAGAGTGGTTTGCTAAGTCCTTTTGCCACTCTGGAGTGAATCCCACCAGGGCCCAGAGATTGTGTCTGGTTGGCAGGGAGGTCACTAACCAGCTCCTTTTTTATTATGGGGACTTCACTCTTCTCCCCATCACAGCTTCATCTCTAGAAGCTGGGTATGATGAGGACAAGTTATCCTGATAATGAAGACTGAGACAAAGAAGGCATTAAGTACCTCTGCCTTTTCCTCATCCCCTCTTGCTGCACTACCCTCTTGTATTCAAGAAATGATGGAGATACTCTTGAGTCTCCTTTTACTGCCAAAGTTTTTGTTGTCTTTAACTGTAGTGGTGAAATCAAGTTCTAGTTGGGCTTTCACTCTTCAGATCTTCATGTCCTCATGTCATCCTTGTGGTCCATCCAAGCACCTGACACATCTTCCAGAGATGATAGGTTCTCTTTTTCCCCCTAATCTCCTGCCTGAGTTCTCTGTTTAACTAGGTTGGTCTTTCTCCCTAGTGACTTGTGTTCCTACCCAAGACAACCTGCTCCTGGATATTTAACAGTTCCCTTCTAAAGCATATCCAGCCTTCTGGGATCCTTCATCCTTCAGGACTGACTCCCAAAGGACTCTGTCAATCAGTGTCCTAAACAGGCCAAATTCTGCCTGCTGTAAGTCCAAGGTGGAATTCTGCTTGTGTCCTTCCTTACTTCTCCTGCTATAGAAAATGCTAACATTTCCTGGTCACTCTCACCAAGATGGTCACTGACCACCATGCACTCGTCCTTTGTTCACAAACAGGCCTGGCGGGACCCCTCATCTGGTAGGCAGGCAGAAGGGATGGAAAATGCTATGATTAGAATCTGAATGACATTAGACAGCAGAGGTGAAGTTTCTGCTAAAATGAAATTGAGCCTTCAGGCAGTCTTGGCAAGTGAGAGCTACAAAGAGCTTTGCTGGCAACTGGCTCGGGGTCTCCCAATTCATCTATTGAAACCTGTATATTTAAAAGAACTAATGAGACATATGAAGGGTCCACAAATTAATCCGTTGTGTAAGCTACAGTTGCTATCACTTCTCACTTGGTATAAACCTCCTGTAAAATGCCGTATCCTTCAGGAGTATTGGACTGGATTTCTGCTTTTTCTTATTCCAGAATGAATCTGCTATGTCCTCTTGGTCAGTACTGTGTGGCAGAGATGGGTGAGCATTCTTCTGTCTCTGGTTAGCAGATAATTTGCAAAAATTGCGTGGAGTTGTTTGAGTGCACAGTGTAACTGTAAGTTTAAGTATTAGGACTGTGTGAAGTTTAGGGCGATACATGTGATTTATTAATAGCCTTTTTCCTCTCTAATCTCTAGGTTTGCTCTATAATGGAAGGTTTGATGCTGGATGTAAGACATTACATTGGGTCAATTCTTCATTTTTGAGATGTTTTTCTCTGTTGTGTGTTTGAAGGAAGAGAAGAAGAACTTGTCTGTTACTAATATGATGTTTGGGTTGGAAATTGCAATGGACCCAGGAATTGGTTTCCCAATCCTGCAAGATTTGGGGAGATTCCTGAGATGCTTATGTTGAGGGAGGAGACAGCAGTCTGTCTTTGTGAGAAGGACTGGATGTCATATAACAAGAAACCTGAGGAAGAAATCAAACTGAGGAAGGTCTTGGCTGGTGCTGTTTCTTTTGCAGCTGCAAATCAGAGGCTTGTGGCCATAACACCTCTGAGGGGGTCTCCTGGGGCAAGGAGGCCCCTATTACTTGAAGGAGTTCTTGGGTAGATGGTATAACTTCTTTCTAGTTTTCTGTTTGACTTTGTGCTTCATTTTCATGTTGGCTCTAATACTTGGGATTGATGTAGTGATTTTATCACCTGTTATAGGTCCTTGGAGCTTGATTTGGGTCCCTCATGCAGTTTAGAATAACAATTGAAAATGAATCCTATTTCAGTCCCTCAGACTGCATTAACCTCTGATTTCCACTGCTGGTGATTGGTCTTTCCCCCCTTCAGCCAGCTCAGGTGTTGGAAAGAAGCCTGACCTCCAAGCAAAAGGCGCAGCATTTGTCCAGAGAAGTGTGGCTTGAGGCCAGTGAATGGATCAGGGGCACCCTGTGAACATGGTGCAGGGTGTTTAACAGTGAAGGGATTTTTTGACCTGCCTACAGAGCACCTGTGTGGTCATTTGTTTGGTCCCTGCATAAAGGAAGGAATGTTGAAATGTTACCAGGAATTGGGGACAGTGTCATGATAGACTTAGTTGCAAAGTGTGTCTGGATCTTCCTGAACATGCTTCTTCAGCTTCTCTTCCCTTAAAAATTTGGACTTCTGCACCTGACTAAATTTGGTCCAGCACAGTCATCATAAATTGAGTGTTATAATCTTTTATTATCCTTAAAGTAGTTGGTTTGCATATCCCAAATGACAAATTACTGCCTTCTTCTCTCAGAATAGTTCAAGTATTCGAAAATCTATTGAGGGCAAATTAAGCTCTATGCTGGGACACCAATGCCCTTTTAGCCTAAGCCCTTACTGCATTTCTGCTTGCTCTGGGTTGTTGAACACAAGTTCAAACTTAAAATGTTCAATTTGAAACTGAAAGGAAGATTATGAGGCATTAGTGATTATGTTGGCACTCTTGTCACTGAACAGCACTTATGCATTGTGTGCTATGTGGGTGGCTGTGTATTTGCTAAGAAGCATAACTGAAGATGAAAGTTTAATTATTTCTTCAAGGCAAATCCTTTCTCCCATGGACTTAAACTTGCATAAGAAAAATGAAAATTCATAAGGAGTTTAAAAATTGGCTAAAATTAAAAACCATTTATTTTTACCCTATTTATTCTTCTGAATAATAAAATTTCCCCATGGGTTTTTGGAACATATGTAGAATAATTACACTGTAGAAGTGGTGCTTTAGCTCAGCTTCTGGAGCTAGGGCAAACATTGTGATTATGCTGCAAGCTTAAATCTGGGTCTTATAGAAAATCTCAGTCAAGGCTCTGTTGCCATCAAGCACAAAAAATCTGTGACCCATGGATTGGTCCCTGTGGGAGCAATTATTCTTTGCTGAGATTTTTTTTCCCAGCACTGAATATTATAAATGTCAAAAAAAAGTTTAACCCTCAGTACCTCTGACAGAATGTTTTCATACCTGCTGGCAAGAATAAAAAATTTTAGCTAGTATTTGCATTATTTTGTGTTTGAGCCAGGATTTTTTAAAAAGCTTCTCTTAATAAACAACTGCAACTAAAAGACAGCATTTTTACCTTTCAGTCTGCATGCCTTGGTGAAGACAAAATCAGGGCTGGAGCTGCCTGATGCTGCTTAATGCAATGCTGTGCCCAAGCCTCTCCTGATGGGGTTTGTTCACGTTGGATGCAGAGTGAATTGATGATTAAACACTCTTGTCTAGCAGTGGCAGCAGGGGGAGAGTGTGGAGGGAGTGTGGGGTTGCTTAGGAACGGGGCTGGATCTGACTCTCAGCTGCAGCCTGGGGACACATTTGGGTGAGCAGGAGCAGCGTGTTCACCCTCAGCCGCCTCTGCAGAGCGCTGCGGGGTGGGAGCTGATCTTGCCTTCAGGGAAACCCACGTCCTTTGGAGGAGGTGCAACGTGGGTGTGCATTTCTGCTTCCTTCATTCCAATGTCTAAGACTTAGCAAATCAAAGCGTGTGCATTATTTCTAGTAGAAATAAAAATAATGCTTTTCTATTACCTAAATAACAGATCCAAACCCAGCAGATCTCCTGCCCCTTTCCTATTTTCTCATCTATGTTCTTTAGAATAAAAAAAAATGGATATAGTCTGGTCATTAACTTGACAAAACTTTGATAAAAATTGATAGAGCTTGTACCATGTGTTCAAAGACTTTTGCAAAGTGACACTAGTTGTGAGATGCAAAGAGGAATGTTGTGCAACCTTGTGGCTGAAGTTTGAGTCAGGAGCACCATTCACTCACCATAATACTGCAGTGAGACCTAAAGACAAATGGGTCCCAAATATACCAACCATGGCACAGGATGAGTTACCTTTACTTGTACTTTTTTTTTTTTTTTTCCAGTTAGTGATTTGTATTTATCACATTGTTTGGTACTTTTCCAAATATAAAATATTGATGATAATCAGAATAGTCTCAGGCAACATTAAGAGAACTTCTGGTTTTGAGACATGAAGAGAGGACCTTTCAAGTAAAAATCAATAAGTTTGTACTTTCTAAAGGCTGCAGATTCATTTGTGTGGGTAGACACAAGTGATATCTTTTAGTTACTATGTAGAACTTCCAGTGAAATTTAACAAGTTCTTTTTTCCCTAGAAGTTATGTTAGGTTTTGATTCTGTTTTTACTTAGGATGCATAAATAATTTTAAATGTTTTTGGGAGGCATTTCAGTACTTCAGAATGTTATTTCAGATTATTGTAACAAGCACTGAAAATTTTCTTCCAAAATATGGGGAAATGCACTGCTCTCCTTTATGAGCCCTGTTCTGTAGTCCAGGTAGACATGTAGACATGACCAGATCTCTTGTGGAGCTCTGAGGCCTCCTGCATGTTACCCACTTGATCTACACAGATTGTACTCCTGCTTTGCAGGTTGTACCTGCAACTGTGGGCATGATCCCTGTGGGTTATTTTTAGCTAAATTACTTTGTTTTTTTGCCAGGTATTCATTCCTTCAGGGTTCAGTCTGTACATTTAATATTGCTCCACTTTCCCCTCCTGCTTGCTGACAGAGGAGGGGCAGGGTTATGCCCTTTGCCACTGCTTTGATGCTCTGGAGACAGCTTGGAAAAATCAATGTGTAGGAAGAGACTGCTCAAGGATTTCACTTTAGCCTGATTGAGACAAAGGCTGCATGTGACAGGTTTGTGCTGGGCCAGGTCACTTGGCTGTGGTTGGAGGGGCTGAGTGAGGACTGGGGGGTAGCAGTGGGACCAGCTCAAGCACAGGGTTCCCCCCTGCCAGCCAGGACTTCACACCATGCTCATCGTGACTGTCTGCTGGTGGCTTTACCTTAATCCTCAACACCTGCATGGGGTGTAGGGCTCCTGGCTTCCAGCTACAAATCATGGCAAATCACAGATGTCACCATTGTCACTCCATATAAATGCCAGATCATTACCAGGTGCCATTTGTCTTCCTGCACTGCTTCCACCCGGGCTCATCAGCCCTCTGCCAGCATCCAGCATCGCTCTCAGCACAGGTCCCAGATCTCAAGGTACACCCATATTCCTTCAGGTGCCTCCTGCAGTTGCTAGGGCTTGGGCAGTCAAGGCTGGGTTGCTGCCAGAGACCTGCCATTTGGAGCTGTGTTCTCTGTACTAAAACAAGAGGTACAGGGCTTCTCAAAGCTGGCAGTGATGAAAACATGGCTTAAAGTATTTGCTTTTATTGAGAAAGAACGTGAGTGAAGGACTGAGTGCACTATTGCTTGCTAAAGGACTGGAAAATGGAAGTGCATTGTTTGAGTAGTGTCCTCCAGCAGTACTAGAAAGAAGAGGCTTGGTCTGTTTCAGAAATAAAAAAAACAAACAGAAAACAAAACTTTCTCTGCTGTCCTTCATACATACAACAGGAAGGAAGTTAGAAGTTGATAGGGGTGAGCAGGATGGTTGTGTCCTTTAATGTATTTTTTCTTGCTGAGGGATAACATTTAGAGTGGCAACAGGACTTTTAAATTTTCTTTTTCTTGAAGAAGAAAAAGGCATTACTTCCCTTATTTTTCAGGTGGAGTGTAGGTAATCAGAGCTGGGCATGTTGGTCTACAGTGGTAGACTATGCACTTTCTTTTCCTCTGAGTCACTCTTAGGCTACACTTTTTTTTTTCTTTTTTGTTCAATCTGAACAAGTATTTTTAATCCATTAATCATTTGCCTTGGTTCTCTTTAGAGCTGGAAGCAGGTGGAAATTCATCAGGCTGTTGAAAATGGATCTGGGAAAAAATGTGTCTCAGCTGCCATGGCAGGTAGTGCGCTTGTAGACATTGCCAGCGGCCTTTGGATCAAACAGCAGAGAAATAGCTTCACAGTAAAGAGCCCAGGAAATTCTAACTAGGTAATGAGTAGTGGCTTCCTTTTGATTTACAGCATAGCTCTGCGATCAATCTGTAAAGCTTTGAAGAGAAAAAGTAAATCTCTAGGGAGAAGGAAAGGGCTATACAATTAGTTGCTACTGTCTGCTTACTTGTCTTCCCTAATTCTAAGAGTGTGTACTGAGAATGGATGAGAGTGTGCAAAAATCTCAACTTCTGGCCAATTCCTTTGTAGTTGCAAGCTGAGATATAGTTTACATCATGCTGGTTCTTGGAGAATATTCAGTTTCATCTTAGCTGTAGATTATGTGTAAATGGGTGTAGTTCAAGGAATTTGACAAGGGTTGCATGTGTGTTGTAACTTCCAGCTCTTGTATATCAAATTCCTGCTCTGATCTCTTCTTCTTTCATCTCCAGTATGTGTCTTTCTTTACAGAATTGGATGGTGATGTGGATGTGATAACTTGCAGAACCACATTCAGCAGTATTTTTTTACTCAAGCAAATTACAACAGTTCAAAAAACTTAGTAATATTGCACTGGAATTTGGATTTAGAATTGCAGTTTGTAATTGTCAAGACACCATTTGGCTGAGATTGCTCAGCCATTAATTTGTTTGAAGTTGACACTTAAGTTGAAAGACTAATAGCTGCCTTGGTGCATTGTTCAATTTTAAATCTCATCTGTTATGGAGTTTGGGTGTACGGCACCTGGGGATGTAGTTTGTCATTTTTATGGCGGGGGGACAGAGCCATTGTCTGGGGACCTGGGGGTTTGCTGTTTGCATGCACAGGAGGGTTTTTTGGGTACATTAGTAAAACTTCAACATAAATAACAAAACTGATCTTAAAGTTTTAATGTGCGTATTGGAGCAATTGTTTCCGCTACTCAACAATTTATTTACGACTAAAACAGAAATACAAGAAAACTTGTGTTTTCATCATCTGAAAAATTGAAAGACTTGTTCAAGTGTACAGGTGTGACTCCTGTTGTGTGCAGATTGCTGTCAGTGATCCTGTGTAGACATACAGATAATGTCAGCAGTTTTTACTGCACATGACAGACTTCTAGAGGGACCTTAAGCAAGGATTTGTGTGCAGTTTTTAAAAAAAATGGCTACTTACTTGCATATATGATATTCATTTCCATAACTGGTTACTTGTGAATTGAGGTAGAGTTTTTATTCATAGCAGCAATCTGTCTAGCTTTATTTCTTCCCCATATTTCAAATTATTTTATTTTATTAATAATAAAATAGGCTTTCTTAGTTCACTTAGGTATATAGAGTTCAATGTTAATGATGGCATACATATGAATTAAAATGTTTCCCCACCCCAGTATTAGAAAGCTACTATTTCTTTATGTAGCTAAATTTTTCTTTTGGTCTCTTAGTTCTTAATATTTCCCCAGTCTGGCTCCTGCTTTTACTCTGTATTGATTTAGGCTGGCAGTAGTCAGCAGACAATTCTTTTTTATTCATGGAATCACAGAATAGGCTAAGTTGGAAGGCTCTCACAAGGGTCATGCAGTCCAGCTCCTGTCCCTGCCCAGACACCCCAACAATCCCACTCTGTGCATCTCTGGCATGCTGTCCAAAGGCTCCTGGAGCTCTGGCAGCCTCGGGGCCGTGCCCATTCCCTGGGGAGCTGGGCAGGGCCCTGCAGCTCCCTCTGAATAGTGTTGTTGGTTGGGTCTTTTTGTTTGGGTTTTGGTTTTTGTTCCTCCCCCAGTACTTTCTTGCCTGCACCAATTCATTATTTCAGTGTCAGGAATAATTGAAACTCAAAGCATAAACTGTGAAATATTTGGTGTGCTATGTTTTACATAGCTAATAGATGTACTGGATCCCCAAAATATAAATCAAATCATGTAGCCTATTACGCTTTACATAGTAGAAACAAAATATGAAATACTTTACAATACAGAAAGTGCTTTGTTGCTCCTAAGGGATACAATTTTGACAATTTTATGAGGTTGCAGTTTATTTGTGCGGTGAGCTGGCACATGGTTTTGATAGAAGTAATGTTCACAGAGCATTTTGTAACAAGAATACTTTTTTAAAACCACTAGTCTTGCTGATTTGTATTGTAAGAGCAAAGTATCTGTTAAACTCCCTGGAAGTGTGCCTGTTGGAGATATACTTACAAACCCTGCATGGTAATACTGGTCTGAGTGTGAATAACATAAGCTGTGTTGATGAACATCTTTAAGGTATAATAGAAAAAAAGAAACCTGTTAAAAATTGGGTGAATCTGTATTACCTTTTTCTGATACGGGCTTGATCTTACATAAAAGACCCAGAAAAACAAATTGACCTTGAGACTTTCATGCTACCCCTTGCTGTTAAAAAATGGTCTGATGTGCCTGTTAGAAGAATGGTGCAGTTGATAGGAATGGCATTTCATTGAACAAATACTTCAAACTTTTGTCTTGCAAGGTATTCTTCTATAAATACATGTGAAATCATACCGCACACTGGACTGAATGTGCATTGCTCAAAATTCAAAAAATGGCTTTTTCTATGTGCTTGCTGCATGCTATTTTTTTCTGTATGGGATGTATAGAAAAGGTGATGTGGAAATTCTGTGCAAGCTGTTATTTTGTATCCAACAGCTGACAGGGAGTGTGAAGCAGAGAGCAGAGCTCCTATACACTGAAGAATTAAGGCTGAAAATACACCTTCTCTTCTTTCCAGGCTTACAGTGGGATTAGACAATTTAAACTTCCAACTTCATTTTTAGCACATCTGATTTCATATGTTGTTTCTTTCAAATTGCTTGAAAATATTTGACTGGCATTTATGCTGTTTTAGTTACACCAGAGAGCAAGTCAGCAGGCTCCTTCCTTCCTTCCAGAATTCCTCTCTTCCTCCCTCCCTTCCTCCCGCCCTTCCTTCCTCCCACCCTTCCTCCCTCCCTCTCTTCCTTCCTCCCTTCCTTGCTTCCGCCTGCCCTCTTCACTTGTATCTTTTAAATAATTTTTAGTCTCTCTTTGGCCACATTCAATATAATAAACCAAGGAAAAAAATGTCTTACAGTGTCTGTTCCAGTATTGGAGATGGAGTGTGGGATATATGTTTCATAAAAATGTTGTGGACAGATTACAACAGGCAGTAATGAACCTGGTAGAGGATAGTTCAGAAAATAGTGGTGAAAGGAGTGTGTTAGTGTATTTATAAAGTAGAGAAACTTTAAAAAATTGAGATTAGAGGAGAAATTAGAAATAACAGCAATAAGAATTTTGCTCATTATCAGCCTGATCTTTTGCTTGTTCCCATAGAATATTTTGTCTTTCTAAAACTATCAAGGAATAGCAGTGTCTTACTTCAGGGAGAACTTAAAGCCTTTTAAGAGCTGAAAACCTATGGGTTTCAAATGGTTAAATTCTGAAAGAAATGAAGATGTCAGAAGTGTTTTCAAGATCTGTGTACTTCCATGGAGTTCTGTTCAATATTGCAATGTGCTGAGAGATTCAGGAGGGCTTTCTACAGGTACAGGAGCTTGTCAAAGCCTTTGTTGATGAGGATTTATTCCGGAATGTTCATAAGGCTAGAAAACATAAAAGCAAGTAGAAGTAAATTTAGATACAATCTTTACACAAAAAAATCTACCAAAAATTTTACATGGCCTCGCTGTTACTACAAAAATACGACATGGAATAAATCAAAAAGCTGAAAAAATGAAAACAGATTCCTCATATTACCAGGGTTTTTAGGAAAGAAGAGTGGGAAACAGGAGACAAAAGGATAACGTTTTAGCTTGAGACACCACTAGGATTTCATCAGGTTGGTAATTTGTTATTTTTTGGATTTTTTTTTTGTTGGTCTATTTCTCCTTTTTATTCAAAGAAAACTCATAGCAAGATAATAGTTTGAGCATTGTAGATAGCAAGCTCAGAAGCCACAAAATGGTTTATCCAATTATCTTTTTTCTGAATTAAAACAGGTAGCTCTTATAATATTGAATGCTTTATCTTTTTTAAGCTAGGAGACTGTGTCAGATTAATTTTCTGTGAAGTCCAGTGATACTCCCTATTTAAGGAATTTATTGTTGCAAATGAGAGTCCTTAGTAAATTAATTACGAATTGGCCGGAATGTACAATTTTGTCTAAAGCTAAAGATTGCTGTTGTGTGGGTGTGGGGGCATCAAAGCATGGGGTAAACAGAAGAGGAAATGGCCTCAGGCTGGGCCAGGAGAGGCTCAGGTTGAACATCAACAGGAATTTCCCCATGGAAAGGATGGCCAAGCCTTGGCAGTGGCTGCCCAGGGAGGTTTGGAGTGCCCATCCCTGGAGGTGTCCAAGGAATGCCTGGATGTGGCACTCAGTGCTCTGGGCTGGGGACAAGGTGGGAATTGATCACAGGTTGGACTCGGTGGACTTGGAGGTCTTTTCCAACCTTTGTGATGCTATAAATTGTAAAAAAGCATCACTAAGTGCCAGTGTGACAATGCATAGCCTATACATCCTGAGGTATGATAAATACTTGGGTTTGTAATCCCCTTAAAACAGGTAATTCATTAATGGGGCTAGATGAACTTGACTTGCACAGAAGTTCTCATATGAGAACAGCACTGAAAACTAGAATTATAATAAATGCTCATCTAATAGCTGAAGTCAAAAACTGCCAGCTGATACACTGCCAGCTCAGCCAGCTGGGACAAGGATCAGCGTGTCCAGGGCTAAGGCTTGGACCAGAACTTAAAAATGTGTTTCCATGCTGCATTCTGCTGGGAGATGCCAAATTAGGGTGTTTGACCACTTTATGTTTTTCCTTTCATTATTTCTTGTCTCTGTGGAGACAGAGAAGCTCCAGGTCTCCCTACACTACCTATAATAGCAAATGACCATCCTCAGGTGGATCTGCTGCTCCTCTGTGCAACATTCAAGTGTGCACCAAAGCCCCCCCCAGGCCTCCTTCCCACTCAGGTGCTTCCACAGCTGTGCTTCTTTGGAGCATGAGAATCAAATCCCAGTGTTGTGTTGAGCTGTTGAGATTGCTTTTGAAATGAGGTGGGGTTTAGTTATTGTTAGCCATTAAGAGGTGAAAAAAAGCAGAATACAACTCAGGAAATTACTAATTAAAGGAGGAGTACACTTGCATTTAAAGATTCTTAATACAGGTTAGTGAATATAAGAACAAAATTAAATTGCTGGGAGATATGGGGAGTAGGAACGCGAGTCTGGGTAGTCTCTAAACTGCAGTTCACCCCAGTGTGGTATTTGCTGCAGGTACTGGAAGCAGCTGGAGTAAATAGGTGACTTTTTTATTATCTCCCAAAAGCTGGGAGTATTTGTAAATGAATTTTGCAAGATTTTGTAGAACACTCACTCAAGAGAAACATAATAAAATGTATTATAAAATTAGTAGCATAAAGGAGGTTTTTTTTTTTCCCTGTGGATTGGCTTTGTACATCATGGTCTTGTTTTGGCTAGCTATGATGAAAATGTGCTTATTTGAACTTGAAGAGTTTTATTACATTGATTTTTTTGGTGAGAAAGTAAACAAAATAGTTTGGAGAACTGCAGTTTATTTCCTTATTGTGTATATTATAACAATAGCATATCCCTTTCCATTTGCAATTACTAGAAAATCAAAAAGAGAAATTTAAAATCTGCATTCTTTGCAGAGAGTAACCACAATCGTTAAATGTTATCCCTAAGCCACTCCTCTCCATTTTGTCTCGTGAACAGCTGTAGAAGTAATTCCAGTCACTTACCAGGAGAAGCCTGGAGCAGCCGTGTTTTCCCAAAGGCAGGCTTGGGCTGTGCTGGGGGCTGGGGAGCTCACCTGGTGCACAAGAAGGTGCAAATGAAATGGATTCATCTATTTTCGTTATCCAAGCTAACAGGGTATTAAAAGTAAGACTAGAGAGTGAAAAATATATTGGATTCCTTTCAGCTTAGATTGTCAAAGGAGCTGCTGTTAATGTAAGGAAAGACTTTGGTTTCAACTTTAAAAAGTGCTCTAGTTCCTCTTCCATATCACCTTTTCAGTAGAATTTAAAGTTTTAAAGGCTAGAATTCTAAGGCCAACTGGATCTTTTTGGATGGAGTAGGAATCAGTCTATAATATTTCCGGGATATGGGCTTAAATTTCCAAGATACTTAAGTGCTTTCTGAAAGGACCCTCTTACCTTCTTGGCTATTCTTAATTTAAAAGCCTTTCTAATAATGCAGGATGGGCATGAAGAGATGCTCCTGTTGAAAAGGAGCAGCAGAAGTTGGTGCTATCTGTGTGCCATCTTCCTCCCTAGAACCCCATTAAAGAGACTGGTGAGCAGCACTGTTGGTTCAGCACATGGGGCCCCAGTTTGGTGCAGTGAGTGTGGGGTGGCTCAGAGGCAAAGGCAGGAAGAATCTGCAAAAGAGCTGGTCCTGCCTCTGGTCCTGAGCAGTTGTGGCAAAAGGAGAATGCTGCCTAAAGTAGTCTCTCTTGAAGCTCAATGAGGTAATTAGCAAAAGAGCAGGAAATACTTGAATAAAAGTAATTTTCTCATTGTTTGTTCAATTCCAAAGCTGCATTGCTACAGAATACAAACCTGAAACTTCAGAGAGTTGTAAGGGGGACCTGAACATATTAATGGTAAAGAAGAAACGTCAATATTTCTGTATTGTTTGAGCCCTTCACAAGTAGCTGCTTTGGGTTATTTGGGTTTGAAGTCTTCTTCTGTTCTATATTTTATGGTGTTTTGGTTTAATTTTTGAGATGGATATTGACAAACATGTTAGAAATGAAAGGAAAAAGAAAGTTAAATGCTAGCATGATCTCTGAGCTTTTGTTAACAGAATCAGGAACTGCTGCAAAGCATCTTGCTTTGATTCCTTTCTTAATATGAATAATACTGGTGTCCTGTCTTTGGCTCATGAAAACTGGGTATTTACCCACAATGATTTATATATCATGGAACTTGGGTATCTGACCAATTAAAATTTATTTCTATTTGACTAGTCTATTATAAATGCAGATGGCATAAAACCAAATGTACTAGTTTGAAAACAAACCAACGGGGCATTCTGAGTCAGAACTACAATTTAATAGGAAAATTAAAATAAAGGCAGAAAACACTGGCTTAAACTATCAGAGTCAGGATACAACCTGACACCCTGTCGGTCAGGGTGGTGGTTGCAGTGCTATTAAAGGGTGGCTGCAGTCCTCCTGAAGTGATAGATTGGTCCTGTTGAAGTAGTGATCCTGTAGAAGGGTCTGGTCTTCCTCTGAGGCTCCAGTGGTGGTTATGGAGCTCTTATGCTCTGGGAATTCAGTAGATAAGACTCCTCATGGTGTTCCAAACCTCAGGTTATATCCAGGTAGGAATGCTTGATTCCTTCCCCTGGGCAGCGATTCCCAGTGGGATGATGTATTTTATGGTCATGCAGTGAGACTTGATGGCCCATTAGCAGAAGATATCCCCTGGAGTTATCAGGGATGTGTCAAGGAAGAGATAAACAACACTGCCCCACCTGTTTTTAACAGTTTATGAAGATGGTAATAGAATACACACTTTTGGTTATATCTCACATTGTAACTTAAGCCACCAAGCATGGGGAGAAGCAGAAAATGTTATTTAAAAGCTAGTAAACTTTCCAGCGAAGCTGCTGTATTTTCTCCTCTCCTACAGTGATTTTCTGATTAGTTCAGTGCCAGTCTTCTTTGCCTCACACATTCTTGTAGACCTTTGCTCTAGTACCTGTATTAAGTAATTTTAATTTATTATGATAAGCCCTATATGATTTGCAATTCAGCAAAGTCCTGTCACTTTGCTGTAAACCATCTCATGATGTGGCCTAACCAATTCTGACAGCAGAGAGAGTACAGCTACAATGTAGAGTTTTAAAGTTATTTACAGTGCTTGAAGGTCTGTTTGAGTACAGTGTCCACTTAATCCAGTCTAAATCTAGGGAGCTGTCTCCTGGTCCTGCCACTCTGTCTAACAGCTGTTAATAATAGCTGTTCTACTCCCCCCGTCTGCTGACTGAAAATCTATCTAGAGCTCTTGCATCTTATGAGGCAGATCAAAATTGACATTTTTTAATTGATGTTACTGGTTTCTGCTGAATAATTGAGGACAAATAAAAGTAACTGAACTCAAAAATAAAGTGAAAAAGAAATTTGTTTAGTGGAATTACCAGTCATCTGACATCTGTAGTTAAATAAGTAGTCCTTTTAAAAATGCAGGTTTTATACACACACACACACACACACATAAATACATACATATGTACATACATGTATTTATGCATGTATGTATATATGTGTATATATATAAACATAATTTCATAGTTGACTTTATTAAGTGAAGCCATGATGCAAAAAGATATCCTTTATCCTTTATCCTTTATCCATTTCTTCTTAAGTGACTATTAAAAGTGAAAAACTGGACATTTTTTTTCCATGAGGAAATGAATGAACATTGTTGGCTGTTAATGTGTCCTAAATATTTTACTATCCATATGTGTATTCAATATAAAAATTCTAAAACATGGTTTAAATTTTAGCAGATGATCTGGTTCTGATTTACACTGGGGCAGGAGGAGAGGGAGCAACCAGTAGGTGCAGACTGGGATTAGGGATGATATGAAGTTGAGTTCGTGATGAGAAAAGTTTATTTGGCAACTACAACAGTGCTGATATGATATTCCATAGTGGAGGGCAAGTATTTAATTAATTTGATTTAATGTGGTGTTATGAAGGACATCTTATTAAAGAAACCAGGATTTAATTTTTTATTTAGTTTACATTTAGTTGATAAAATTAATTCCATGGCTGTAATATATTTAGCCTTCAGCAGTGCATTTGACTTATTATCACACAACATGTGGATTAGCAGTATAACCATATTAATAAGGTACACATTCAGTGGATTTAGACCTGGCTAACTGACAGAAGTTGTTGTCAGGAACAAGTCATCTTCTAATACTTGTTATTTTTTCAAAGTGAGGTTGCAAAGGAGATGATGTTAAATCTGGCAGTACTGACATCTCAGAAGAAATTTCTAGATCTCAATAAATCATGTAGGCGTAGACCTTTGAAAGTCAGTAGGTTATCAAAGTGATGGGAATTGTGCTGCAAGATCTGGATCATTTGATCAGTTGAGCCTGTTAATAATAACATTTTTTTAATATAAACAAGGAAGAGGTCAAAAGCTTAAGAAGAAAGAATTGAGATGAAAGCTAGAGAGTACTGCACTTGTGATCTGGAAATAATTTAGATGTGAGAGTTTGCAAACAGCTGAACATGTCCTCTGTGTAGTAAGCTCTCAGAAACAGCTAATGAGATGTTTGTATATACATCAGAACAAAGGCTTAATTACCTCAGGGGGAATTACTCTAGTCCATGATAATGCTTTTTAGATGTTTTGCTGTATTTCTTCTGTGCCTGATGTCTGTGTGGAAAGTCACAGCTAATGCCTTCTAATGTCAGCTCCATTTTGAAAGTGATGGGAAGGAACATTTCTTTCTTGAGAAATATGAGGGCCTCCACACAGCATTATCCAAGAACAGCCATTTTGGTACATACAGACAATTCTTTAATGAACATTCAGGTTCTGTTGGGGACTAGTTGGGTGCTTAAACAAAAGGCCCTGCATGTTTAGTAACTGTATGGTTACTAAATATGAAATTGAACAGAAACTGAAGGGCGCAAATAAGATTGTAAACAAGGGAATAAATAAATTATAAACAAGGGAAATGCTGAATTCTACCTGTTTACAGAATCACCACTTCTAAAATTGAGAACCAGCTTGTTTTGGCAAAGATTTTTTAAAGGAAGGACTTAGAAGTTAAGTGCAAAAATGCACATGTCTGAACAAACCAATGGGCAGTTCCTAACCACCCCAAATTCAGAGAATACAATAGCCCTCACTGCATCCTGATTTCCGTGCTCTTCAACAATCCTGGTCTTTTACCATCCCTCCTGCTCTTGGACCTCTGCCTGGTGCTCAGGACATGAGCCAGATCTTTCTGCCTTGTGTCAAATCTGATGGTAAGAGTGACTGCATCCACAGCCTGTTAGTGGGGTTTCAGCACTCATCTCATCTGTTCTCATTTTTGAGGAATGGCAAATAAAGCCCACATTTCTGGTTATATCTTCTAAGTTTACTGAATACAGTGAAAGATCTTTACCTCTTCTTCACAAAGGCACCTCCAGAGGTGGTGAAAGGTAAAGTGTACAAGTGAAAAGAAAATTGCCAGTTGAATCAAGAGGTGTTTTAGACTTTACATTCCTAGCAGAATTAGTAGCTTGTAGACATCAGGATGTCCTGTTGGAGCCACTCATATTCCTGTTGCAGAGATTTACATGGCAAGAAATAAGTGTTGAGAATTTCTGTAGATCAATCCACTGCTGCCTGGATGCAGCATTAGACTCTTATTAGATGCTTTAAGACAGTGTGACTGTGTAGATCTTCTTCAGCCATCTTTGGGGATGTGATTTCTTCTCCAGCAATGTCAGCAGGAAGCACAGAAGGGTTTGTGGGATTAAGTCTGGGAGCTGTGGTCCTGCAAGTGCTGCCCTGTTCTTCTGTGTGCCTTCATTTTCCTGTAGGGTGGAGGAAGTGAGTTGGTGGGAAACAAATCCGCTGTGCAGAGAACAGATTATGTCGTTTTGGTGCAAGAGCTTGGCTGTGCCTCCCCACAGACAGGGCTCTGCTGTGTGGTTTCACATCTTGACACAAACAGTTTCAATCTGTAAGTAGACATGTGGCACTAGGACAAAAGTTCTTTCATTCTCTTAACATTTCTAGACATTATGGTGTTAGCTTGGGACTGAAATTCTTGTTTTATTTGCTGCTAATGTAGGCTCTGCCATGAGTGGAGTAACTGAAACCCCTCAGTTTTAGGCATGCATGTTAGGCTCACTTATAGTTGGTTAATACTATCTTTCCAATCCAGCTTTAATTCTTTCTGATAAGATCAGTAGATCTGCAGAAACTGATGAGCACTGAGTCAGGCAATTTTCTGTGTGCCACTTAAAAGCAGGCAAATGGATTTGTCAAGCCTTGCATGACAGCTTGAATTGTTGAAAGTTCTGTTGAGAGTGTACTTTCCCTTCACTTTCACCCAGATGATGATTTGGACTCTGCAATGTGGACTAAAGGAATCACAAACAGTATTACGGATTTCTTCTTGGGACTGCAAGAGCTTAGGAGCTGTTGGAATCATCTCTCCTGTACACATTTCATTTTGTTCCCCAGGACTTGCAGTGGTATTTCTTTTCCAAGTTACATGTTGTCTCCTTAGGAGTGGAGATTAGTTAATGTGTCTTTAAAGCTTTGTTCTCATGAGTTCAGCTTTGAAAAACTCTCCCTGCATGAGCAGAAAACCAGGCACGTGGGTGTTTCCAGGACAGCTTGGGGGAGTGTCTCTTGATAACACTTTCTGGTTCTGTTGTACTGGATTGACTTGAATTTAGCTTCATGGTGTGTTGGGACAGAAGATTGTTGAGACTCAACAGATTAGTCTGGACACTTTTCACCACTTTTAACTTTTAACATTAAAGTGTTGTTACATGTTTTCTCTACTCAGAGTCTTTTGCAAAGACTTATAGAAGTCCTCTCCAGATTTTTACAACAGATATTTCATAGCCCCAAGAGTAGATCCTTGGAGTCATCTATCTCAGGCTTGGCTCTCTAAAGAGTAATTCCACTGGATTGAAGAGGCAAGTGTTTGAAATTCAGGAGACTATAAAATTGATTCTTCCATAGAGAAGTAATTTGTGGTAAATGGTGTAGTCCTCTGGACAGCCATTCACTCATTTTATGTGACCGGGACCCTTGAAACATGGTCAGAAAGATTAGAGAAGGACATCTCTGATCTGTTATTTATCAAGCCAAGAAAACTTTCTTTTTGATGATACAGTATCTGGAAGCAGACCCAGCCAAACACACCATCTTATTCAAGGCTCCTGGGACTCGGGTAAATGTAATTTTAAGCAAAGTTTGGATAGTATTGTGGAGTTTGCTAGGAGATTCTGAAATACTTAACCAGCTTTTCTATACTTAGTTGCGTGTTCTCTGCTGAGGAAGCAGCGATGCACTGTGGTACTCCAGAAACCATGTGGGACATCCAGGCAGGGTTGCAGGGTTCTGAATTCTGGCAAATAAAACTGCCTGGCATGACCCTCCTCCAAGAAAGTATCCTCCCAAGAAGATGTTAATCACCTCTCAGGTGATAGCTGGCATTTACACGCTGTGTCCTAGCTCTGGCAGTCTCTGTGGACTGAGAAGGAAATCAGAACACTTACTGGCCGAAGTGCCATCTTCAAACACAAGCAGTTACTATAGTTAGCATTTAAATGAAGCAGTGCATTAATTTGAAAGTAAGACAGGCTGTCAATATGTATCTGATTAACTTCTATCATAATGCTACTTCTAGTATTGGTCTTATTACTGTTCTTCCACAGTGCTTCTAACAGCTAAAATATTTCTTCTTGATTATTTCTTCTTGTTTAATATTACTGCAGTAATTAATGCAGTCCTTAAGCATATTTGTCCTTGGTCTCATACTGCCAAGGCATTATGAGAGACAGGAAAACCATTAATGTGATTGGGAGAGCAGGTGGTAGGAGGTGATGCAGTCATAGTTACTTGCTCATCACTTCTGTTGGCACTACAAGGCTCCTGGGGGAACAGCAGTGAGGTACCATTCATAATAAGTTTTGAGATGTGTTTTCTCTTCCAGGTAGATTTACTACAGTCTTTTAAAAAGTAATGAGTGTTCTTGATAAACCTTGATAAAGCTCGTTGCTACATCAGCATTTGTTCTTGTTACATGTGAATACTTATTCCAAATTACCTTTCCAGACATGTTGTTTTGAGGAGATACTCTTCATAATAAGCTGTTCTCATCATTTCATCAGAATATAAATGGACAATGCACTTTATAAGGTAGTAAAATATATTCCCTGCCCCCAAGAGCTTGCTTATAAGCAGAAGTAGTCAAAAATGGAAATTAAAGAATAGTATTTATGTAAATCAAGCTAGACAGCAGCTCAAGTCTTGTTTTGTGGCTATTTCAGTATTTATATGTTCAGTGGCTTTAAGATAGGTGCCCAAGGTGAGAATATCCTAACTGTCACATTGTTTTACATGTTAAATATTTTTATAGAAAACTTGAAATAAACTGAAATACCAGCAATTTCATTAACATATCTGAACAGTAGAAATCAACATGAAAATTCAACTGTAACGTCTGAGTCAGAAAAAAAACACAATATACCTTTTAAAAATTTGTAATGTACAATATAATGGATAAACAGGATTCTTCTATAAAGTTACTGGTTTCCTCATGTTGCATTCAGATCACTGCAAGCTGTAAAACAGTTTACAGTGATGTACAACTATTTGAAGCATGGAGAGCTTAGAAACATGTTTAAAAACTGTAATTTATCACATTTTAGTTTGTCTTAGCTAAACAAAATCTATTGCAATAGCATGCAATTTTAAAGGTTTAATTGCTATGGCATGTTGAGTGTTCCTGCTCGCACTGAAAACTGACTTAGCTGTAGTAAGGAAGAGTTAAAACTTTTGTCACTGTCACATTTATAAGTCTCAGCCTCCCAGTACTGCAGATGATGGGGAGCTGGCTGCAGCCATGGCATTATGTTTACCTACCACCCTCCCTTCCCAGGTGGAGGCAAGGGGATACCCTAAAGAAAAGATAATTGATGGCTCCTTCAGTAGCTAAAGCCTCTCTTGGCTCATTTTGTTTCCTAAAATTAGAAAGGAATTAAACAGGAAAATTGGTTAGTTGTCACCTTCTATTTTTTCCTAACGAGTAGGCTTTTAGTAGCCTTGTGCTTTGAGTTGAAGAAACTTGAAGACATCCTGGTGCAGTAGTAAGGATAAAGCATTTCTCTTTATTATGGTCAGTTACTACTAATCTCCTTTCAGAGCTTAGCAGGGATGTATAGGGATTCATTTGTGGTTTAGATTTGGAGATAATTAAGTACCTTTCTGCTGTGAAGAAGAAATGGAGAGAGAATTGTCTCAAAGCTAGAAAAATATTCCTGTGCTATCGCATGTATTAAACTTCATTTTATTTGGTTGTCACCCCAATAGGAATGATTAGTGGGTTGTAAAGAAAGAAAATGTATTGCATTACATCTATTAAAGCATGTTTTATATGTAACAGTAATTAAAAGATAATTGAAATCATGAGTTCTTCTAATTATTGGCTTTACATAATGCATAGTTAAAGAGTGAGTATCTATAAATGTGTCCTTTATACATATCCAGAAATGGTTTGCTGGAAACATTTTAATTAAAGATGGATTAGCTAAAATGCAGTTTAATCATTCTGTCATCAAAGGATTTAGACCTCACTAATTAGCTGTTGATAAATAGTTTTAAACTACAAAAAATTTAATTTAAAATATGCCAGTCGTGATCTAGAATTATTAGAGCTGGAAATGGAGCAATGAGTCTAAGAAAAATTTGTGCCATCTCTTTCCATAATATTAAATTAAATATTAAATGTAGGCCAGCGCAGAACTGTGTTCTGCCTTGTTAGTAATGGATGTGATTCCAAGTGGTCTTTGGAATTGGCGAAGAATTAAAACAGACTCTTTTTAATGATCATTGCTTTGTAGTGTGGAAATGAGATCAGTTTTATGCATTTATCCATTCATGTATTTCGTAAAGATTGAAAACTATTTGAAAATCCTTCTGCTCTAGAAAATGGGTGAAAACAAATCCTGTGCTAGGGTTTATAGCTCCTCCTTGCTGTAGAGGAGCAGAGGGAACCCTCTGCTATAGCACAGCCAGACTGGGAAAGGCAGGAGCAGGACGGAACACATGGAACGTGGGCTTAGCACAGCACACAAAAACAAGCTTCCACCTTCAAACCGTGTGCCCCTGGTGCCAGTGCTGAACCTCCCAGCTGCAGAGCAGTGAAGGGACCCTTTCCCTGCTGTGGCACACGGGGGCTGTGGCTCTGCGAGTGGCAAGATGGTTCTTCACATCAGCTGGGTTTCATGGGCTGTGCTGGTCTAATGACAGCTGGAATCCCATGTCCTGTTCTAGGCAGGCTTTTTCTGTCCCTTGTCTAACGGGGTTCTTGGCCTGGCTGGAGCCCTGCTGTGGGGCTGTGGGTAACCCTCGTTTGTGCCGTGTTCCAGCACGTCCTGTGCTGGCAGAGCACACACTTCCTGCTCTGAGCTTCTGCTCTCCAGAAACCAGAAGGGGGGCTACACCTTGACTTGCAAATCTGTCAGAGTTGGCAGTTGAACCTTTGTATTATGAATATCTTAATCAGCTCAATTACTATGAAACACTAACTGTATTTCAACAGGATTGATAGTTAAAGATTTCAGTAGCTTGATAGTCATAATATTTGAATCTACAATCAGTTCGGTTTTATGCAGTGGAATCAAACAATTCTGACAAATTAGAGATTAATTTTCTGCGTGGAGTTAAAAGAGTTTCAGAAAAATAGTAATTTGACAACCATACCCAAAGACGTTTTTAAAGGCTTCTTAGGTGTTAATTTAAAGATTGACTTATTGAAAAGTGGTATTTACAGAGCATTCTTGATAACTGGCCTATCTCTAGGCTACCCATTCCGCTGTCTTGCCAATCTTCTGGGAAAGCAGCAGCTGAGTAGGAAGTTATAGGCTTTACATAATCATTGTTTGCATTTGAACATTGGTGATGAAATGGCTTAGCTGAACTTCTGTGAAAAAGCATAACTTGATGACTTTTCAGAGTCAAAGAGACGTAGCCACCAGTGTAGAATCAGATGAAAGACAAATCAAATGAGAGTGGCCATATGCACTTCTTCAATTTCACATCTTTGAAAGCTCTTGCCCTTTCCTTATACTGGAAGAAAAAATTGGATTAAACTCCAACAGTCCTGTAAGAAAAAATTTACGTCAATCTGTCTGAAAGGAAGAAGGTGAGATCATTCTACAGAACATCCTAAACTACTGCAGTATCAGAGGCATGTTCTCTGACTCAAAATTCTAGATTTGCAAATGGGCAGGGAAAATTTTCTTTATGTGGAATAGATAAAAGGAAGAGCTATGAAATTAAAAAACAAAAAGGAAATGTCTGTGTGTGTGAGGAAAATTATATTCCTGATTCTCTAAATTCACCAACCTGTGTCACTTAGACAAAAAGATGAATTATCAGCTCATGTAATATAAGCTCTTCAGTCATTCTTTACATAAGACAGGTAATTTATAATTCCCAATTATGCAATTAAAATGCTAATTACCCCTCACCTAAACTCTCTGTTCTTGAACTGATATTATCAATTACCTTCAATCATTGCAGATCATGTATGACATATGAGACAGTGTCAAGTTTTGTATTATTTATGGACTTTCTGTTTCATATGTCTCTGGTTTCCAGGTAGTATTAATGGCTTTACTTGACAGACTTTGCTTCCTGAATGCATGATATTCCTTCTGATCTGTGTTGTTTTGTATCTTAAAATACATCTGCATTTTAGGATAATCTTACCCCCTGTTCCTGCCCTGAGCTCTGGCTGGTGATCCATTTTAGTACCGAGAAGTAACACACTTCAAAATCCCGATATTAATTATTTATTCCAGAAGTGAAGCCACTTACTTCTGTGCTGCTTCCACACAGCCCTTCCTTACTTCATAAATGTTCTTATTGTACTTACTTTAATATGCTGCCAGTTTCCTGTGTCATACCTGCTTGCCAAAGTTATACTTCTGCTGTCCCTGCTGAATTCAAATAACATTGGTCTCTTCTAAGGTTCTATTATTACATAGAGTTTGCTGCACATAAACAAAAATAACTTATTTAAAGAAAACACAAGGAAAATGAGAACAGAATCCAGATGTTAGAATTCAGAAGGATCAACGTATTTTAAAATATCACACATTATTTCTGTTTGTGCATGATACAAATTAGGACACTTGTAAATAGAGATGCTTCAACATATAGCTCCTTTCAGTATCTCTGGTTGATAGTAAGGTTCATCAGCTGTACTCTGTGAGCATGCAGTATAACCCAGCCACGGGTTGAACCTAAAATTTTCTTCAGGAGTAGTGTAACCAGTTAGTTTAGCAAGTCAGTGCATAGAAATGGTTTTGTTTCCTTTTGTTCATGGATCTGCGAGTTCTGATCGAAACAATTTCCAGGTATAGATCATTAAGTATATTGTCTCCAAGGTGTAGAATAACTTTGCTCATCTGCTCATTGTGCTGTTTTTCTTGTTTGGCTGCAAGTTTTTAATCCATCATTTGTTCATCAATAGTAGGTTGGATTATTCCTCCTACACTTCTCCACTCTGTTTTACCCTTTTGCAATGAAGTACTGACTTTTTTTTGGTTTGGTTTATTTATTTTTTATATTATAACAACCTCAGAGATGTTTTGCAGTACTGCGGTGTGCTTTTGTGAACTAAATGAAAATAGGATTAGATAGGCTAAACCCTTAAGCATATGGTTGCCCATGGAAAATAAATTACATTAGCAGGGTAAGTAGGTTAACAAAGCAAAATGCTCTGTTTTTAAGAACCTCACTATGTCTAGTGTGGGATTAAAGGAAGCACTGCTCACCTTGCTCCTGTATTCACAGATGGGATGTTACTGACACCTTGTCTTCTTTCCTCTGAGCATGTTTCTTTCAGCCTAGTTTGATGTTAGTATAAATGCTTTAGGCATCATGGATAAATTATATTTACTGTGGCTCAACAATTTTGTGGGTTTTGGGCTTTGTAGCTTTGTTATGTAGAGATTTTTATGTGTCTAAATGATCAAATGGTTTTCAGTCTTGGTGTAAATAGAGAGATCAGCTTTGGAATATTTGGACTTCTGTGAATCCTTTGAAAAGGCTTTGGATTTTAGCTTGTCTCATGGCTATGCTTCGTATTTAAACCAGTGAAAAGCATAAGGACACATTCTGGTTGTAATTCAAAAGTGATTCAGTGCACAGATAAGTAATAGATATTCCCCTACATCTTCCAATTTAGTTATATAAAAATAGAAGGAACTACAGTAAATCCTCCAAGTTCTGTCCAGACTCCCTTATGTTACTGTGGTTTCCAATTTATAGTTTAAATCCACCTGGTTGCATTTCAAGGCAACTCTCAAGGGCTTTGTTCAAAGAATACTGTTTTCGAGGTATATAAAAGTTTATTTTTATTAGGAGGCAACTTTCTCAAATATAAGTTTTCAATATAAACACCATAACGAGATACTCACCTACAAGTTTCCTTGACTCTTCTGTACTTGTATGCTTCACAGAGCAAACTGACAGCTGATCTCTCTGATATACAATCTAAACATCTGGTTCTTGAACTACCACTATGCACAGGTGTTCTTGATGCAGTATCTGGGTATAATGAACAGGATTATTCAGTGGTTTTCTCTCTCATCAGAAGCCTTGGGATGAGTAATGGTTCCCCCAGCCTACAGTGATATGCATGTTTCATTCTGCAGCACTTCACTGCAGTTTCTGAGGGTGTGGGACCATCAGAAGATGCCACTGAGGACTGTATTGGGCAGTGTTATAGAAACTTGAAGAGGTTTTAAATTTTCTTTGGTCAGACATTATTCAGATATTCTTGCCGCTTTTAGTTCCTTCTGTATCTATCTTTTCTCCATGTTTATTCCTCTTTTTGTAATTGCGTGTCTTACTGGTTTTGTGAGATACAGGTCAAAATGCTCAATTGGAATTTTATTTAAAATTTGAACCTTTTTGATCTAGAAGTGTCTTGGTGTCAGGAACGAATAGCTGAGAAGTGCAAATGTCGCTTTCTTATAGATATTTCTTATAACTTATAAGAAGAGCTGATGAAAAGAATTAAAATGAGAGATTATTTGTGTGCTTCTTTTGTGTAATAAAAATTACACTGCTGAGTGAGTATGGATATGTTGTATTCTCGTGATGAGGAAGACCTGAAAATAAGCAAAACATGTAAGAGCATTCAATACAGGTAGTTCTATTCCTCCCACTTTATGTATCCTTATTCTGTAAATTCACTTAAATTAAGAAATTCATTGACATTAAACCACCTTGTTTGATGCAATTTCCATTCATAGCATACACATGATTGTAATTGTCAATGTGCATTAGGTAGCAGTAGAAACTGGACCAAAGATGACTGTAAAACACAAATATCATTGTCAGAGTGATTTTGATAATTTGTCAGAGTGTTGTAGAAGGTTTTACTTTACTGGCTTTTTAGACTGTTTTGAAGTTAAGGTCCTTGAAGCATTCTGGAGATTTGTTTGGATATATGCAGTACTCCATAGGATCTGAAACACAGCAAGTGTATCTTGTTCTGTTATTTTTAGTGGTGAATAACCCATTATTTCTGAAAGGGGAGTTTTCTTCTCTCAAGTCACCATGGTCAGCGAGGCAGTCGAGACTCAGCAGAACAGTAGGGGTAGCATTATCATGTGCCTCAGCAAATTTGCAAGGAGGGAAAGTGCACTCATGTCACATTTACTTGACCTGATGGTGGCTAATACTTGTCTTTTTTAAATTGATGGAAAAAACAGTTTTTTAAAGCTACCTTAACTCTCTGCATATTGTCAGTCAAAGAAAGTTATGGTTTTGGAAAAAAAAAAAAAAAAAAAAAAAGCACCAAACCCAGGATGTTCCTCTACATAGTAACAGCAACAAACAAATTGTGTCCAAAGCAATGCACAGCCCATGCCAGCTCTGGCAAAGTTGTCTGCGTTTGGCAGGTGACCTGTGACAAGGCAATGCACCAAGGGTTGATCTGTGTACACACTTAGGCCATCCTTGCATAGTTAGTGATACACACACTCTCTGCAGAAATACTGCACAAAACATGGCAGGGAGCTTTGACACCCACTCAAGAAAGAGAAGAGAAAGAGCTGCTTCATTTCTGTACCTGTCCTGGTTGCATTAAAAGCTCAGGGCAAAGCATCCAGCACCAACATAAAACTGACTGAGCACACATGTCCTCCAACCAAAAAGACCAGGAAAAGTTCAGAATGTAATATTTGCAATGTGTGCAGAGTGCCAGATTAAATTGTATTCCATCCAACAGATGGAATTTCAGACTTTATACTTTCATGTTGCTTTAATGGATGAAGATTTTTTACGGAATGTAGAAAGTTGAATCTTGGTGTGATGAAGCCTGCTGACAGAATCCGTGTTAACTTCAGTGGAACTGGGACTTTGGCTACAAAGTCCTGGCACCATCTCTAATTCTGCATAGACACTTTCCAACTTTGAAAAGTCTGCCTTTGTTGTCAAAGGGATATCCAGTCCTTCACTTAACTATGCCGTATTATACAAGGATTTTGGCTGTCTCTGATGGAAATTTTGGAATTTTTTCCAAATGCATGAAGTCATACCCCTAAAGAGTAAATTCAAGAAAGTGATATGAGTAGTTTTACTAGCAGGAAACTCATCGCCTGGTAAAGTGGTACCGTCATTGGCTCAATCACATAGATAGCCACTTCTTTCTTAGTCTTTAAAAGAAGTCCATGATGTTTGATGGAAACAGAAACAAAGTTCAGGCAACAGCTCTATTACACAAAGCATATCATAATTTATTTATTGCTTTTTGCTGTTAATTGGGGAGTACTGCAAGAGGTGACTACCTTTACTGGCTGCATAGCTTCATATTAACTGCAACTATGAATATGTGATCAGCTGTCATATGGAAAAATAAACCTTGCTATCCTGCATCACTGATGATGGAAAGATGTTTACAGCCTTCATTATTTCATTCTTACATTTCATTTTAAAACTCTTTATTAGGTTACTTAAAGTTGCTGTGTAGAGGACATAGTTTATTCAATCATTTAAGGTGAAGGGTCTATAAAATACACTAAAAGTTGCTTCCTAAAATGTAACTGTATGCATATAATAGTAGAATTATTGTGCAAAATGTTTGTGTATAGTGTCACGTCTTGCAGAGTAAACTTTGCCTGCAAGCAAATGTTTCAATATGAAATGTCCAGTTTAGTGAAAAAATGTCTGTGTCAGAACAAATGACAGTTTAGGTGATAAATTTTATTACTCAGTTTAGTGGTATCTCTGCTGTGTTCTCACCATTCATAGTTTTTCCTTAGCTTCTCTGGCCTTTGATGTATTCATTGCCAAAACAGTGTTTTCTGCCTTTTAAACCTCCTCAGTATTTTGAGCAGAAAAGAGATCTTGTAAACAAGATGTCCCTCTACTGGGTCTCTAAATGGAGGCTTTTCTTTTTTCATTTGTGATTAATTTGTATGTTTTGTTTTGTTTCTCTTTAAATACTGTCACTTTGTGTAATTTTAAAATCCAGTTTAGATTTACAAGCATGTAATGTCTTTAATATCCTTTGAATTTGAATTGTGGTCTGTGGCTTGCTGCTGAAGAAGGACAAAATCACAACATCTCTATTCTTTGAATAGTACCATTATCACTCTATGTTAATGAAATTATTTTAGTATTACAAGAAATGAGGGTTTGGAATTCATTCAGTATTACAGGGAATTGGATTGTAGCTAGAGCATATTTCAAAAAGAATAAAAGGATCATGATATATGCTTAGCTCTTAAAGCACCTAATCCTGTATTAATTGTGCTTTGGGCACATCTGCCCTCATGTGAAGGGGACTTTGACAGTGAAGATGAAAATACTGTAATGTTTTTTAAGGCCAAACAGCTCCTCCAGCAGGATGGCAGTGAAAGAGGGGTTCTGTAGAAGAGCATGGGCTGCTTTCCCTTCCTTCCCTGTCCCAGGCACATACAAAAGCAAACATTGCTGCACTGTACTGTCCTTTATAGGCTGCAGGAGACTTGGCCTCATGTCATCCCATGATCTTCTTGCTCTTGGGATTGAGTCTGTGTTAATTTTTTTCCCCATGTTTGGACAGGGAAAGATCATAGAGGTATTTAGGTACCCAGTCTGAAACTGAGTAAGTCTTTTGTTTTCTCTGTGTTTGTTGTGCTACAGAAAACATGAGACTATCGATTCCAGCCCAGACTGTGATGCAGAAAGTTCCTGGTGAAGGGAGAGCTCTGCTGGCCTGTCTAAAGAGGAGGGTGAACAGCATAGTCAGATGCAAAGGCTTCAGGGATATTTAGTTCAGCTTCCAGCAGAAGGTGTCTGTGAGGTGGTAAAAATGAGAGGGCTTCTGCTGAAATTATTTTGAAGAGCTTGGACCAGTCTGGCAATCTCCTTCCTCTGTGATGGGCTGGATGGACTTTACTTTTCCTGAATCTACGAAACTTAGATTGAGGGCAGCAGGATTGAAAAGAAGGATCATAGATGTGATTGTGTACCTGAAATGCAGCAATGCAGTGGTTTTCTCAATTCCACTTCAGAGAGTTTGGCCAGCTTCATCAACTTCAGCATTTTAACTGTTACCATCCTATTGGTTCTATGGTCAGATGAACTCTTTTGCCAGCAGTAATTTCCCTTTCAGCATGGAGCTGTAAGGAAAGCAGTTGCAGTTTGAGGTTACTGAGCTGCACTTGAGCCCCTCTTTTCTGCTGCAGAGTTGCTTAATGGCTTTGTGGAAATCGTGTGCAGCTCTGCAGGGCTGCTGAGCTGTAGATGTGGGGCAATTGGGGTGTTCAGCTGAGCAGAAAAGGGCTGAGAGCCTTGTTGGGCAGCTGGGGATTTACACCAACGCAGGGACTCAAGAGGGACTTGTTTTTCTCCCTGTCTTGGGTGATTTTGCATAAATCATTAATTGCCACCTTTGTTTCTTTGCAGCCTATTCCAGCACTACTGCTATACTAGAGGTGGCATGCGCCACACCTCCTACACTTGCATCTGTGGCAGGTAAGAGGATGATTTACACTGAACTTTATAATCTTTTAGTCAGTTTCCCACTGGATATTTGTAAAATTGACATCCTTTTAGGCATGTCGTGTGTTTGCAAATGCCACCAGAGTGAGTTCTGACCAGTTTTCTCTGAAAAAGACAAAGAGAGGTAGGTGGCTACCTCTGTCTCTTAAAGAAATAACATGGTAATAGATTCTGCTGCACTCCAGAGGTTCCCC
The DNA here is from genome assembly GCA_025920805.1 of Petroica traversi. Taxonomy (NCBI): domain Eukaryota; kingdom Metazoa; phylum Chordata; class Aves; order Passeriformes; family Petroicidae; genus Petroica; species Petroica traversi. The sequence continues at coordinate 663,695 of JAHLSL010000085.1, read as the reverse complement.
AATGGCTACTGCTGCTGCCAAGGTCATGTTTAAGCTCGCTCCTGTGCTGCAGTTGGCTTTTTTTATTAAATAGCATCATGAAGAAGGGCTTTAAAGCTATTCTCTGTTGCTCAAAAATACTTCGAAATACACTTTTAAGTATATCATATCATCCTCAAAATTCTTTGTCTCAAAGGTTAGGATGCACCTAAATTAATATCTTTGGAATTTGGACTTTTTTGCTGTCTGTTTCTTGCTGAGCAGCTAGTGTTGAAGGTAATTGTATTTAGGAAAATAGTATAAAAGTTCTCCCTGCAGTTGTAGGAATACACAAGAGAACAGTGCTGAAGAACAGCTGCATGCTTCATGCAGAGATTAATCTTACTTAGTGGAATTAATCTAATCAAAGATGTATGACTGTTAGATGAGCCATGTATGTTGGTGTATATGGTCTACTTGTTCTGCTGCTACTCAGAAATATTTGCACTACACTGAAGTCACATACACTTACAAAAGATGATTTTTTATGTTAATGACAAAAATGCTGTATTGCTTTGAAGGTAATAAGAACTGTTAGCATCTTCACTTCTTTCTGCAGCTTACTCAATTGCTTATTTCTAAATGCAATTTTCCAATGTATATGCAAAATTACAGAATGGAGCATGAGCAGTTTTATGGCAAATTGTGTATCTAAATTGTCTGAAAAGTTTCCTAGTTTGAGTACCATCATGTAACTTGAGGATTAACATCCCAGTGAAATTAGACTTTTGTCACAGATGGTGATGGTATGATCTTTCACAGCCGTGCAGACTTCACTTACAGTGGATCAGAACCTGTGCTGCAGAATTTGGTTTAGGTACTGGTGGTCAAATCAGTTGCTAAACCTATAGAAATGTCTAGTCTGTGTTTGTGTAGTGGGTCCTTGTGACCTGTGGGAACAGGCCAAGCTCTGCACAGGACTGAAAAACACAGGACCTGCATGACGTGACTTGGGGAGCCCAGGAGGAGGAAAGCTCCAACAGCAACTCAGAAGTGGGTGCTGACAGGAGCTCCCAGGGTGTCTTGTCCAGCTCTGCAGGGCATGGGAGTGGTATTAGAGCTGCCCCTGAACTGCTGGAGGTTTTAAAACATAGAGAAGGGCTGTCTTTGGAATGCAAGATCCAAACAACATTGTGACTCACTGTTGTTGTTAGGCACTGGCATTGTATCCTACCACTGGAATTAAAAGTGCAGACAAACTTGATTTTAAAAAATAATTACATGAGATAGCAATTTACAGACAAAAGTCCTTGTATTCTATGTTCTGACTATGAGTGATGAAGTAAGAATGAATAATATTAACAGTTTTAAGCTAGCTCCTAGTAAATGAATGAATTCAATTAGCATAATAATGGCAAAAATAATAGACATGTTTTATTACTGTGAAAGTGTTGTGCATTGTAAATATTTCACTTAACTACATTTACAGCTGAAAATAGCTTTTGCAGTTAGGATTTTTGAATGATTTATTCTATTAATACTGAATTTTGTATTTTTCTAACACTTAAAATGGGCATATTTTGACAGGGTTTTTCCTTTTTAGATTACAGGCCTGATAATAGTTTCCATAGAAGAGAATAATCCTTTTGAAATAAAAACAAGTTTGTTATCCAAAATTTTTTTAAATATGCTGACTAAGCTGGAAACCAGGAGTAATCAATACAATACTTCAGTACAGAAATAAATCACTTGTCATGTGATGGATGCATTTATTTATTGCTGTCCCTGTCCATATATTCTTGAGGAGATGCTAAATGAATATTTGGCGTAACCAAAAATGCTTAATGTATTTCCCTGTAATTATGAGAATAATAACACACATTGATGAGTGTAACAGGGTGTTACCTTTCGAGATTAGTCCTGTAGTTAGTGATACTTTCAGCTTGGGAGTGATTTGAAGTCAGACATCACTGAGTGCCATGAAAGGAGAATGGGAGCATTTGATAAGCATACTTGGATATATTTGGCACTCATCTACAAAGTGCTACTTCCAAGTAGTGTCCAAATGCTAATGAATTATTCACTGCAATGTCTTAGGGTACCAAGTAAACATATTTACAAATGGGAAAACAAAGGTAATCCATTCCCAGTGTCCTGGTGAAGCCAGAGTGGATGGCACCCACTGGGACGCAGCTGGACTTAGGTGCTGGTGGAGGCATTGGTATCTCTGGAACCACCACAGAAGCCATCATCAGCTGTGGTTATTACTCTCTCATCTTAGACTCAGGTTCACATCTTCTTGACTGATGTCTCTGGGCAGATGACAGCTCTCATCGGGTGCTCCCAGTCATTAAGAATAACATTGTGCAGTAAAATGTCTTCCTCTGTCTGAGGGTCACCATAAATGAACCCTTTTGTACCAAATTAGGATACTTATTGAATCTGTTTTTCTTTCTTTCACTTCAGTACAACTTTTTAAGATTTCATGCCTTAGACAAAAATGTGGCAAGAAGCATTAATGCTTTCTTCTGGATTGATTCTATGATGATTTAAATCGTGATAGAAATAGGTTCCAATTTTAGTCAACTGTCTTTTGGTTTTTCTGTAGATGTACTTAATATAGACCTAATAGCTATGCTTTTTGTAGTGCTTAATACTCAGCATAGTCATATTCTTAAAATATTGCTGACTTTTCTCCTCTTTCTTCCCAATAATTTGTTTTCAGCGTGCTTTCCAATCTAAAATGCATCTTTGTGAATTGTTTTCCTTTACTAGTAATCAGAATCTCTTACTGCAGTTTGCATTCTCAGTGGTGTTAATTTGCAGCTCTTCTGCTGCTTCATGCATTCATGCTTTCTGTAACAAACGTGTCTTTGCCACCAGTTAGAGGCAAGTTATTAAAGGAATACAAATGGATGCACAGCAACCTCTTGGGAGATTTCTCAGGTTGGCTGCCTACAGGCGAGTGTTGGCCTTGCGTGCGGTGATTTCAGAGGTGCTGACCAAAAAGAAGGCAGTGGAGCTGCCAGAGATCCTCACCTCCCCTCAGTGCTTCATCTTAAACCACCACTGGCGCTCTGATGCCAGACCTTGCCAGTTTTGCCTCTTGGAAAGGAAAGAAGTAGCTTGAGCAAGGCTCATTTGCTTTGCCAGTGGCTGGGGGTTTTATTTTAATTGTTTTAAAGCCACCTTGAAACTACATTTACAGTTTCAGTAATCAGTGTGAACAGTTTCTGGCTAACTGTGGCATTTACCTTGTGGGTCTGTGGCATTGCTTGTGAAGCATCTTCCTGCCTTCATTTCAGGACAGTGATAAAGATGCACCTTCTCTCTGTGGAGAAGACTGCACATGCACCTCTTAGCAGGAACGCACTGGAGGTTTCCATATTGCTGTTTGAAGTTGGGTCAGTAGTGCATTTCTGAGTCAAGATCTCCCACTCACCATCAGCTGCAGGACCTGCTCAGAGCCAGGACCAGTCCTGCAGTGCACATGCTGGATTTGTTTCAGGTAGAAAGGAGCAGGTTGCCTTTGCCATGGTTGCTAAAGGGTGTTGAGCCCAGGGGATCTGCCCAGAGCCAGTCCCAAGGGAGCAGACACTCTCACACCAATAAATCCCAGCAGCCAAAGCCCTGAAATGCATATGGTGTGCAGATCTTCAGCACCAACTGTGCTCTCTGTGCTGTGATCCCATGTGTGCGACAGAGCCAAGATGTGCCTGACAGATCAGGAGCCTCCAATGCCAAGAAAGATTGTGCCTGCTTAACGCTTCACCAGTGGTGCTGAAAAACAGATCTTTCATGTGGCTCCCATCACAGTTGGTGCTGAGCCTAACAAATATTTTGTTAACTAAAACCTTTACATTAAAATGTGCAAAAGAAACCCCTCATCTTTGTATTTGCAATGCATTTTGTTGAAAGCATTTGTGGAGTTGTCAAATTTGAGTATATGACTTATTTAAGCACTGGTGTGGTACATGTCACTGAGGGTGCCAGCATATCTTGATAAGTAAAGGAGCTTTCTGCATATATGTAAGCATGGGTTGGACTAGATGGTATTGAAGGTCTCTTCCAACCTAGTGATTCTGTGATTCTGTGAAATGGAGTCATGCCCTTAAGGTTCATGATAATTTTTTAAAAGTTGATCATAAATATATGCATGTGCTGTTTGCTTCTCCTACTTTATCCCCAGTTTTGGAAGGAGGTAAGGAATAGTATCTGCAGCTAAAATCTACTGTGGAGTGTGCATATACACGCCCGTTGTTGGTGGTTTTTTATTGTTTCTTGTGTTTTTCCTTAAACACAATGTCATGCAAGGTCATTGCAGTTGTTTCCACATGCCATTGTCCCAAAATCTTAGCCTTCCACGTGAGAAGCGGTTCTTGAGACAGGAAGTGAAGCTGCCTCCCCTCCCCATGCCCAGCACAGGGAAGGGAGCAGTCTGCACCCCTGTCACCTGACATGAGAGCTCAGCCTGGGGACACAGTGCCTGGCACAGAGGACCTTTTCATTCCATTCCATTGCCCTATTACAGTTTTTTTCTTCAGATAGAGCAACCTAATTTTGAAAGGGTCCTGGTGTGGAAAATATTCCAGCAGTGCCCAGGAGACAGAATATCTCAGAAAGAAGCTGATGTCTGTCTTCATCTTGTATACAGGCTTTCTGGGTCCATTTTTAGCTATCTGCACAGCAGCAGAGGTTCTCAAGTCCAGTATCAAGCAAGGAAAAAGCATCCATCCATTTGTGAAACTGTGCTTAAGCCATTGGACCAGCATCACAAAATGAATGCATTACAGCCTTAGTTCTGTGGGGCTTTTGAACTCTTGTTTTAACAACTTTTAACCTTCCTAATTTTTCAGTTTGGAGTGTGAATTATTTTATGAAGTACACTTTGTATCAGAAAATCATCCCCATGATTCTGAAATACTGTCTTATTACATAGTGATTCTTATATGCTCAAAAATACTTAACAGTAAATACTTACTGTTTTCAAAATATCAGTGTAAAATTATTCAGGTTGTAAAAGCCCTCTGAGAGCATCAAGTCAATCCCTTAACCAGTACTGCCAAGTTCACTGCTAAACCATGTCCCTAAGTGCCACATCTACATGACTTTTTAAATACTTCCAGGGACACAGTCCAGCCGTTTAGATTGAGAACCTGGTGAAACTTGCAACTTTGTCCTCCATAACCATTGTTTATGAAACTATCTGAATGACTGATGATCTGTTAAATATCTAATATCACAGGTATTTAATGTATCTTGAAGGTAATCTCTTTTTTGGTATACTACATGCTTACTGTTTTTGTAATTGCGCACATGAGAAGTCTAATATGAAAAGTATGTCAGATGTCACATTTACTCCAGATAGAACAAAAGATTCATTGAAATTGAGCCTCAAATTCCTGTCATCCAAGACACAAAGCTGTTCCAGCATCACAACTTAAAAGAACCAGATTTGAGCAGGGTTGCCAATGAAAGGTTTTGATGAAAGCTGAGGTATGGGCTGGCAAGGGAGCTGGAGGGGTTGGAGAAAAGCTGCAGTAACCCTGTCCCAACATGTGTATTTTTGGATGTGATATAATTCTTCCAGCTTTTTGAAGAGAAAAAGCAAGAGCATCTATCTGAAGAGAACAGTAAAAGAAAAATATGTAGAGCTTGAGCTCTGTATCAGCCTTTTAAGTGACATTTTATAGACCCAGAGGAATATCAGTAGGAAAGAGAGGATGCCAAGGCCAAATGTAGGTCACCTAGTGGATCATGGAACTTCAGAACAACAGAACAAGTGTCCATCCTTCTCCGGAGCTGTTTTATTCTTGTGAATCAGCAGTTTACTCTGAAAGGTTCCCAGGGATAAAAATCTTTTCTTTGTAATGTGATTTCTCAAGAACAGGTAAGAAGAGAGTGACAGCTTTCGTATCTGCGCCTGCTGCTGATATTGTAAGCTGCAAATGTTTCCCAAGCAGTGCCTCCCCTCCCACAGAGACCACCTCTAGTAATGCCAGAGGGGAGCTGGAGCTGTTCCATCAGACAGCTTAATGTTTTTAGTCCTAGTGATTCCTGGAATGTTTCAAATGTCAGATTTTACTCCAGTGGAAGTTAGTTTGTTTTATGCCTCAGACTAGTTAACCTTGGATAGGGAAAAATATCACTAATAATTGACCAAAAAAACCCCAACAACAACAATAACAACAAAACAATAAAAGGATGTAAATCAAAACAATACTTGTACATAATTCTTTCCTTTACACTGTCATGGCCTTAGGAAATATCCATATGAACTGTGCCACATTCCTTCTGTGGCAAGGTCCTGTCTTACAGCCAGAGTAGCAGAATTCCTCTGCCATGCCCATCTCTGCTGCACAAGTGGTGGGGTAACTATTGCAGCCCACACGAGGGCAGGGATTGTGACAGCTCTCACAGGCTGCTTTCTATGTGACTACACTGATGGATTACAGTGTTCCTTCTTACGTGGTATGAATGTGTGTGTCAATCCTTCTTCTTCCACTAATTGTGCTTATTTTCTTTTTGCCCATCAGTGGGGACAACTCGTCTGTTTTGCACTATGGCCATGCTGGAGCACCAAATGATAAGACTATTGAAGATGGAGACTTATGGTAAGTAAAGGGTTAGAGTTGTTTGATATTTTTGTTTCATTACTGCTATTTCAATATAGGAATTGTCTGTACTTTTAGAAAAAGGATGGCTGCGTAATGATAAAAAGTCTCTATCTTTAAAACAGAAAGTAGCTTTACATGCCAATCTATTCTGGTTTCTTCCAAAGGCCCTGTACTCCTGCATCTCCAGTTGAAAGGAAGGAGATAATGTTTCAAACGCTTCTGGACCAGAGGCACTTAGAATTTAGTTTAAGAAATGGCCTGTATTCTGAGTAAAAGGGCTGTTGCAAGATTTGTCATCTGAGTTTGATCTTTGACCTCAGATCCAAACCTCAGCTCTGGTGGTGGGGTGGAGGATCATGAGAGTGTTGGCTGCTTTTAGAGAATTGCATCAAATTGCAGAATGGATTAGACCTTACAAATGCCTATGTGCACACAGACACCCTGACAAGAAAGTAGACATTAGAATTAGTGAAGAGATCAAACTCAGTTCAAGTCAAGGAAGGATGCTTCTAGTTCTGTGTTGTGCCAAAAACTTTCTATAAAGATTTACTCAGAGTTTAGTGATGTGTAGTACATCTGCAAATACCATAAAGCTTTCTCTTCGTGTACCACATGTCCACATGCTTTGCAGTATCCCTGCAGATAAAAGCAAAGTAAATGGAAGCACCAAATACATTCCCATAAATTGAAAGACAGACCTATTTGTCTGATCTGTGATATCAGATCATAACTTTCATACTTCACCTCCAAAGACATGAGTCAAAAACCCTTTGGTATATAAAAATGCTTTTTAAAAAAAGCTAGTTTTGAAGAAGTTAATCACTGACATTCAGTGGAGAAATTGTATTGGATTACTTTTGTAGCCTGTGCAGAAAGAGTGTAGGTATGTATTTTCCCAGTGGAATGTAATTATATGAAGAAAAGCGAGTCAGTATTACCATCTATAAGCTCAAAACTTACTATGGAAAACAAACTGAATCTCAGAAGTTAAAAAATATGTCTTGTTGGCTAAAGTTCCAGGCACATCTGTAGGTGCTGCACAGTAAACTTAAGGAATTACAGATAAATAATTTCTTTATAATACTGTAAAAACTTTTTTAAAAGCTTCTTGTACAGTAGTTTATGTATTATCTTCATCAGTGGGTAATAGCTTACTAAACCCATCAAATACTACTGTTAATTTATTGCAGGGCAATAGCTTTGATTTATGATTATTTTTTGTTTGAGTAGATAATATGCTATAAACATCTTTTGATCAGGACACACCAACATAAAAGTGTATTAAATTAATTTAAATTTTTTGAAAAAGGTGTCTAGCATACAGGAAATCTCAGCATATGTTACTGAGAGAAGATACACCACAGTGCATTATGATATCCCATATTTAAAACTAAGATCTTTGAACGGTGAGGGAGACTTCAGGGTGAAGGGTAGGAATCTTTCACTTACAGTCTCCAAGGAGAGTTTAGTGAATGGCTGTAGTCCCTCTTAAACCCCAAGAGCTCATACAAGACTCTTTGCAAACCCTTCTTTTCTGCAGTACTGGAAAAGTCTTTAAAATATGTTTGGGTTTTATCAGCCTCAGATCTCTCAGGGTCAGGAAACCATAACCTACCAAATGTATCGATCACTTCAGGATTTCAGACCTCCTGAGCAAACTCCTGCCTGAACAAAGAGAAGAAGGTTTATCAGAGTCTGTAAGAGGCTCCTGCTGCAGCAGCATGGTGGCACCGCGCTCCTTCGGGTTCAGGTGGTGTCAGCAAAGGCTGCCCCACGTGCATGGGCACTCCAGGCTCCAGCCATTGCCCTGCCCTTCCTGCTGCCTGCTCACAGAGCAGACTCTGCTCCACAGCGTCTTAGTATTTACCTCAAGGGGGAATAAGAAAAAATAATTTCATTTCTGTAAAGACAATTTAAAAACGCACTCATTTTCCACAGTTAAAAATAATTTTTCAGAAAAAATCTTGAGGTAGCATACATGTGCAGCATGCAAATTCTGCCAAGTCACTATCTGAGTGGTTTCACTGTGTGACTTTACAAATGTCTGATTTGGGTGTGTGTGTGCATACAGAGAAGGGCATTAAAATGACAGTGTGGTGATTTGTGTGTGTATATTAGCATTCATACATTGGCTTTCAATTAAGCTTTTAATAGCCATGGGGAGCCCTCTGTTGGATGGTCTTAGGAAACCCTGAACATGGGGAAAAAATAGACTTTACTTTTGGTGAAAATGAGGTAAGAGTATTTTAAAAGTCATTTCTGTTTCTGCCAGTGTTTTGGCAAAACATTAATTTAACTATTCATACAGTTGTATGTAATAGAATTGGGAGATTGTGTATTCGGTATGATTTTTAATAAATTATTCAGTAGAATTTTGTGTCTTTTTCTTAATGTTACTTAGTGGATATGAATAACATTCATGGGTTTTGCAGAAATGTGCTGTTCAGATTTTTTATTTACAAAGCAGTGTGGTGCAGTATCATAAATAGGTCAACTAAGCACCTGAATACTAGAAAAAAATATGTTTGGAAGACTAAGGCTTTGCTTCTGTGAAATGCTTGAGTGTATGCATTGTTTGCTCTTTTAAAAATGTAAGTAATAAGGATTTAGTTGTAACCAAAAAAGTTCGTAGGCCAAAATACTTGTGCTGCTGTATTTTTATGTCTTTTTTTAAGGCTGTTATTCTGACTTCTTCATCCAAAGCTATGGCAGGTTTAGAAGGGCCTGGCTTAATGATTTTTTTTTTAATTAACCTATATCAAGTGGGTTTTTTTGTTTCTGTAAGAAACTTGTATGGATGCATCTCTGATATTGCATCATAATCCACAGTTTTTATAGGTATAGCTTCTGCACTGAAAGATCCTAGTGCAAAACAAAGGACTATCAAGGGAATTTCTGACACTTCTTGTTAATACATACTGTCTTGCTAAGCAGGGGTATCCTTTTCAGTCTACTAAATATTGAAATAGCTATCTAACACAAAGAAATGTGATTGACAGAGAAAGAAATCAGTATTTTTAAGGAAGTTTAGGTATTCAGTAGATAGAGGTATTTAACTGGTATGGATATTAAAAGTAAATATTGCAATAGCAGCAAGTCAGTGTTTTGTATAAATGATTCATGTACTACAGCATTCTGTGAACATTTAAATGATCAATGTGCTCTAAACCAAGCAGTTTTCCTAAGCAGACGTCTGGTTTTTTTTGTGGTCAGAAAGGTCATACAGATAAACAGGTAGGCTGAGTCACCTTGTAGGTACTTGGCCCTTCTACTCAATATTAACTTTAAATAAAATCTTCGACTTGGAATGTTGCAAATCACAGCTTGCAGTGATGAGGTATGGCCAAGCTGTTCGCAAATACTGATTTTCTTCTGTCATCTGAAATCTGATCGCTTGGATTGGAACTGAGCCCTGGACTGAGGTTCACTGCATCCTCTCCAGGTATTGTATTACTGATTGGATGTTTCTGTACTAAGCCTGTAACTGCATTTGGTAGTAGGGAAAGTGGAGTCATAAGCAAAATTACTTGTAGTTTACAATCTCCTGCCTTGCACTCAAGAGGCTTCCAGCATTTTGGAAAACCAAAGTTCTTTCAAAGTTTGGTGAGGAGTAGAATGAAATTGAAAGCTGCTACTCAAGAAGACAATAACCCAAATAAATTAAAGGAGTAAAGATTAGAGTCCTTTATGCACAAATCAAGGGCAAATGTGCACCTGGGACTCCTGCTCCTCGAATGGCAGCCTTCACATGGCTCATTCTTCTGGGCAAGTGTCTCATGAGCAGTTTTGCTTTTGTTCACACTGCAGAAAGATATTGGTTCAATGGTTAGAGGGCCCTTGTAGGAGATGGAAACTCTGGTTTCAACTCTCTCCTAAACTGATCTCTGACTTTGGCTGGGAGTTATGAGCTGACCCTGGGAAACACCATCTAGAGCAAGTTTAGTCAGAGCAAGTGTGCTGCTGTGAAAAGTGGTGTCTCAACAAATCAGCATCTGCCATCTGGAAAATGAAAGCTTCCTTAAAAATAGTGGAAGCAAATTGCCTTGGGTCCTCCCTTCTGCCTGCTGCCTCTGCCCTGCCAGTGCTGCAGTGTGGAGTCACACCAGGGTTGGGGAGAGAGGGCAAGGGAGAACACTGAACATCAGAGCCTCGTGCAGCAGGAAGCCTGGGGCAAGGCAAATATCTCTGCTCACCTTTGTGGTCTGCTGGTTTGTTCTAAAAATCATCAGGGGTGTGAACCTGAAGTGTATATGTTTTGATTTGAAAAGTTATTGAGTAAAATTATAGTTTATTGCATTCAGTTTGCAGCCTGGTGGCTCATGCAGCCTGCCTTTGTGGGTTCCTTGGCACTCTGCATACCAAACGCATGGCAGCAGTTGATTGCAGTGGATCAGCAGGGCTCCTGCAGTGTTTGGCAAATGAAAAATGCTTCTGTGATCTTAAAATAAAGCTTGATTCTTCATGATGAGGCTTACACTTAAATAATCGAAATGTAAGAAGATCATCCTGACCCCAGATGTAGCTGAAATAGATACAGATATTACCTGAGGTGCTTTTCTGCAAGTGTCACCCGTTGCAGGTCTTGGTATTTTTGTGGCATCTGACATTTGTACCTCAGTGAAAATTCAACACTTTGTAAGCAACTCTCATGGGCAGGTTCACTGACCTTCAAGCACCTAATGTCATTTTTGGGGGTTAGCAGGTCCATTTTGGCTGTGCAAAATAGTGAAAATAATTGTCTATTCTCCTGCAAAACCAACATTTTTAGCCTCCTAAGTTAGAATGTTAATGAACAGCTGACCCTGAGGCTGTGCAGGGTCTGCTCCACACCCCTGAGGAACACAAGCACTCCCCTGGGCCAGGGCTGCCTGGCAGCTGTGAGGGGGGCTCTGCTCCTCGCTGGAGCCAGGGCCACTGTGTCATTTATTGGGAGGGCTTGGGTGAAAGCATAAATAAGGGGAGTATAACCAGCATCAACTGCTTGGGAAGTGCAGCAGACCTAAGAGAGAATCCATTAACCTTGTATTCACCGTGGCAATACCTATTATTTACAAAATTAAAGTAGCTTTTAGAGGTTTAAATAGAAGCAGGTTGGATCATCAGATGATGTGTTTCATTTTATTTGACTGCTTTCTTTTAACACGCACATAATTGCTTATTGATTACTTATTTCATTGAAATAATTTATTGATTTCAATGACACCATTTGGCAGAGTACAGTATCCTTGGTGAAACAGAATGTCTCCCATTACAAAAGTTCACTGCTGTTTCCATGATGTGCCATCACTGCTGTGGATAGCAGTAAAACAAGTTTTACCTGGAAGTAGTTTTATTGTATTCAGGTACCAGAAAACTTTGTTAGTGTCACAAAACCAAACACATCTGTCATAATAGTATAATCGTATCATAATGTTAAATCATTTAAGTGTGTCTTGGCTATAACAACAAGCACAGTTATTTTCTTAGTAAATGATAGAGCTGGGCATATGGAAAACTGTCTAGTACTGCAAAAAAACCTTTATCTGAATAGTTTAACTCTGCGGTATATTTTTGTTTCTACTGCTTTCCTTAATATCCCAGTGCAAATTTAAATCATCAGAATAATACTGACAGCAGGGGGCACTAAAATAAGCACTGTGGAAAGAGGTGAGCTTTGCCCAAGTTTTCCTATTGGTAACATCCTGTATTTGCCAGAGCAAACACTCAGCAGCCTTCTGGGAGCACTGCCTTTACATGCATGCATTCCACTCAGATTGTCAAACCTGGGTTTGTTTCCTTCCATTTGGCACTTGGATGTAGCTTTTAATTTTTCTCTTTATTACTACCCGTGGTGCTCTCAAAAGATCCTTCCCACACCTCTCCTACTGTCATTTCAGAAGCTTTGTTCATCATAGAGAGCTTTGCCTGGCTGCAGGTTCAGGGAGTGGTGAAAGGCTGTTCTAGATGAAGCAGAGAGGGAAGATGCTGAGTGTTTGGGGCTTTTTATTTTTAATGACTGATAAAAGACAAAGGACAGTTTTCAGTCTCCCTGGAGTGGCTGGACACTCCAAGGTGTGTGAAGAAAGGGAGGTTTAGTTTGGATATCAGAGGAAGGTTCTTCCCCCAGAGGGTGCCAGAGCTCAAGAAGAGTTTGGACACCACTCCCAGGGATGGGATTGTTCGGGGGGGGGTCTGTGCAGGGCCAGGGATGGGACTCCATGATCCTTTTGGGTCCCTTCCAACTCAGCCTGTTCTGTGAAGATTAACACAAAAGAAAGTAGCTTCTTGGGAAAACTGGCCAGATTCAGTTGTTCATGGCTACACCTTCTGTTAGCTAAAATAAAAATTACTTTGCTAATTCTAATTCTCTGACCTCAAAGCATAATATACTGTTTTCTATAATCAAAAGATTTGTCAATTCATGTATAATCCATGTGTATTTATCTTTTGTATATGCAGACACTATGCATATGCAGTATACATATCACATTGAAACTATATCTGCATATTTATTGTAATATTATACAGTTTTATTTATAGGAAATGCACTCTTTTTTTCAGGAATAAGTAAGCGTAGGACTTGCTGTGGATACTGAGTGGCTGTCATTTATTTCAGGAAAATACTGGAAAATTTTCAATAAGTCAAGAAAGTATATAGGTGGGCTTGAAAAAGGTATACCAGAAAAGATGATCAAAGTTTGCTGAATCTGCTTTCCAAACCCTTTTTTGGAATTTTCATTATTTTATCGAGTTTTACAATACTAATATCAACTTAGAACTCATTTGTCCAGGTGGGGGCAATGTTGCATTTAAAAAGCAGGAACTGACCCTCTTTCTCCATCAGATAATAGAAGTCCTTCCTTTTCCAACCCAAGTCCTTCAGTTTCTGCTATTAAAAGCATCTATCCTACAGTACAAAATATTGTATTTGTTACTTCTTGAAAGCACTGCTTTTAAGATCTCAGGATGTTAATGTGTCAGATGTAAATGCCCAACTATTTTATGTGGGTGAGACTAGCATTTTCATTTGGCCTTGTGCACTTTTATGCATTTTGAAGTTCAGTGCTGTAATAATATGCAAAAATTATGGTTAGCTTTAACTTTTCAGTCTGCAGTTTTGAAACAGCTTGTTGGTAGTAATGGTTCTGTTTCTAATAATAATACAAAGTACATTGCTACTACTTACTGGTTGATTGCAAAATTAACTGGCTATCCATTTCTGAAATAACTCCTTTGGCTTGATTCCTCTGGTTTGATTAATATTTACTGTTTTCATCAAGTGTAGGTCTTTTTGCATTTTGTTGTACCTATGGACTATATTAATTTTATGCTAATTCAGTAAAATTGAATTTGATTAAAAATAGAGAAATGTATTTGCTAGAATTAACAATAATTTTACAGCCATTTAATGTGTTCTGTTAGTACTGGTTAATTCAGGCTGTGAGGTTGCTTACTGTCAGAAATGTATCAGCCTTTTTGCCAAAGCCCAGATCACCAAGTATTAGTAGTGTGTTTGCTGTAACAAATTTTACCTTTCCTTTAAGTGATGTATTATAGTCTGCCTTGTAATCTATAATGTGTGTGGAATGTCTTTTTAATTTTCAGCTGTTTTATCTGACATAGTTTTAACTTAGCATTCCCAGCATATTCTGAAAAAAAAACCTGGCTGCTATTGGACTTGTAATCTATTTTTTGTGGTGGTCTCTAACACAAATACATATGAAGTATGATGGAAATACTCTTGATGGATGTTGCTTGTGTTGGATAGAATTCAGTAGCAAAATCATTCTCATTGGTGTGGGGAACTCAGTTGAGTAAGTCAAAATACAATTTTAGTGGGAGTCTGCCTGGCTTTTAAACCACTGTATGGCTCAGAGGGAAGGTACAGTTACAACTTCTGTGCTCCCCTGAAGCAGATGTAATTCCCAGTCCTTGTATTCAGGTCAATGTTAGGTCTTCCATTGTGCCTGTCCAGAGAATCTCTTGTTACCCACGACAGAGGCACAGTCTGGCAGAGCCTCAGGAGGAGTCCTGCAGGTCCATACCTGGGCTGAGCCCACTGAGGTGTGCAGGGCAGGAGTACTTCTAATTGCAGTTGCACAATTTGGTGCTGTACTTCCACTTCAGGTGCTGCCATGAAGAGTGGATGTTGCTTTCAAATAGGAAAAAGAATGATTTTACAGGCAAAATAACATGCTCAGCTGGGGAATGGGCAGCCTACTTTTTGGAAATACTAGTTGCTACCTTCACGGCTGTGCACTTGGGTTGAACTTTTGGATGTGTCCATGGAAAGGCTAGCAACTATCTTCTCAGGGATTTTTCATTCAGTTGTCAGCTTCTTTATAGTATTCTAAAACTCCTGTCTGTTGTGTACCATTTGAGAACTGATCATTTGAAGGTTGTGTGAACAATCACCAAAAAAAACCATAGGCTGTCGAAGAAACTAAGTGAACCTGTGTCATTGGACATTGGCCCAGTTTTCATCATGGAAAGACATCGGATGTGTTTGCCTTTTGCTTTCATGGACACGTGTGTGAGCATGCACATACACATGAAAGAAAACTTGACATTATTTACAGTAAAATCATTAAGTAAGGTCTGACTCTTCACCTGTTCAGTTGATCTTCAATGATTGTTTGTCAAGGCTGGGTCAGAGTGTCCAGGTCAGAGTGTCCAGAACCAACTGCTGAAAGCTAAGGTTTGTAGCTCCAAATGTAAGCACCCAAGAATCCCAGCCTGTATTGGAAGTACCAAACTTCTACAATTCTTTCAGTACCTTCCAGGTCTCAGTAGATGTCTAGAAATGGTCTGGTTCAGTCAGCTGCAAAAGTTTAGTAACTTGCCAATGTAGCTGTATTGTTCTTACCCTGTGCGGGTGAGACACATTCTAGTGGGGAGCCAGTGAGGTTTGCTGCCATCCTGTTGATTGGGAAGTACTCAGCTGCCAATACAAGTTTCTCCCTGCAAGCACTCTTCTCTTCCTGCAGCTCTGTCTTTGTTGCTCCTTGTTTGATCAAGTCAGCTGCAGCCATGAATGTCCCAGATTGTGCCTTTTAAATGGGGAGGCTCCTAATGGATGGAAACTAGCCAGATCTTGGGGTTTGCTGCCATCTCTGCTGACTTTTCAGCAAACTGTCTCTGCTAAAGAGAATACTTTGCTAAACAGAGTCCTGCTACAGAGAGTGAGTTGAGAGACTTATTAAATATATGTTAGAAATGGAAAATAAGTAGGATAGTAAAGACAGAAAAAAGAAATCGTCCATTCAGCAAAAAGACAAGTCAGATAGGTAACCCTTTTGTCAGAACTTCCCCTGAGCCTGCTGTTGTTCTCTGGCACAGTCAGCATGGATCTGGCTGAGGTATTCAGCTGCCTTCTGCATCTTGTGGAACCCTCATTGCTGCCACCTCCCCGCCCAACCCAGCAGCACTGGCATGGTGTTCCCAGTGCTTGTTATTTGTGTACAGTCCCTCTGTATCAGAGACATCCCTCTGCTTTAGCTGAAACACTGAGAATGGCATTTGGGGGTCAAATTTATTTGTGAGCAAGACAATCAGAAGATTTTTTTGGCTCTTTGCTCTGGACAAATTCAACATTTTTTAGAAGGCTTTAATGCAAACTGCATGGGGGTGGAAGAGGGCTTATATTTGATCATGGAAATTGATTGTTTTAGTGCAGAAGCTAAAGGGTCTCATCGTATATTTCTTCAAGAGATAAATGCTGTAAGCAAGGGACTCCTTAACCTGTGTATGAAAATGGCAATCTTACTAGTGTACGTGGTTGTTTACTGAACCAGCTCTTATGTGCAGCTTTTTTGGTAGGTTCAGTGAGATTTAGATTTCATATCCTTTGGGAGAAATGGGTCTGAAGGTCTGCTTGGCACAAATCATTGGAGAGGACATTTCCACACACTGTTGTTGGTTTTCTCTCAGCATCAGGGCTGGAGCAGCAGAACAGGGGCACGGCTCCCTGCTAGGGGTACAGCACTCACCACCACACTGCTGTTCTGATTCTGTGAGCCAGTGTCCTGTGTCTGTGGCAGTGAGGGGAGACTCTGAGCAGTGCAGGCACCAACACCAAGTGAAGCATTTGTGTTTGGTTGCTTTCTTTCCTTTTTCTTTTTAAAATCCAACCAGTTCAAGCTTTTGTGATTTCTTTCTATGGCTCTGAAGTCTGAGATACAAGCAGGCAATCCTCTGTCCTTCAAAATTCAATGTAGACAGAGATATTTATTTTTATCACCCTCTTTCTATCTGAGTAAAGCTTAGTTAGTGGCAGATCTTGTCATCTTCTGTGAGAAAAGTTTGAGACAAGCCTCCCATTATCTTTGAGATAGTTTGGGAAAGCCTGAAGTGAGACAGTGGTACGAGAGGAGCGATGACAGAAGAGTGATGGAGAAGGTAGACAAGATGAAGACACAGCTGAGAAGAAACAACAAATGTGGGACCAAATGGTTACCTGCTTTGCAGCTGTGTGGAGAGTAGTCACATAGCTGTTTTGTGTCCCTGTAACTGTATTTACCTGTGTGGCTACTGCCTCTTCTTTTGAACAGGAGGCTTAAATAAAAGCTTGATTTCGTGTAAATACCCAGAATCAAATTTCCTACACAAAAAGTATTCTCCAACACTCTTTTTAAGGTTATTCTTGACTTCACGGGTGCTGATGACAAAAAGCTGGCTTTAAACCAGTGAGACAAGCCTGGCTTCAAAACAGAGCCATACAAGCTCCTTGTCTGCCATGTCAGATGGAAGCTGGTAACAGCAAGGCTTCTCTTAACAAACCTCTTCCTGAGCATGGTAGGACTATACGCTATACTGTCCCAATTCTCTTGGGGTTTGTGATGTTATGTTACCCAGTGTTGTGTTTTTAATTGATAACTCTTGGCTAGTCAAGATACAAGTGTATGAAAAAGTATGCGTCGCTTAACTCTCCATTTTCTTCCTGGTATCATTTACAATAATTCATTCTTGTGATTCTATTTCCAAATAAGTTGGCCTGTTTCCAAAACGTATCTCATAGAGATGCTGATACCTAGTTCCCTTAAGCTTGAAATTGCCTTAGAAGTGTTTAACCAGACAAATGGTTGGATTTTGTTAGTGTGTGAATACTTAAGGATTTAATTGCTGCATGAAGTGTAAAGCACAGAGTGAACTCAGAGCAGAGTATGTTGAGATCACAGAGCATACATCTCCAGCTGGGGTGACTTGCTTTTATGGCAATAAAAGGAGGAGAAGACTGTATGTACCTTTATTCCTGCTGTCCTAAGGCTGACTGGCACCCGTTCACCTGTGTGGCTGCTCGTAGGTGTGTTGGTTAATAATGGCTCAAACCCCTAAAACCTCAGTAAATGTTGCTGAGTAAAGTGCAGTATTCACACCTGTTTAACCTGAGGTGTGAAGTGGGCACAGTAAGATAGGGCAATATCAGTTTTCTAATTGCTAGTCTTGCAAACCCACCCAGGGGAGGGGAAGATTTGTCCTGAGAACAGACTCTGGGAAGGACGTGGGTTGCAGGCAACTGATGCTCAGTTCGACACTGTGTCAGGGTGTGTTGCACAAGGACATCCACCTGGGTTTCACCCCAGTCATCGCTCTGCCACTTTACCAGCTGCAGAAGTGTAATTATTTTATAACTATCATGAGGAGATCCAGTTCTGAGTGTACAGATCAAGCAGATCTGTAGAGCAGGAAGGTGACAGCTTTATGTGTTAGCTCGTGGGAGTAGATGTAGGCTTCCCAAAAAATGCCTGCGAGAGCTTGTCTTTGGGTTGGGTTGGTGGTTGGATCATAACAATTCATACACATGGCTCAGATATCCCAAATAAAGTATTGCTTCCCATTGTGATATTGGCCATAATTTGCTTCATTGCCTGGCAGTTTCAAATTATTTGACAATAAAAGTGTCAGCAAGCCTATAAAAGTAAAACACATGCTTAAAGGAAGATGATGCTTTATTTTTAAAAAATGGTATACACTGACTTTAGGAAGAAAAGAACTATGACTCTTTATAGTCCACAGTGTTCAAATTAAAGTGTTACGCAAAGTGTTTCGTGGTGCTTCACAGTCAAAGGTTAAGAAAGCTAAAATCAGTATCAAAATGCATATTATTTTTCTTGCCTTGAAAGCAAAAAAATGTAACTATAAATCTGCATTTTGTGGTGCCAATATTCTGTGAAAGTAACAACCATGTCTTACTCATCCATTTTGTTTCAGAGGGACAGGAGGGGAAGGGAGCTTTTGTGCATCATGTTGTGTTTCAGATCCAGCATTGACTTACAAACCTGTATTCACTTTAAAACTGACAGGACTTGAAATATTTCCTCCAAACTTCCCTCCTGGGATCCTGCATGGGAGCAGAGCCCCAGCTGGATTGTAAAAGAAGAATTGCTGCAGGGAGCTGCTGGGAGGGGCTGGGGAGCTGCTGTGAGGAGGGGCATGGCCAGCCAAGCCTTTCTGCAAGGCTGTGGCACGTGACACACGTTTCTCCTTCTTTTTGACTGTGATACTGGCTTATGTGCAAAGTGATTTAAACTGTGGATTTAGATTTTCCCTCTGAAAGGAATCAAATGCTCTTAGTTATTTTTGAAGATGACTTACAAAGTATGCAGAAGGCACTTTGTTTTCGAGTGCTGTTGGCTGATGTTGTATTACTGGTACATAAGCAAGGCATTCTGTCACTAGAGCAACTGATGAGTTACCTGATTTTTCTTATACTTTGCATTGTTCAGTTTTAGTTTGTAATGTTTATAGTATTTTGCAATATGTTTTTAGGAAAGCTGGTGTATACACACAGAACTGAAGCCTCCATTGGGAGAGCTATGCCCATTATGAGAAGTTTGGACTATTTTTGCAATGCATCTTTTACTTAGGGTATAGCTTCCTCGCTTTTCTAGAAAATAGATTGAAACAGCAGCATGGGATTTTCAGGAGGCACTCAGATCTTCTGACTGTTAAATCTGCTTTATACATCATGTACTTTTCACCCTGAAATGAAGGTGTTTGTTGCTTTTGCTTACAACAAAACGATGCAAAGCAAGATTAGCTTCTATCTCAGAAGGTTTTGAAAGAGATTGAGCCGACCTCCTCAGCTTCAAGCTAAATCAGTGAAAAGTTTGACATAAAACCAAATGTCTCTCTTTGGTCAGCAACCCTCCTCTATTCACCATGCCTCAGAAACCTGACCATCTCAGACACATCATCTCACTGAAATCAGCAATTCACAATTGTGTTCTTGCTGAAAAAAGAGTGGTGAAAGGGCTTTTTTAGAATCAAGTTTTTCGTCATTCAGCAGAAAACTGGATTCACAGTTAAGTTTTGTTATACAAAACCTAATGTATATACAATTTATATGTAATGATGACATAAACAGTCTGCTAGATGTGTAGGACTTAATTTATCTAAAAGGGAAACATAATAGGGTTTGTGTTAAAAACATAGAATGTTTTTGATATTATTGCATATGTTGATCTGTTTTAAACAGCTCTTAAGAGGTAAGCCATAGATCAGGATGCCTATAAGGCCTGTTTTCATTTATGCATTTAGTTTGTTTATATTGCTGTTACAGTTGATAACAGTCAAAATAACATTAAATAGTTTTTTCTGAATGTGACCCTTTTAACACTACACTATTAGACAGGTGATTTTGTGCATGCAGTTGAGAACAAACTAGAATGCACTAATATTATTTTTTTCTCTAGCAATTTACCGTCTAATTTCAGGGTAAAATAAATGCATTTTTTTTTCTAAGGAACCTTCTTTTAGAATTTTTTTTTCTGGATAGTCAACAGGAAAAGATAGTAGCTATCATACTTTTTATTTGATATAAATGTGCTTCACCATTTTTTTTCCCTGGCAAGCAAATATACAAAACTGGGATCTTTTCAGGCTCCCTTTATTTTCTCAAAATAACTACAATATTTGGGCTATTTCCATGTCTTGGGCAACATTTTAGCTAATGGATATGTTCCCAACTGAAGTTAAATGGAAGAGAATTCCCGATAAGAGCCAAAATATCTCCCAGATGTCCCATTTGGTTTGGATGCTTTCTCAGTGAAGCATACAGGCTGGATGGTGTGTTCTGATCTGTGGTGGAATTTTAAAGATCATCTTCTCTCATGTCTTCTCTTGTCTGGAAGCCAAGAGACCTGAACAAATGGTGCTTCCTAGCTTGTGAGCCTTGTTTTGGTGTACCATCAGCCTTTGTGATTTTTTTTCCCTATTGCTCAGTTCTCCAGTAACTCAAAAACTACTTAACAGCTACTGAGTGTTGAATGGGCTTGAGAAAATGCTGATAATTGTAAGGTTAAAGACATAGGTAAAATTCTGCCTCTGGCAACTTCAGAGTAACTACTTTTCAGGTAAAATATACAATAAAATATACTAAGCGTAGCAACTTCCAGTAGACATGTACAGGGAGTTCACAAATTGTTAGTCACAGCTTTACTGTCGTCATGCTGATGGACATTTACACTTGTAAATGCAACAGAGATGGGCCACAGAACTGCTGTAGATCCCCAAAGCATCTTGACATTTGATGTGTGACTCTGGAAGGGTCAGTCTGGGATATGTTCAAAGATTTAGAACTGATCTGTTTCTTGTTGGTACATTACTGCATGTAGCAGCTTCTTCAATCGTTCTCAGCTGCTGCAACTACTTTTCTATATCTGTAGATTTTTTTACATGTATCTTTAGTTATTTTTAGAAGCATGTCTAACCATGACATCAAAATTTAGGCAATTTTGATGGGGTTTCTGATTTTGAGGTTTGGCCAGAGTGGTTTACAGTTTGTATGTTGGTGTCCAGTCATGGTTTTATCACCCTGTGGATCTGATGTTTGCTGTCTGTTCTGTATCTTTTTTCAACTAGCAACCTTCTGGATTGGCATTCCGTGTTCCATATTTAAGTGAAGAGTGTGGTGTTTGTATTAGCCTGGTGTGTACACAGGTAACTTTGCAGCTCTCTCTGTAGCTCTCCCCTAAGGAGTTTGCTCCTGTAACTTTAAGCCTCGTGCAGCTCTGCAGCTGGAGCCACTGGAGTTGTTCCTGATGTTCCAGTCCTGCAAGTCTCTCTGCAGCTGAACCTTGCCCAGTTTGGGGAGGCTGGCAAAGACTTCAGGCAGGGCAGAGAGTCACTCTGTGCAGAGATTTGTTCATGGAGAAAATTGTAGAGTGGATTTTAAAAGTTCTTGAACTAAATCTTCATGAGTATGTGCAATGCAGCAAGAAGAGTCCTAGCCCTGCTGAAATATTCTTTAGTTTTATCATGATTGCCTTTGTTTACTCACTGTCCATTGCTTTCAGTAGCAGTTATGTTGGAAATGGTGATCAGCAACAGCTGAGTGTGATAGCACTTAATGTGGTGGCTTATATTTATCCTTACCTACTCACATATGCTGGTTGGGGACAGAGCTACATTGCAGAGTTTTCCTAATCACTGCTGTATTTAGGGCTCAGTGGCAGAGAGGGTGCCCCAGTGGAGTGCCCTGCCTTCTGCTTGTGCTGTCTGACTGTGAAAAAGCAGCAAGAGGAGGAAAACTCCAAGGTTTTCAAACACAGTGAAGGAAAATCATATTTCTTATAGTGATTTCTCATATAATTGTTTGGGGTGGCTGGAAGAAGACTTAAATTCTCAGATTTCAACTCTGACTCATTACCATAGAAATCAGGAGGTCACACAAATAGTGTCAAGATCAAAGTCTTGTATGTAAAATGTGCCTTCCTGTAATCAATATATGATGAACCTAGCAGGTTATTTGCTCGAGTGTTGTCTGATCCTAATGGTTATTTGGTTATTTACTGGTTTCTGAGCCTGCTGAAGGCAGTCCAATGTAGAGAAGCATAGGCAGATGTCTGAGATGGTCCTCACAAGGGTGTAGGGCACTTGCTATTCTTGTAGATTAATTTCTGGCAGCTGAGCAGAGAGCTGACCAGTCAGTGGTGAGTCATTTATTCATGTATAGAGTAACTATACTTCTCAAAGGGTAAGCCGATTTTCTGTACCCATGAAAGAAAACATTTAATAATTTATTTCTTCTGCCTCTGATGCAGAAAGCTGTTGGTTGGCTCTTTCCATAATCCTTATTCCATTAACATTTCTTTGTTAAGTGGGATTCTGTATTGGATGTTGGATGCTGTATATGGTGCTAGCATTTTTCAGGAAAGGAGAAAAGGACACTTTTTTTCTTCTGAGAAGAATTCCTAGAAACTGGAACTGGGGAGCTTGAAGTGGATTCTTCATGTACTTTTTACCTTCCTTCCTGTGTTCTCTGAGCATTTCCATCCTGGACCAGCACAGTCTATAAGGGTGTCCATTTAAGCCATATGGAATGCAAATACCCTTCTGCCAGGAGATTCCAAGAGACCGTCGCCCCTTTTTACTTAGAACAGTGTTCAAGCAGTGAATACGAGCTGCCAAAATGTAGATTAAGTACAGAGCAAGAGAAAGGTCCACTGCATTCTACTATTTCTTTGGAACTAAATTTTCATTTCTTTCCACTTTGTTTCCTTTTCAGCCTGTTTGATATGGGAGGAGAGTATTACTGCTATGGCTCTGATATCACCTGCACCTTCCCTGCCAATGGAAAGTTCACTGCTGACCAGAGGGCTGTCTACGAGGCGGTGCTGAAGGCGTCGCGGGCAGTGATGAAAGCAGTCAAGCCAGGTAAGAGATCAATGCTTGTCAGCAGCAATGGGGAGATTTGGTAGCAACATTCAGGCTGTCAAGTCAATTATGTTTGCATTTTACAAAGTGCTGGAAGAGGACAAGATGATAAAATTAATTTCCATGGTTAAGCAGCTCCTATATATAGAAGTAGGATACATAATATTTTCCATACACTTTTAAAGACACAATATAAAAACAATTATTAGGGTACTTCTTTTTTTAATTCCTTTCATCTAAAGGTGACAGTTGTTACTCAGATGTGTCTTTACACAGGCAGCCATTCTTTCAGGAAGCTTATGCCAAATGCTGAAGTCAGAGTTTGAGTGAACACGTTGTGCTGCAGTTTATTTTAAGCATTTTCTGTATTTTACGTGTAAGCACAATAGAAATCTTCTGTTGAAAAAGGGGATGGAGTGCACATCTTTGGGAAGGACAATTAGCCTTAAAAAGCATTCAGAAGTACTGGCTGTTGGGTACTTCACTGTATGCCTTTAAATTGCAGGCAAACTGATTCAACAAATACACATTTTCATTTGAAACAAATGTCTGGCTTAATGAAAGCCTTATTTTTCTCCCATTCTGCTTTCAGGCAAGCAAATAAGTGTTTTAGAGCTAGCTGCTGCTGTGATTTGTCACTGGTGAAGGTACTTGAGCATTTCTCAGTATTACTAATGGAACATCTTCAAGAAGAATGTACTCAATGCACAAAGCACACTTATCCTTTAAATGTGCTGTATTAGTCTTCAGTCGTCAGGCCTTGAGTGCATGTGCTCTCTGGATTGCCAGTCGGAACAGAAGCAATTTTCCTGTTATAAAGGCTGGCAGCAGCACTGTTTATCTGAGCAGCTTGGAAGGGAGAAATAACATTTGACGCTTATCTGCAAAATGAGACTGCATATTTGGCTATTTTAATAATAATTCTTCATCATCTGCTGTTCCTGCCCTGAAGACGTGTCCCTGTTCTTCTTCACAGTTTGCGTTGCATTTCAGTGTCACCTTTAATTTCATGTAACATTTTTGGTAGTACATCATGCTAATAAGTTGCAGGCTGTCTTCAGAACTTGAGAGCTAATAGGACATTGTGCTCAGGGTGGTGTAGAGAAATGTTCAGTTTCCTGAACACTTTATTTACAGTGTCAGAAAATAAGGACATACTAAGTTGAGTATTTCTGAGAAGTAGTTGCAAGGGTCTTTTGCTAGCTTTGGGAGCTTTTGATCCGTAGACAGACAAATCATTCTTAATCTCTGGCAGAAAAAGGGACTGAGCTTCCTGTTCTTACTGTTTTCTTGCCTATTTGGAAGAATGGTGCAAATGCATTTACACTCTTCATGAGACTAGTAATCGTGAATTTTGTTGCTACAGAACATGTTCTGTGGACTGGTTCATTAGTTTTATTCCTTTTGTGCTTCAGAGTGCAATGTAATACAACCTGGACTCTTGAATTACAGACCCTTTTAGAGTCCTGTAATGTGCAAAAATTTTCACTATCTGAAAAGTCTGGTTTTTAGGTCCTTTTTAAGATCTCCTGGAAGACCAATGTTCAGAGAAAGAAGAAATGGAAACACTGACCTTTGTAACATGTTTAGTGTCACGTTCTTATCAGTCTGCTGAGAAAGCCCCAAGCCCCTTGAGGAGCTGATGCACTGTCCAGAGGGAGGTGTTTCAGGGAGAGGGGCTGCAGCCTCCTCAAACAAACCTAATTTGTGTGCTCTGACTAAAGCACTAGGATCTGCTCCTGGGGGAGCCAGTTGCTATCACAGAGGGGAGCTGGAAATGATGATGTGAATTCAGCTTGCAAGTCTCTCTTCTCCATGTAATACTTGGGGTCTCCAAAAGAAGAGGAGCTTGCAGTATTAGAGGCACTAAATTTAAAATCCAGAACCATCATGTTTTAGTGAGATTTTCTGTATTATGGAGCCCATGTTAATTTGGCTGTTCTTTTTGCTAGCCTTCCTTTCCTGGAGTTCCTAGGATCAAAGTGACAGGTGGCAGGAGTCATTCCTGGAGCAGGCTGAGCAAGAGTGGGCACAGCACAGTCAGCAGCTGTAGGAAAGGGTGTTTATCTCCAGCTGCAGAACTGGGGCCTTAATTTGTGCCTTATGGCAAAGGGTCACTGGGCACATCTAGTAGCTGTCATCAGGATGTTAATGATTCTTGGGGTCTTTCTGACTGCAGGACTGGGAGCAAGTACTTAAGGGAGAGTCACTGACCAAATACTGGGTTACATAACTGTGTTTATGGAAGGACACAGCTTTCTACCAACCTTAAACATTCTGTATAGCTGTGTTTAATTCAGAGATTTGCTTTTCTTTTCTCAGTTTGGCTCTCATATGAACCTAATTAACTTTTGAATGAAGGTACTTTCTGAGAGATAATAGGCTTCCTAATACATCCTATTTATATTTCTATTTCTATATACAAACAGTTGTTATAATTTTTAAAACTCCAAAACATTGTATTTCATTATAGAGAAGCATTCATCTGACTAATTCTGTGCATGGTCCAAATGTACAAGCAGCTCTAATTGTATATATGGGTCTCCTTACCTTTCAACTCCAAGAACAGAATCTCTTCTGCAAGGCAAATAATATACTCTGAAATTTAAGAAACACTCTGTGGGATTGTAGCCCAAGTTCAGTGCAGTCACAACTTCGGCCACAAACAAAATTTGTTTAAAATAAAAGGGGAGGAAGACTTACTCAGTCTTGCATAAGCAGCAGTTTTGAAACCACAGAACATGGAGCACTGATGAAGACAGTGATGCTTGTCACTGAAGGGAAAGTCTAAAAAGTGCACTTGTGTGGTAGTGGGCTAATTGTCTTTTCTACAAAGTCAGGCCTATGATCCAAGATGTCAGAGAGGAATGTTGCATTTCTGCTTAGGGAATATTCTTAATTGTGTCGAGACCATCTGCATTAAATTTCCTCTTACACAGAACTAAAATGCAGGGGCAGATGTGCGGAATATTGACACTTTCATTTCCTTCGGTGACTGAGGCATCGCCTGTTTCTTTCTCAGAAGTGATTTGAGAACAATTTGCTTTACAGAGATACATAGAATAGTTAAAGAAGAGTGAAATTGAAAAGCCACATGTCACAGAGTATTCCAGAAGTTAGTGTCCTAATTTGTCTCACTTTTGCATTCTTTTTTAATCTCATTAGATTTGCCAAAGGTTGAGGCACATTAAATGCAGTCCTGGAGCTCATCTCCCAGTCCACTTTCATCTGAAATGACTTCAATTCATGCACTTCAAAATTCCACTGTATATACAAAAATACAGTAAAGTGGGGATGATCAAGAGATTTCACCTCCAAGGATGATTGGAATTGAATGTTTCTGTAGATCCATTCATTGTTTCTCCCTCTGCTGTCTTCACACAATACATATAACAATAAAAGCTGAGCTAATGAGCAGCTATTCAGTAGTGTAGTTTAACCTTTTGTTCTGTGCATGGCCTGGAACTGTTTATTGCCTACTGTTCAAAACCTGATCTCAGTGCAAAATAATCAACCTCCTCACCAGTTTTTCTCAGAGTGCTCATCATTACAGTACACGGGTGCTGGGCAGGCAAGTGAGTTTGCTTGCACTGTATCTTAGTGATGTGCAAGTGTGCAGCAGTCCTCTTTCTGCAGGAGGGGCCAACAGGCTAAAGAAGTTAATGTAAAAGCTATTAACTCATTTGGGATGCCAAGACTGAAATTTGTCCGACTCAAGATCTTTATTAAGGGAGTCGAACATTGCTCTTGCTCAAACCCCAGATGTTTTGACCTCTGTTACAGCTGTTGAGTGTCCAGCCTTTCTGAAAATTACAGTCCAGAGATTGTCAAGCTAAACTCTGGTAAAATGAAAGAGAATTATTAATGAAAAAATGTAAAATAAATTTTAAAAAACCCCATGTTTGAAGCAAATTTCTTAGCATCTTGCTGGGAATCTGAGTCTGGTGCAAGAAAGGTTGCTAATTCCCAGAGGCAACTTTTAGGTGCATTTGCCATGCTTGCTTGCTTGTGAAGTCTCTTGGTTCTTTTCCTGCTGTTTTCAGCTTTTTTAACAGATGGAAGAGGAGTTAAATAAGAACAGATACCTTCACTGCTTTATCAGGAGCTGTGCTTGCCTTGAACATTGGAGTCTTCTGAAAACTGGGTAGGCCTAGAAGTAGATGAACTTGAGGCTTTCTGTGGATTTGCATCTTGTGGTTGGTGGGAAGCTTTGCTTGGTCTGGTGGACGTTTTTCCACTGGTGCTTCTGAGGCTCTCTTCCATGTGAATTCTCCTGTCTGTAGTAACACATGAATGGATGTTGCAGTTTTGCTTGCATGAGGTCTTCTGTCCTTCAGCCAGTTGCCTCCATTGCAAAACATAGCCCTGGGTCTGTTCCTCTGGAGAGTGTCATTGAAATTTTTTTTACAGTTTTTAAGATTTTACTGTAGGACTAGAATAGGCAGCAGCATCAAAAAGGCCTAGGTACTATTGAAAGCCTGTGTAAAGGGGTAGATATTCATGTAACTAAAGAACTGAACCATAACACGTCAGCACCAAGGGTCCAAGCAAAGCTCAGACGGTGTCAGTTGATATTGCTCAACTCTGGAGTCCTTGATGCTATAACCATAAAATGACTGCTTTTAGTGTTACTCTCCCCCCATCCTTGTAATTGCCCAGGCTTAAAAAAGCAAACTGTGGGGGGAAAAATGTATTGTGTAGCACACCCTCAGTAGGCATGAGGCTGCAGAGTGGGCAGGGTGCAAGGTCTCAGCTCTGATGTCTGTAACACCTCCAGTGGACACCTCTCACGGTAGCGGCTGAAAGCCTGGCTGCTTAGAATAGATCAGACTCTTTTGAGAGCAAGTTGGGCATGTCTATTGGTAGTGGAGATCTGAAGATTAGAAAGGGCACGTGTGCATGGTTCCCAAATCTGTCTCATTTCATTTTCCTTGTTGCATAAGCTGGATCCAATGTCAATGTGTTAGCTTTGTTATCCATCATTTGTCACTGGTTACACCTGGGAGACCAGTATTGTTTGTCCTTTGGAGTTAATATCAATCTATTTGTAAAAACGTGTGAAATAATTTGCTTTGCTGTAAGTACCTCTCTGAAACCTCAAGAAAACAATTTGTTGAAGAAACATGGTCTAACTTTCAAGTTAACCCTTCTCTGAACCAGGGTTTGGTATCCTCCTGGGATCCCTCCTAACCTGAATCACTCCATGTAATGTTGTGAAACACGCACAAGGAAATGTCAGTGGGAGAGGCCAAGGAGATGCTGATGAGTATCAGTTGCTCAGTTCTGGCTCTGCCCAGGGCAGGTGGTGCTGCCAGCCCTGAGGCAGGGCTGTGCTGGAGTGTTTCTGTGTGGGAAGTGCAATCATTCCTAGCCCAGCTCTGGCACTGCTGTGTTCTTGGACCAGTGTGTTACTGTCAGAGATACAAATGAGTCCTATAGTGTTGGGGAAGTTTCTGTGCAGTGACTTCTCTTTTATTCTTCAGCAAATGATTGTATATTTATACCACGTGCAGCCTCTCAAGTGATTTCTGCTAGTTATTATGTGGATTATTATCTTAAGCATTTAGCAAATATTAGTAATTTCAGTTCTATAAATTTAATTCCTAGTTGATGAGGACAGTATGGTTGCTACATATAGAAAGTTTCTATGTACAGTTTCTGTCTAAGGAGACATTGAAGTTTCTGAAGTATATTTAGTTGCTACTGAAATGAGAAGAGCTAAAAAGGAAGTATGCCTATCTCTCAGCTTTGTAATTAGAACTATTTTGCAGTAATGCACTAGAGCATAAACTGAGTCTTTAAGATTCAGGAGTTAAATATTGGAGCAATCACATACTTTCCATCTTCCTCCTTTTGCAATTGCATCCTGGGACCTCCAAGCATTACTCTCTGTCTTCTCTGTAGACTAATGGAAAATCACAGGAGAAGGGGAAGGAAGGGAGCTGGTTGTGCTTAGCATACCTGGTACTACTGCAAAATCTGTGTTTAAAAAAATCTTTTTTTCAATCTTTTAAGTTATATACATTAATATTTGGGGTGCAAGGAAGAAGGAGTTAAAACACCTCGCTCTGTAAGGTCTATTGTCCTAAATTCCAGTTTCAGAAAAGATCTCCTTGTCTAGCAAACTGCTCCCAAGGAACTGTTGAGTAAGGCTAGGCTGGCAGCCACTCAAGTCCCTATCTCTTCAGTTTTATGATTTGAAAAGCTTGTGTATACAGAGTCCCCATTGAATCAAAATTGCATTCAGACATTAGCTATGCAGCTGGGAATATTTGCTGATTGATGTTTGTTTGTTTCAATAAAATGAAAAATAAAAAGTAGTTCCAAATATGCACAGAAGTTGTTGTTCACCGCATCAGTTTATGTGCAGTGTGAATTCCTCCTCAGGATATTGACATTACCAGAGGATTTTCCTATAGAATTTGTATCTCTGCATTTTTTTCAACTTGGAGCTCATCTTATATGCATATTCCCAAGTTCTACATTTTACTATCCAAGACAGTGAGTATTGTCTTGCCTCTGGCTTTCAGACTTTGCTTTTCCAATAAATGCTTTTAAGGAATGTCTTGGAAGAAATTCTGTCCCAGGGCTAACATCTCTGATACCACAAGATGGAGGTTTCCCCATGTTAGAGCTGGAAGATTCCTTGTGTATGGTTTTCTCACAAATCCAGTTTCACTTAAACATGTGGGTTCTTTAAACTCTTAAATCCTGTCTTCCAGGATTGAAGATCAGATTTTGCACATTTCATTGATGCCAGGATTGCCATATAATCTTTGACCAAGAAAGAACAGTCAAGTATACTTCAAGTACAGCCAAGAACATTGCAGGCAAAGAAGAAGAATGCCAACCACATGCCAACCAAATAAAGATCCTTTTACTAATCATGTAGATATTACCTCTGAGCCTACAAGGAATGGGTACCCTTTTTCTGTAGATGCTAAATAAATGCAAAGATGTAAGTAGTTCCCAAAAGACTCAGGTGTTTTGAGATAGAGAGACCAAGGGGAGCAGGCTGGAACAGCCAATGAGCACAGGCCAGCAGTGCCTGGCTAGGAGTTCAGAAAGTTCTCTGTAGCTGATGCTCTGTCTTTGCTCCAGGGGCCTCACTGGGTCAAGTCTTGCATTTTGCAGTTGAGAATAGGTGTTTGAAGGTGTTTGTCTATGTTAGGAGCAACCCTTCCACTCTGTCATTTCTTTATTATGTTCAGACAATTTCAAAATGAACAATTTGATACACAGAATGATTCAGAGGGTGACCCTTCTGTCGGTGTGACAGAGGACTTCCTTTGAGGACCAGGAGAAACAGTCCTTGGGAGTTCTCTAGGATGGAATGTCACAGGCCCACCATGAGCCACCTGGCACAGGCAGCCTGGAAAGCAGGCTCAGTGTGTCACTGTGGGTGACTGCTGTGACCTGCCTGGGGTTTCACTGTCAGCCACTCCTGGTTACCCCTTGCTACAACAGGACGTGTGTTTGAAGGTGCAGGATGAAAAACAAAGTTAATCCCATGTGGTCTTTATCCTCTGGGTAGCTGTAACTGCACAAGAGTTGAGCTGCTCTGTGAAAATGACTGCTTTTTGTGCATTTCTCCTGATTTCTTCAGGTTTTCTTTATTGCTGTAACTTCCTAACTGCTGTGCAATGGAGGGCTTGTCTTAGCTAGTTTTCCCATGCATGACTTCCAAGGAATGTTGTGAATTAGAAGGACAAGACAAAGAAGCCACTCTGTTTTCTAGTGTTATGCCTCCTCCCTGTTTGCCTGATGCTAAAGGATTGAAGAAGTAAAGCTGATTGGGGTAGAGGGGTAAGCCCAGGGACTTTAGAGGGAGAATGGTCTGTATTTTTGTACAGCAGGATGTAGGTTTTGGGTGTTGTGTCCTCCTTTGGTATCAAAATATTGAGACACAGTTCCTTCAGTGAGATTGGCAAGAGGAGGTGGTTTAGTGAACACTACCAGTTTCATAAATAAGCTATTTGGACAACAAAAAATGCTGCAATTTGAATTCAAAGCAGCAGCACAATTCCCTCTTCTATTTTCTAGTAAAATGCCTCTAATAAAGAAAGAACAGTGGAAAATTTAGCTCAGGTAGAATAGTACTAAGACAAAAGATAAAAATAACTCAATTAAAGAACTGTTTAAT
Organism: Petroica traversi; assembly: GCA_025920805.1. Taxonomy (NCBI): domain Eukaryota; kingdom Metazoa; phylum Chordata; class Aves; order Passeriformes; family Petroicidae; genus Petroica; species Petroica traversi. The sequence continues at coordinate 632,342 of JAHLSL010000085.1, read as the reverse complement.
TGAAAACTAATAGCTAGGGTATATATTTGGCATAGCAGATAATATTACTTGAGTTGTGCTTAGCAACATACACAAATTCAAAATTTGCAGCTTCACAGATTACTGCTTCTTTTTGTCCACAATAGTTTTATAACTTCTTTACAATTCAGATTTAATTTTGGTTTTTAATGCTGCTTTAGAGTAATTGCCATTGTATGCAACTAGGATTGAAATCTGTTATACCTAAAGAAAATGACTGTAACTGTTACTAATATTTACCCTTCCAAGTAGAAGGTTCTTATTCACATGCAGTGGATGTTTTTTGCATGGAAGTAATTTTGAGTTTTATTTTGTGTAGTCCAGAGTTGTGCTTAGTAGAGTGCCATGTGGTCATGCTTCTCTGTTGTGCTGTATAAAAACAGTAGCTGATTTGGTGAATTTTTAAAAAGAAACTGGACTGTAAACTGGAATTTTTGACAATAGCACAACAGGGAAGGGTATGAGAGTGCAATCTGGTTTACAGTTTGTATAATTTCAAGATGCCCATATGAATTATTCTCATTCAGATTGTCATATTTTAGTCAAAGCACTGCTGATCATTATTAATCTGCTGTAATATCTGCAGCAAAAGAATTCTTCTCAGAAATAAAATATTAATGACAGAAGTTGAAGATGTTATGCCAGTTTCTCTGAAGAACAAATGCTTTTAGGCATGTTGTAACCAATACTTGATATTCATAAATCTTGCTGAATGACACCATGGTATTATTTTTCCCCACTTGCAGTTCGGAGTGTGTTACTGTGTTGAAAGACAAAATGGAAAGTAAATCTTGTCAATGTATGTTCTTAAAAGCTATTTGTAGTCTGCTCTCTCTAATGAATGGAGTTAGCTGTACTTTTTTGCTGAGATTAATGTTCATCAATTAATGAACAAACAAAAAATTCAATAAAAGTTGAATACTGACTCTTTGGGATGGACCCAGCAAAGATAGTACAGTTTTCTGTAGTGCATTAGTTCTGCTTTTGTCAGTATAAATGGTTAATGCATTGCTACTACATAGGAAATAAAAGCAGAAGGCACTGAAGGATGCATAGACAATACTATCAGTCAAGTTGAAATTCTTTATTCTTTCAAGATATTAAATAAAAATTATGTGATTGATTACTGGAGGTCTCACTGTTGGTCATGTACCCTAACCTTGTCCAGCCCAGCAATAATCTATGGCAAGAGTTGAAAGAAAATGGAGTATTTTCTGCCAACTTAAGTAGATCCTGCAGATCCTCTGTGAAAGCAGCAATCTGTTGAAATGTGAGGTCTCTGACTGCAAACCTGGGAGCTGCTCTTGCTGCTGTGATGGATGGGAGCTGCCCCATGGAGCATTCAGAGGCCTAAATTCAGAGGCCTAAATTCAGAGGCTGAGTTACTCCCAAGGGTATAAAAACCTTTCTGCCCTCAAGTCCTTCTCATCTCAAGATATGTGAGCAGTGTCTGCAGGAGCTGCCATGGTTCAGGGGCAAACCTGCAGCTTTCCAGCTCAGCTTAACATGAGGGGTTTTTCACTACTTTTAGGGACTCTTCAAAGGTGTGGCTTGCATAAGCAAATACATTTAGATATCTTTACAAACACAGCCAATTTTAGCCTTCCTATACTGAATAGGTTTTGGTTTAAGGCTTTTTTTTTCCTAATTGTAACACACTGTATATTGTAATTTTGTACAATTCTGGGTTTAATAGTGACTTTGCGGGAATAAGCTGCCTGTACCTTGTCTGATTTTTAGTACCTACACTAAATTTCTCACAGCTCGGTATTCAAGAATTGTGCTTGTTATACATCGTAATTTGAGTTGAAGGGCAAAGTTCACAAGTCCTTCAGTCTTGACACTGCAGCAGCTGTAGCTGTCAGAATGCAAACCTGCTAGACATAAATTATGCTGTTTGCCCTGAGTCTTATCTGAACAGAGTCTTTTCTGAGCTTCAGAGATTGAGAAGTTTCCACACTGCAATCCCTCCCACCAAGCACTTCCTTCATTCTGTCGATCTTTTTCCTTTTTTCCTCTTCAACATACACCTGTTTGGAAGGAAGGTGCTGTAAAATCCATGTTGTCTGCCAGCACTGCTCAATCCCAGTGCTGCATCCACACATGGAAAAAATCCCTCCTCTTACTCCACAACTGCATCTATTAGTATTAATTCTCTTAATGTTTCTGCATGGCAGAATGGGATCCTCGTGTTGCTTCTGATGAGTGACAGCTCATCTTATGCAGGGTTTATAATTGGGAGGATGGACTTACTTCTGAAAATCTCCATCATACTGATGCAAGAGGAATGTCACAGTACAGCTGAATAGCACAATGTTGTTCAGCCTTTTTAAGAAGTCCAAATTTCAGAGATAATGAGGAGCAATCTCTTATTTCCCCCAGTAACTCCCATCCTTGTAGGGCAGGTGCATCTTGCTGGGGAGTAGAGGGATGGCTGTTGAAGGAGTCCATCCTGGTTTGGAGCTGTGGCACTTGGACTCCAGGTCTAGTAATCCCTGCTGTCAGAACTGTGGGTATTTGCAGTTGTGCCACAGCAGCAAATTCTGTTTCGTTTCCTTTTGGGCTGGGAAAGGTAACAGGCTCTTCCCATCATCCATGGAGCCATCTAATGCTGATGTGGTCATCTACACAGTGTATGAAGCTTTGAACAGCTTCACTGGTGCCCAAACATTGCCAGTGTTAGAGTACAGCATCTGGGGGCTTTGCCCCATGGCAGCATTGCCTTACTTGGTGCTGCAAGACACCAAGTTCAAAAATAGAGCAACTACTGAATATTTCATGTCGTGGGCCAAAAAGAAAGGATGAAAATCACAAATACGACAACTGTTTCTCTAGCACCCAAGTGAAAAGGGAAAAGATAATTGGTTTTAGTATTTAAATTATGTTTTTGTTTGTTTTCTAAACTGGGTTTGATTGGAATTTCTAAAGACCTATTGTTTTATGTCTGATATGGTTTCTGCCAGTTGGCAGATTTTGGTCTGTTCCAGTGTTGCTGGCTGGACTGGGATTGTGTGTTCTGTCTGCATTTCAGTGGCACTGCCAGGGGACATTGGGCCTTTTGCCCTTGTCTGTGGACATTTGGAAATTAAATGTAACTTAACCTTAGCACAATTTGGGGAGAAGTTACTACAACCTTGCCATACTCGTTTTTTTCGTAAGATTGTGACATCTGTGTTGGCAAAAAAACCCCACCCTACAACAACAAAAAAATCCTGTTAAATAATTTGTGGTTTCATCATTGTCACATTACAACCACAAAGTACCCTAAGTAGTGGCCAAAAAAATCCTGTTAGGCCTTTTCAGAGGACTTTCTGACCAAAGTGGCTAAATACCATGCAGTAATTCTAAATTATTTTTGAATGCTCTTTCTACTTTATGTTCTCAAATGGCTTTTAATAAAACCAAAGATAATAATCACCGGGATAAAAATACCAGTGAGTTAACAGCAACTAAGGAACAGTTCATAGTATGATGTGTTATAGCAACTCATCTTTTTAATTCTAATGTTTAAAAATTTATGGTATATTCATCAAAAGATAGGAATGCTTTTGATTTCTCATTTCACTAGAAGCTTTTCTTTCTTTTGGGGGGGGTTGGGAAAGAGGGCACAAAAATCTCCTCCATTGGTGTGATCAAAGAGGTCACACAATTATTGCGGAGATCCGTATATGGTGTTCTGGAGCCCTTAAATCTGGTATTTTATCAGAAATTTTGTGGGGCTTGGCAAACAGCTATCAGAGAGGAAATATTTTCAAGGAAGTAAAATAATACTAATTTTTTCTTTTTCCTTTCTTTCAGTAATATCTGAGAGGATCAGATGGCATTTAGTTTTATGGGGATACCTTTAAAAAAATCTTTTGGCAAACTTAATATATTAAGTTTACCATTATTAAGTGGTACCTCACACATCTGCAAACCTCCACTGTACTGTTTGCATGGTGTCTGAAAACTAATAACCTCCCTAGTTTTTTGTTGTTTAATTAATCTGTGGTCAGTTGTATTTCATTATCAAGCATCTCCAGTGTCTGGTTGCTGCTGTGTAGTTCATTCCCTCTGTATCTCGAGGAATCTCGAGTGCTTTGGTTGCTGTAAAAGGTGGGGTTTGACCTGGCCTCTCTCCTGAGCACGTGCTGCATGGCAGGTAACAAATCACAGCCTAATGAGCCAGGTGCTGGCTCAGTGACCTGTATTCCCAGTATCTCATTTGGCAGAGAATTAAGAAGGGAGCAGACATCTCATCAGCAGATTTTCCTGGGTACAGGCTCATTTTGGTACAAGCTGTCAAAGTCCAAGGACCCTCCAGTCTGGCTTTTTAAACCTCATCTGTCGCTGGACTATAATTGGTTTATACATTGGCTTAAAGATAGTAACAGAACTAACCTTTCTACACAAAAAGCATGCCTGCAACTGTCATAAAAGCTCTTACACAAAAAGCATGTCTGCAACTATGATAAACTTCACCAATGCTTAAAAATAATAGTCCTGAGTAGCACCATGAGTAAACCATGCTCATGAGTGATTGCTGGAGGGAGGTTAGTGCCAGCCCATGTTGCAGAGCAGTCAGCCACTGAAGTAACTCACACACCTGATGGTAGAGGCACTTGTGTGGAAGTTGATGTTGTGGGCTTTAGTTGGTTTTTAACTGCTTTTTCTCCCTACAATAATGCTAATATCATGTTTGACTTCTTCTGTCAGCTTGCAGCAGGGCACAGAGCTCTCTGCTCTCTGCCAATGACCCAAAAGCTGAAGTGCCTGAACACTCACTCCATGAATAGAGATTCTTTGTACTTACTAGTTGTCTAAATAACACTTGAGGGCAGGCATGCCAGTCAGTCCTAGAGACAGCTGGACTTGCACAGGCCATTGTATTACAAGGATTTCAACTGCCAGATAAGACTAATAAAATTTTAGTTTTAAAATTACTTGAAAGTGTCATATACTTCTGTCTGCTCTATAATAAATGTATACCACATAAGAATATGCTTTTCTATAAAATGGACAAAGACATCTTCCTTGAATTATGGTTGTTCTTTTTTTTCAGTGGATTTTTAAATATACTTTTAAGCAGTACTATAAAATAGTTTTTTCTCTTCACAAAACTAATGTTTTTACTATTATAGAAGTAGTAGGAAACATTTGAAGGTTTGCATTTAGATCCTATTTCAAATTACCTGCTTAAGAAATGGGTAGAAATCTGTTTGAACCTTATTATTAAAGTTTATTCCTAGCATGATGGGAATCCTCTCATATCAAACAAGACAAGAATATCACCATTTTTAAAGTGAAGACCAGAAAAATCACTCTATTTAATTCACTTTCTAGTCAGCTCAAAATATATTTCTATTTTGTCTTAGCACTCAAGTACTAGTCTGTATATGAGTGTTCTGTCCAGGGCTTGTAGGTTAAGTGTCTTGGAGGGGTGTGGCCCTAATACCACCCCCCCCATAGTCATAACAGAATAAAGCATGAAGCCAAACAATAGAATAGACTACCAAGTGCACTCTATCTATAAACCCTTTGCTTTTTAATTAATACTATTTGAATATCTATTTATTTGTAAACAAGATTTGTATTATTTAGCATGGTGCCTCCAGCAGAAGCTTAATTTCCCTCTGCTCAGAGCTGTCCCAGTGTGGTCTGCAGCTCCAGCAGCATGTGGGAGAGAGCTGGAGCTGACATATTTCATATCTCTAGCAAAGCTCGTGGCACTGGCTAGATGATAAAAGGGTGGTCCAGAGAATTTTGCTCTGGATTCTGTCTGAAGCACCACCCTAGCTCCAAGAGAGCACCCAAAGCTGCAGATTTTCCATCCAGCTTCATTATTTATTTCACAGTAGAGCTTTTTGTTGTTCTCAGTCTCTAATTAAACAGATAAGATGAATAAAAACCAAAACAGATGGGTAATGAAGAGTCCTGGGCAGAAGGAGAGGAAAAGTAGTTGCACTTTAAGTCAGTGAGAGAAAAAGAAAAAGATAGGGATGAGGGAAGAAGGAGTTCTGATGGATTTGCTCAGTGCCTAGAAATACTCAAGATTTACAACCTTGGCAGTCTTTTCAGTTAGGGCAATAGTGTAATTAATTTGCTCTGTTAAACTTCTGCAAACAAATGGATATGTGGTTTTGGTGTTTTTATTTCTGGTCAGTTTGATATGTGTATCTCCTTTGGTATCTCTCCCTTAGTTTGATAAAGGTGACAGTGTCTCTTTAAGTGGAGTCTGTGGCTTTGGATTGAGACCAACAGTACCAGCAGAGCTGCAGAGGGAAGCTGAGCTGCAGACAACAGACACCTCAGCTCCCCTTCTCTCAGACTACTCATCCTAGCTTGATCCAGAGCATCAGGATATGGCTGTGTTTTGTTTTCCAGCCATGGAGTTCTGACCTTCATTTTATCAAGAGAGGGTGAGGCTTCAAAAAGTTGACCAGGGTCAGATGTTGTTACTACGTGCCTTTGCAGTTATGGGGATGAAAATAGGTGACTTGTAGTAATACTCAGCTAAGAAATCATGGGAGAGGTCTTGAAAGATCATCTAGTGTCCTTAGAAAGAAGATTGAAGACTTTTAGAGCAGTTGGAGTTAGCTGCAAACTGCAGAAGCTGAACCTCGAGTTAGGCACAGAAATTCTGTACTCACACAACTGTAAAGTAAAAAGGAAAGCAACTGTGATTCAGTAATTCTTCCAGTGTGATATATGTAATATTTATGTGATGGATTGTAGTGATTTCAATTTATCATTCAGTAGAGTGGAGCCTAATGTGAGAGAACTGTGAAACACAGGTGAATCTAGATAAGTGAAAATTGCAATACAATCAATATGCAGAAAGATAAATAATTATAGAATATGTTGAACAGTTGTCAAAGAACAGCTGGTTATAGTTGTATTGGTTCTTATTGAATGAAAAATCTATATTCCTTTTTAAAGGAGGGAAACCATAAAAACAGCACATTTTGAGCAGGAAGACTGCACATATTTTGTGGGTGAGCATCACTCACTTGGGCATTGTTGGCTTTTGTGAGGAAGTAGCAACTGAGGGTTTGTCTGTCCTGTGTCTTGTGGCCTTGCTTAGCCTGTGTGCAGCAGGCTGCAGGTTGGATCCCTGAGGATCTGGGAAAGGAGGCTGCCTGCTCACTGGTCACACCCTGAGCTGCTTCCCCGCCAGGGCTCATGGAGTGTAAAGGTGCATTGGTTTGTGAGAGGATGGTGTGCAGGACAGAGCAGCCACTTGCTGCTCAGTTTGATTCTGATCTTTCTATCAGAGCCATAAAACACAGCTCAGTGCTTTATTCAAGCACTCCCATAGGATGATTTTGTTTCAGTCTTTGAAGCCTCAGTACTTTCAAAAAAAAGTGATAATGTAATTAAGATATGGCATTTATGTTCACAAGACCCTAGAGCTGCAAGTTTAACTGGATTAAAGCAAATGGAACTCGTTGGGAGTTGGGCCTTAAACATTGCTCATTTCTTATTTCTTTAATCATGCCAAAATTGAACAAGGAAAATATTCTTCAACTGTACCTTAGCCCTAGTTGTCTTGACTTTGCAACTGCTGCTCTGTTGATGATGACTCAATGCCATGGTGAACTAATTAGGACAGTACTTTGTTACTAACAAAAGAGCTGCTTTCTTCCTCCCTCCTCTCCCCAGCAGTTTGTCAAACAAAATTGTATCCTATACCAAAATAATAGCAACCTAATGTATCCTGGCACTGTGTCTCTAGTCAAGCAACAGTATTTTGTAATGCTGTTTAGTACATGTATTAGAGGAGTTGTGTTTTACACAGCCCTTTAACACAAGGGAATCATTAATTTCTGGAGACTGCCTTTGCCAGAAAGATGCGGGCTTTAAATCTTCAATATATGTAGAAAAGTAATGTCCATGTCAGATGTTCTAAATTGGTATGATCATTCTTGAAAATAATAGGATAGTAATATTCTATGCTCTGCATTTTAAATAACTGCAATCTACAGTTGACGTTCTTAAAGGAGACTCACCAATGCATTTTTATTTGTGGACATGCTTAGATACAATTATTATCATCTTTTCATGTTGGTCTGGATTATAAGTGCTGCTGTTTTTCTTGTTTGTAGTTTTCTGTACTTCATAGGCATGTTAAAATGGTTTTGTCTTGTTTGAAGTGTTTTTGTCAAAATGCAGTTGCTCCTTCCACCTTTGTTTTTTATATAAACAAAGGGCACATTTGTTGCATCTGTTTTTTTGAAAGTTATTGTTAAAAAACTTTTAGCAATAGTTAACTCAGCTGCCTGTTTCTGCTCTCTAAGGGGTCGCCTGGCCTGATATGCACCGTCTGGCTGACAGAGTCCATCTGGAGGAGCTGACTAGGATTGGCATTCTGAAAGGCAATGTAGATGACATGGTGAAGGTTCATCTGGGTGCAATATTTATGCCACACGGACTTGGACATCTACTTGGAATCGATGTACATGATGTTGGAGGCTACCCAGAGGTTAGTGTTAGTCCATTCTCAACTCTCCTGCAGATTAACCCCCTTAGTGCAATCAGCATTGCTCATACTTTATGTGTGGTTACCCAATTGCATCTTCTCAGAGGTAGAGCAGATGTGTATTTAAGTGTCTTCTGTTTTTTAGATGTGGTATTTTATGCAGTTTACTCTAAGAAAAATTATGTTCGTTGAAACATAAATTGTTTATGGGAAGAAGTCAACTGATGGTGCTGTTTGAGCATTCTTAATCTGTTCAATTTCTGCAGAGATTGTGGTGTTCCTCAGTGAGCTACTGCTCTGACAGGTAGCACCCAAGTACCCTGTGCTGTGGCAGAGCATCTCAGTCTACATAAGTCCTGTTTTGGCAAGATTCACCTGCTCCCTTCCAGATGTGAGGCAGCTGCAGGAGCCCCCTGCTTCACCTGGGCAGTAAATCGCAGTGCTGTGTCATATGGAAACAAGCTGGCTCATAGCCCTGTCTTGAGCTTTGATGTCCAGTGTCAGCATGGGCACTGGTGTAGATGTACTGTCCTGGAGTGAGAGCAGAAAGGAAAAAGTCCATCAAGTCTTCCACTCTTTGCAAATGTGAAAGTACAACCTCTTGTATTCTGAGTTTCTGCAGAAAACACAGAATGATTGTCTTTTTCGTTGGTGATTTGGTGATTCATGTCAGTGATCTGAAAGCAGAATAGGTAAAATTCTGCAACCAATTAATGGCAGTATGTTTGCCATCATAACTAAAAGAATAAAATCTCCAAGGCAAATTGTACTTAAGGTTTGAATATAAAAAGTTTACAACAGCTTCAGAAAGGTTTCAGGAGTATTTTGTTTTTGTTAAGTTGTGGTTATTTGAGGCTAACTGTTTAAGGGTTTTCAGTAATACAGTACAAAAATGGATCATTTGTCTCCTCTCATATGTAAGCTGTTCTTTTGCATGAATCTGCAAAAGAAACTAGGACCTTTATAGGTAAGGTTTAGGCATATTTTGGTGCTTGTTCGTGTTGGGTGACCAGGCTACATAACAGCTGCTATTGCTGGTTCACTTTTGCAGGCACGGGGGAAACAGTATATAATACTTGAGGATTCTTAATTATGTTCACAATAAAATTATATTTGAGACACAATATTGTAAGAATGATGTATTAGCATCAGCTAATATACTTACATGTAATAAAAATGAAACAAAAATCAAAAGCAATCCTGTTCTGGTTTTAAGGTTTCTCCACTAGCTGATAGAGAAAGGATGGGTGCTTATCCCTTTGTTCCTTCCAAGTCCATTCTCTCTGTGTACAAATAGAGACATTCAGCAAAGCTCAAGGACTGTGGTTATTTTGAGAGTTCATAAACTTTAAAATCCAGGACCCTGCTGTTGCATGCCTTTGCTTAGATTGTTTTCACTTGTGATGTGAATAACCTCTCTGAATTTGGTGGACTTAAAAAACAGGAACATGTGTTCAAGACTTGGTAGGGTAAAGTGATAACTAAATTTTAGGAACAAGTGAAAAGAATTCTGAGAATGCAAGGTACCCTTCTTGACTGTATTCTTTGAGGTTAGAGCAAGTATCTTACTGTCAAGGGAGATTCCTAGAACTGATTTTGTATGAGTCTGGAGCAATGGACCCTGTACACCTTCCATCTCTCAGCAGATTTCTGTAGTGTGACATACAAGCTACAGAATCATATTTTGACAGTAGTTTTTGTTTTCATATGGCTGAATTCCTAATTGTTATTATACAGTATATTATATAATTTAAGGGTCATTTTTGAAAGCAAACTGATCTATCCAATATTTTGAAAGAGCAGCGGGTTACAGATAAAAGTGGATATAAGGATTACATTGTCAAATGAGTTAGGCTCTCCAGTTTCATACTTACTGTGCATAAAAATGTCAGAGCTCTATGCAGAATTTTATACCTGCAAATACTAAAATTTTTTTTTTTGTGTTAGTATGCAACTGCATTCTTACATGAAGAATGTTTGCATGGCTAATTTACTTGCAAAATCCAATCCTAAATAGCAAATTCCTTGAATATGAAGCATGTATGGAAGCTCACAAACAAATAGCTAATGTTCTGTATTTGCATATAAAAGTGCACATAGATGGGTGTATGGCAACCCCGTAGTTTGAAAAATTATTAATTCCAGGTTCTGCCTTTAAACTCTCTGTGCATGCAGCATTAATTTCACTTCTGTTAGACCCTTCACTTCTCTCTGGCCCAAAGCAGGAGGTCCTTTGAATAAGCTGAGGTACCCGGGCAAGGGAAGGACACACCAGGAGCTGCCAGGGCACTGGACTTTGTCAGCCTTCTCTGGGCTTGAAGCCCTCATGGGCGGCCTGGTCCCTGCCCTTGGCAGGAGCCATGGAAGGATGCAGGGCATGTGGTTCTGCCCAAGTTAATCTAAAAATGAGCAACTGAGCACCTTTCCTGCAAGTGTGGGACTTGTCTGTATTACATGGGAGATGTAATTGTTCTCTGTCCATGATTGTTTTATGAAAAAAAAATGCATTTTGAAGACACCTAGTACACTCTAGAGTGATTTGTGGTGCATTTTAAATGTTTACCAGTTAGCGAGATCTTCACAAAGATTTGTATAGAGCCATTTTGGTGTTTATTGTACACTGAGCCCATGGTCATAGTATCATGCTCTTTTTTCTAGCTGGTTAAAAGCAACTTCTTTGCTTTTGGCTGAGGGAATTTCTGGGAGTATTACAAACGATTTTTTAAAAATAAAAACTTTCCAAGTGGATATTATTCCATTATTTTCCTCAAGTGTAAACAGTTACATTTGAAATAATACAATAAACGTTAATTTCCTAATTTTTATCCATCAGAAAGTTCTATGTGTTCCAAAAAAACTATTTCCAGACATTGTTAGCTTAGATTAGTTATTCAGTGGTAGCCAAAGATTTCTTTTTTCAAAATTGGCAATAATAAGTTTTCATCTTTTCCAGTAAGCTGCTTTCACATGCAGCATTGAACAAGCACTTTCTTCTTCTTTGACAAACGTTGTAAATGCTTGCAGATTTTCTGCAAAGTATACTCTGGAATATTAGAAAATATAACATTTCCCTTCCTAACTTTTGCTGTGATAAAGAATAATCGGTTTTGGCCAGCAATGAATGTGTCTTGGCAACCTTATTTTAGGACACTGTGTTGCAGCAGTGTTCACAAGCAGTGTTTCCCACTGAAGCCCCAGTGAAGGTGCTGCTTTTCAGGAGGGCAGAGCAGTCAGGAGCTCCCCGGGGACCGTGGCTTTTCCTCACGGGAAACCCAGCGCCGCTTTGAAAATCCGCCTGCTTCTTCTGAGGGTCTGACTGCAGCTCAAGCTCTTCTGAAAATTCAGCCCCAGTGGTACTAATCACTTCAGAAAATCTGGCCCTCAGTCAGACAGAGCTTGCTTCAAAGGGTGAAAACCCCACTGGGCTTAGCTTCTGCTGTAAAATTTAATCATGGAGATGGTTTTCTCACATTCTTTCAGTTGTTTCTGGGTAAATTAGATATGGGATAAAAATGAGGGTTTGTGCCTGTTGCAATGAAGAAAATGTGGTAGGTGGCCCTAAATTTTCAGTCCCTGAGGTAGATGAGGCTGAAGTTTTCATTTAAATCTAGGTTCTGTGTCTCTAGATGCTCGAGTTGATTCAATTTCATGCTATATTAATTCACTCTAAGGCTCTAAAGAATGCTAAGTACATTTGATGACTTTCTATAATAATAAGCCAGTTAATTTAAGTTAGGTTAATAACTACTGTGATTTTAGCGTCTTATGAATTAAGAATTTAATTTTGTTTTGTTTTTAAAATTATAAGATTTACCTTAGTTTAAATTTTTAATTCAATTCTCATGAAAAGCTGATCCTTTTCTTACTACTCTGCATCAGAAATTAAGTTTAGAGGTTTGTTTTGGAGTTACCCAGATCCTTCCATCACTGTGCATGCTTGGGAAACATCTCTGCTGTGCACAAGCTGTGTCTGGCTTTAACAGAAAGCTCGCTCCCAGATCCCAGATGACTGACTGGGAATTTAAGTCACCAAATGCACTAGAGACTACAGGAAAAATCTTGTTCTGGCAAAAACTATTTAATTTTCATATCTGACTTTATGCTGAAGCAGAAGATTTCAGGATTTTTTTCTTGTGGTTAGAATTGCAAATGATACATTAATGTTTTTTCCTTAAGAATCAGAGGATGAAGTGAACTTACCGAGGAGCCTAAAGCTGTTATGTAGGGCCCTGGTGATGCAAATTGCTTCACTTGCCATAACCTTGCAAAGTCTTGCTCCAGCTTTGGTTACCCAGGACCTGCAAACATGAAACAACCTGTATGGAAGGCACTTAGAGTGCTTTTACTTTATGAAGAGAAAAGGAGCTTTTCATTAGTTTCAACTTTTGATTTTGTTCTTGCAAGTAATTGTATACCTTGTGCAAAGATTAGGAGAAAAAACTTGCTGCTTCTGATTCATGGGATCCCCTTGAATAGCTTTTTTGGGGTTGTTTTTTTTTTTGTTTCGTATTGTTTTGGTTTTTTGATTCTTTGAATTCCTGCATAGCAGAAACATACATACAGCCACTGAGCAGGAAGCATGCAGGAAGGAAAAAGTTTAGTGAAAACTGCATTTCCACGAAGAGCAGCACTGAAATCCATAATGCTTATTGTCACCTGCTGGGTTGAACCCCAGGCAGGAGAGTTTCCTGCAGCCTAGGATTCTTCTGTGGGGTTTAAACCCCTCTTGAACCCCTCCCAGAGTTTGGCTAGTAGATCTCACCCTGCTGTGTCATCTTGTGTTCAGAAAAGTTGTGATCAGTTCCCAGCAGCTTTTCCCTGTTAGGACAGATGCTGGAGTCTGGGTGTTTATGGAACTTATGAGCAGAGGCAGAAGAGGATGAAAGGCTCAAGTGCTGGGTCACTGCAGTGCCGTGATGCAGACATGCCCTGTCATACCACAGAGTTCCCCTCCTCTGCTGAGAAAGAAGCTGTTATGGATTTGAGGTTTTTGGTTGCTTAGTTTGGGTTTCATGAGTTCTGTTGATTTTTTTTTGTTTTTTATGGAGATACTTGCTTATGTTTTTTTTTGACTTGTTCAAGTTTGTTGCAAAAGACTTTGTGTTCTAACAGAGTTTTTATCTGAATATTTATGGTCCAAATATTTCTGAAATTTTAGCAGCAACTAATGGAGCTTGTGTGGTTTTGAACAATTCATTCTAGGTGCAGTAGGAGAGAAAAACCAAAGCATTAGAACTCTGCTTTCAATTACATGAAAAAAAATAAGGTATCATTGGTACACTTTAGGGGGTTTGCTATGCAATTTTCACTAATAGTATTTAAAGATCACAAAAGAAAAAGCCCTTTCATTTAAGATTATTGCCTACATCTGCTTTCTGTGTATCACAAGAAACCTGTCCATTAGATTTTAAATAGTGCTTGTCATTGGTCTCATTCCAAACCAGTGTTGTTGGTAGCTTTTGCAATTCTTTATCTCATTTCTTGTAAAATTCTCACAAATTTCTTCTAAATATTTTCCTCATCTTCCAGGTTAATGCTGTAGTTGTCAACTTGGCAATTTTTACTATTTGCTATATCTTTTTTTCCCTCAAACTTAGATTTTAAGAAAAGAGAAAAAACATAGTCCATATGTTTTGTTATTTACATTATGATAGCACTGATGCTTTGTGACATCAGAGGATCAGATAGCAAAATTTATATGGGGAGTTCTGCTCAGAACCATGCTGTAGTGATGGATTGAAATTCAGCTCCAGCTGAATCATCATGCAGAGTGCCTTGAGTAAGTGGAAGATGATTTTTCCTTATTCCCTGCAATAACAGGAAAATTACTAGGTAACTTAAACCTGATACCAGAGTTAATCATTAGAAAAAGAAGAAAATACTTCAAGTAAAAAAGCCAGTTAAACATCATGTGTCCTCTATTCCCCCAATATTAACTTTGAGCTGTGTCCCAAAAGCTCCAGCAAGTAATTAGATTCTCCTGCAGAAGTGGAAGCTTTGATTTGCAAATGCCACAAGTGATATGTGGTGCTTGGGGCATATTCTCCTGTAACCTGCTGCTGATTTCAAAGGCAGGACTGACAGCAGTTCCTTCAGTAGACTATAGGCTGCTGGGGAAAAGTGGGATAGATTGAATAAACTAATCTTCATTAGTAATGCTCAGCAAGTGAAACAAGGGCTTGGAGAGAAGGGACCAGGAAAAATGTGAAATGGAATCTGAGACTTTTATTTTCCTAGCTACACAGAGCTCTGTTCTTTTTACATTAGCCTAAATGAGCTAATTAGAAGTTGAGTATATGCAGTGGGAGAATAGGGAAAAGACCTGAGATTTCACTTCGGTGCTCATTTCGTATTATCTAAATGTAATGTTAGTATTCTGATTAATTTAAATACTTGATTGCACTTATCTTGGTAAAGTGGTTAGGCCTTCGCTGTACTGGATGTGTTCCAACTGGGACAGTCTGTCAGGTTCCAAAAAGTTCTGTGATGATTTAGCTGGAAAAGAGAACGTGAAAGTAGATTGTGTCACTAATGAGTGTTACTGTGGTTCAGTATTTTCAGTTACGAATATCTCAGATGTTCTCTGCTGTGCCTGGCGTTTGTTGCCTTTGCTGGCTTGCGGAAACTTTGGGGTGATGCCAACTTGCAGCCCCTGGTTTTGGTGGGTAGGGTGCCCTTGCATCTCTCTGCACTTGTGCATCTCTAGCTACTGCCATGGCCTGCAAAGGGACATCACCTGTGGTTTGTGTCTGTTCTGATCCAAAGACAGACCCAGGATCAGGCCCAAGTGGGCCTGGAGCTGTCTCTGCTTCTGATTGCTTTGCCTGGTAGACAGTGCCTGTGGAACAAGATCCAGCATGATACACAATGCAGCTCTTCCCTGGAAAAAGCCACATATTAACCACTGAGTTGCTTAGGAGCAAGCAGTAGTTCATCTTATACTGAGATGTTCTGGAGTTACTGCAAATCTTCCACGGCCCTTTTTCTGGGAAATAGGCAGATTTTCATACTTCCTAATTCCCTGCTTATTCCAAAAATAGTAATATTTTGTATTACTGTACACTTAATTTGAACTTTTATTTTGCTTACATAGTAATAAAATCAGTTTACATAATAATTCTCTTGTTCCCTTGACAGCCCTTATTGCCTAGACATGCTGGTTTTTGTTACCTTAGATGAACCATTAATTGGAATCCAATGTTCTTGGCAGGAGTACAGTCACAAATGACAGTGTCGTACATCTGTGCTTACTGGGGGAGGAATGTCTGAATTTTTAAATGTGAGCAGAGCCTTCAAATAAAGTCAGTCTTAGAAAATAAAAATCAGATATAGTCGGTTGTTTCAATGTATAGAAGAATAAACAGTTATTCAAAATTTAGTTTTCACAGAATATAACTGCAGGTCTGTTTTTAGGTGCCTAGGCATTAATATTTTCTAGACTATTCTGTGCAGTTTTTGGAGGTAAATTACCAGCTTATACTTTCTCTCTGTGCAACAGTGTGACAAGAGTCCTGCTCAGTGGCCAGGCCTGCAGGATATAATGGTGATAGAAGCAGGAACCCACATAGCTGCTGAACCAGCACTCACATTTTCACTCTTCGTTTCCACTGCAAAACAATGTAATGGTCATCGTTGAAAACAAAGCTTGAATTGTTTAGCTCTGAGATGTAGGGAAGGTTCCTCCTCACAAAGAAGGAAATCAATTAATGGCAGAGAATTCATGCTGAGGGATGACGGTGCAAAGTTTCCCTGTCAGGCTTTGCTCCCAAGAGAGTTTAACTTGATGAAAAACGGCAAGTCTTGTTTCAGACCTGTCATCTTCTGTTTGGGGATTGTGGTGTTTCAGCCACTAAAAAAAGTTCTCAGTTTGTTCTACTTTTCATAAACAACCATAGCAGACTGACAGCTGTCTGCCCCTGGACCTGATGAGCTTGGTGGTTACCAAAGGTGGTCATGGGTGCCCAGAGATCAGATGTCACTTGGGATGCTGGAGCCATAATCTGCTGTATGTTTTAATTTAGCACTGTTATCAAAAGAAGGGATTTTATCATCTACCCAGCTTGGTCACTGGGCCCTCTCTGCTTATTTCCTGTGCCAGCTCATTTTGTCCTTCAGCCTCCCAGCAAATTGGGTTGGGGCTGTCCTCTGCTCAGAGTGTGCACAGCCACAAACAAGCCGTAGCCAGAACCTGTCTCTCTTCATCCATTTCACATATCTCCTGGTGAACACCTTGCTGTCTCTGTTAAAATGGACAAGCCCACGCACTGCTGCCCTGCTTGCTCTTCAGCTTTGGAAAGCTGTGTTACCCTTTTTGTGTTACCCTTTCTCTGAAGGCCCACTAGAGATGTTTTCATGGTAGGGATAGTGCTGCCTCAATACCTGCAGAAACCAAACACCTGGAGATGCAACCTAGAGCCAGCACAACCCAGGACTGAGATAGGATGCGGGAATATCAAAAAGACTTTGTGAATTCCTTCCAGAGAAGTTAAAATTTTACTTTTGGGTGAGCAGCAATATTCAGGTGCCTCGGGGAGTGTCTCTGCATTGCTGAGAGACATTTCTAAATGTGCATCTTGGGTCTTATTCCAGAGTTGCTGTTAGATTCTTGAAGGAAGAACCAAAAGCAGGATCAGACTGCAAGCAGGCTAGACAAAATGCCTACCATTGCTTTAGCAGCTATACAGAGGTAAATAAAGGGGGCTACTGCAGCTTTATTGTCACACCTGATGTTAAACACCATTTGTTTTAACTAAAGGCAAAAAAATATGGATATTGTGCCAGGGCTGCCTTCAGAGCATGTTTGCCATTGTTTTCCTCACTCTGCATTTGTCTTTCTAGCATCTGTCTTGGATTGAGTGCCTTGGAAAAGGCGTTTACAAGTAGAATTGAGAAGTGTACTTAAAAGCCAAATATGGGTTGTTTGTTGTAAAGTAGCCGATAGATAGTTGGCGAGGCACCACAAGGTCCAGACACTAATCTAATTGTTTACCGCTCATGGAGAGATTAATCCACAAGATTGGATGCCCTCATTTCCTTTACACATTACAATGAATGTGTGAAATGCCAAACCCCAAGGGGCAGTATGAGAGAAAAAATGGCTCCATTTCAGTGCAGTTATTGTTTCAAGTTCAGAAATATATTTATTTTCTTTGAGTTTTGATAAGAATACAAATTCAAAATGCCTTGCTTAATATCACAGTATTCTTGTTTCCTAGGCTCAGTAAAACAAAATTATGTTTTCTTATTTTGGTGTAATATATAGTGCTATGCAAAATCCAAATCAAATATATAAAACATACTGAACACACTGTCAAAATGGGCAAACCTACGTCCAAATGTCCAGGCTGGTTAGCTCTAGAAATCTTGGCTGCTGTAAGGTGTTGTACATTGGAACAGAATAATCTCTGCAAAGGGAACAAAAGCACCCCCAGCATTGCTTGGGTGACCAGTGAGAATAAAACAAACACTGCGGAGGGGCTGCTGCAAAGCAGTATTTCTGCAAAATAGGCTTTCTCTGAGCTGAAAGTGGAGCTCAAGAGCAAATAGTACTGCAGGGCTGTGTCCATTCTGAAGAGGGATTGATTCAGTAAGATGAAAACCTGGGTAATGTGCAGGATGTGCTCCAGCCTCCCTCCATCCCCCTGCAGTGGCCTGGCATAAACATGGGAGCTCGGCTGTGCCGAGGGTGGTCTGGGCAGGGTTTGTCTGGGAGAAAGGGGAAGTTTCATCCTCGTGACACCAGTCCTGCTGATAGTGATGCTGACACCAGTTGCCCCTTCTGCCAGCAAGGGAAAGTACCATGGCTTTGGCCAGAAGCAAGATTCAGGAAAGCTATGTGGAGAGCAGATAAACAATGCCATGGTCTCGCAGACATGTTAACCTCTGACTCGCTAGCTAAAGCAGAAAAGGTTTCATGGGCAGAGTGTGTGCACAATTGCTAGTTGATGGGCCTATCAGCTGTTCATGGGCCACTACGATAATTTGTTGGGGAAATTTTGCTACAGTTGCAAAGAATTTTCAAAAAGTTAATGGGATTGAGATATATTTATTCTGATATTGCAATATCTGGCACATTTGGGGAAGAAAATTAATGTCCGGAACTAGTCTTTGCAGTGTTTCTAATTCCTTGACTAAGCACGCCCTCATATATCATTTCATTTTACCAGCTTTTGGGAAGAAGAGAATGTTTTGCTAGTTAGGACTTGTTTTGACTTAACTTTTAATAATACCAATCAGCACCATGTTGCCTGAAAGTCTGAATCTGACAAAAGTTTAGTTTAAATGGGCTGCTTTATGAGGTCATGTGTAGACTCATTGCTCCTGAATCAAGATCATAAATGTGTAATTTTAATAACATTCGGTGAGAATGTTATTAAAATTCGGCTATTTGCATAGCCTTGGAGAAATCATTCTCTGCTGCATAGTTCAGCTGTTTCAGCCATGACGTGGCAGGGGCATTTCAAGGTTTGCATGTCACTTACAATACCATACTTTGTAAGGGAGGTTAGAGCAAGGAATAGTGCAAGAAATCATTTTTGCTTTGCAGTGCAGTTTTTCTCCAAAGGTAGAGAGTAACAGTACCAAGCATATCCAAAGCCAAGGTTTCTGCAGTGCAAAAAAAACAGTTTGGGTGTTGAGTTGCAAACTGGTCATCACTCTGTGTGAAAGCTAAATGAAGACTGATCGGAAGGAGGTAATTCATTGGCTAAGTTTCAGTCCTTTATGATCATTTTTTGTATTTTTTGTGTCTTGTGGAACAGTCAGCATAGGAGGGCTTGA
Organism: Petroica traversi; assembly: GCA_025920805.1. Lineage (NCBI taxonomy): Eukaryota > Metazoa > Chordata > Aves > Passeriformes > Petroicidae > Petroica > Petroica traversi. The sequence goes on along the minus strand of JAHLSL010000085.1, from coordinate 613,087 downwards.
GATCAGGCCCTCCATGGATTGCCTTTGTGTGTGTCCTGCAGGGAGTGGAGCGCATTGAGGAGCCGGGGCTGCGGAGCCTGCGCACCGCGCGCCACCTGCAGCAGGGCATGGTGCTCACCATCGAGCCCGGCATCTACTTCATCGACCACCTCCTGGAGCAGGCCCTGCGGGACCCTGCGCAGTCCTGCTTCATCAACAACGACGTCCTGCGGCGCTTCAGAGGCTTTGGTGGTGTGAGTAATTCGTAGCAGATGTTTTTATTAATTGGTTTTCTTTGTTTGCCCTTACTGTGTATCTGAGGGGAAGTCTTTTGGGAGTTGTATTGCACATAGGGCTGTTCCTGAAGTAGCACCTTGGATCATTTGGACCATTTGACTCTGCAGAAAAACTGGAGGGGGAGGTGTATTCTAATTTTTTAATGTGGTTTTGTGCTAGTGATGTCCGATTAATGAGAAACCCATATTTTCCCATTGACTGAACTATCCTCTGCCAGACCCATATAGTGGCTTGCCAGGTAGGTGTTTTGTCTAATGTGTGAAACATGTATGTTATGAAATATGAGACTGAGTTCTGTAGTCCAGAGTTGGCTTCCTTGGCAGTAGCACAGTCCAGTGCTTCCTGCAGGGCAGAAGAGCCTGATGCTGTTTAAGTTGGGGATGCAGTACATGAAAACACCAATAATTGCTCTTACTGGATTATTGACAGAATAGCATGAAACTTGTGCCTTGGGGGAGCCTTCCCCACTTTCCAGAAGAAGGACTGATGGTGTCCCCGAGCACCCGTGCTCAGTGTGACAGGCAGCTGTGCACAGGAGGATTGGCCACCTTGGGAGCTAGAGGGGATCTGGGCAATCATTCCCGTGCAGCAGCAGCTGAGCAAGAAGAGGGGCCTTGTTTGTTCAAACTCTCCAGGGCGCATTTCCCATTCAAAGCCACTGCCCTTGCAGAGCATTCAGCAGTTGCAGTGTTTCCAGTGGGTTTTTATTTCAGCAGGGCAAGCATTTGAAGGGTGCCACATTGTTCCAAACTTCTGTATTCCTGCACAGAGGAGATAGAGCAGGCAGCTGCCATGGCCCACCCTCCCCGTGGCTCTGCAGCTAAGTCTTAATACAGCAAGCAGTCACTGGCAGTGATTTTCTGGTATGAAAAGTCACTTATTAGGAATTGTCTGCTGCTGCCATTGACTAATTTATCACTGTACCCCAGCCTTGAGAGGGTGATTACTGTAGCACTTCGCTCTGAGCTGCCCTGGAGCCACCAGCCCTGACAGAAAAGTTCTGTGTGCTATCCCCAGTCACGTGAGCCAGTCCGGCTCGAGGGCAGCCACCCATGATGTGGGTGCAGCCTTATCAAGGGACACAGGACTTTACCCTTGCTGGTATTTAATTCACTGTGAGGTCTGGGACATTATCTGTCTCTGTGTTGTTTCTTTATCAAGATTTGCCAGCCAGACAACTGAGGTACTGGTGGACAAAAGGTAGCTAATTCTGTATGTTCTAACTGTGAGCACATTCTGTAGGACCCCCCCCATGCCAAAATGTATTTTAAAAGAACACTGGGATATGCTTGTGTAGCTTGACACTGTAATGGAAACAGGTTTAACTGTCTTCGTTTTCCTTGTAAACACTCTGTGAGAGTTTTTTTGGCAATTAAATTGATTCCTGGTGAGCTTTCCCTGGAATTGCTCAGCAAAGCCCACATTTTTCCCAAATGGATGTGAATGCCCATTCCAGTTCTGCAGCTTGAGGTGTGCCTGTGGCTCACCTGCTGCCTGTGTTTGCACAGAATAGGGGTGAGAGCATGGGATCTCTACCTTGCTAATAAGTTGCTCGATCAGGCACTCTTGTTCCAGAGATTTCAAGCAAACTTTGTTCCCTCGTTTTTGCTTAGCTTCCTGTAATGATGACTTGAAAGGAGAGCTCGCCAACAAACTCTGCTAAAAGAAGGGGTGGCCCAAAAACAGTTGAGGAAAAATCTCTGATCCCCCTGTGAACAATACATTTTAATTGGAGACAAAAAATAATACACATATACCCTGATCCAGATTTTGTCACTTGATTTTGTCCAGGAGAAGAATGAAAATAAAATCTGAGACTGGAATACATCTGAATATTTCTGAATTCTTCACAAAAACTGAATTATAATGCAATCAAAATAAGTTTTTCCATCTTCACCACTCTGACTAGATTCTGCATAAATAAAGATACAATTTGTGCTGTGTAGAGTGCTTAGTTATGAACAAGATGTTTCATTCTAGTTTATCCAGAGTCAGTGAGTATTTCGTACAAAAGCATGCCAGAAAACTTTCTTTCTGTGGGATTAAAAAAGATCTTTTAAAGCCCAGTGTTTTTACTGACAAATATTAATAGTACAGGGGCTAGTACTGGTGTCAGTTCCAGCCGAAGAGTTCACTACAGCCAGTGCAATCTTCCTTTAAGTTTAAAAGAGAAGTATATTCTACAAAAGGAAATAAGTAGTCCATTTCACTCTACAGACCTCAGCGCAAATTGTTCTTAATTTGATTTAGTGTAATTCACTTCAAAAATGAACTAACATTCACTGAAGTAACACCACTGTAATTCTGAGTAAGTCTGTCCACACAGGGAGTTTGTGGATTTTTAATAAATTCACCTTGAATTCTTGTCTTTTTTGGGTTTTGGGTAATTCTCTTGACTATGACAAGTCTCTGCATTGAGAGACAAAACTCTTGTAGTGTGCCAGAAAGGGCAGGACTATAGCCATTTATTGTAATTCGTGCTGCATGGAGTTAGCCATGAAGAGATTGTAGAAGCTGCAGGAGCGGGGAAGAAAAGTTTCTGTGGCTGCCTGCTGGGACAGGTCTGTCACCAGCCCACCTTCCTGATTCTCAGGCACAGGCACAGCTTTTGTGGCTGTCACTGCTGCTCGGGGACCTCCTGATCGGGGCTTTTACCAAACCAGCTCTTCTGGGTCAAGAACAGATCCCTCTGGAGGGAAGCAGACAGTGCTCAGGGGATGCTGCCCTCTCTGAAGCCCTACACTCTTTACTTGACAGCCGCTGAGTTCAGTCCTTCACAAACTTCCTCAGCCAATTTTGGGGCATTTCAGTCCCAAGTACTTCAGTTCTCCATCTGCAGAACCAAGGCCCAGTTTACGGAGGACATAAATCCTGTGGGATAAGGGCTGCTGCTGGATGCTGGCGCAGAGCCTGGCCCAGGGCACCTTTGCTCTGCCTGGACTCTGCCCCACACGCTCCTGAATAAACACAGATGTGCAAATAGAGGGATGTGCATAGGGTTGTATGTATGGCTCAGGAACAGCAGCCAAATCCTCGTGGAAGGGGAAATGCTGACTCCAAATGCTGCCCTTTAGGGTTTGACATTTCCATTCTTCATAAGCTGATTACTGATTCATGCAGTTCATATGATGTTTTCTCAAAGACACAGTAAAGCCATTCAGTCTTTTTTTGGCCTTACACATTCAGTCTCTGTTCAGACTTTATTTTTCCCTAGGATTTGTAGAACTAGCACTAGAGTTAATATCTGAAAACTATGCAACTTAGAGAAAATGCTGAAAGACAGAGGGGTGTTCAATGCATTACTTTCTTTTGTTTACAGATTTTTCTCTTTTAAAAATTAAACAGATTTACAAAGCCCAGGAACTTGAAGATCCACTACTATTACAATATTTTTCAAAACAACAGTTCTTCTCTTACTCAGAATAAATGTTAAACCAAATAAAGAGCAAGATATTTAACTGCTTCTGCCTTTGGTTCAGACAGCCACATAGTTGTCTCGGTCCTGATTTTTATTTTTCAAAAGATTAGGCTCTGTTTCTGAGTTTATGGAGAATTTGTATTGTGAAATGAAATAGTTTACTAGGCAATAAACATTATGCTCACCTACTTTTTAACATTGCATATTGTATCACAGTAATAGTGCTACACAGCATTTTTTCAAAAGTTTTCATAGGAAAGCAGTTGTCACAATGTACATACTTCCTTTAAAAGTTATTCTAAGGGAAGTAGACAACCCAAAAAAAACTACTGCTGGTTGCTTATAAACCTTCTTTAACCCTTTTCTCTTGTCTAATTAACATAATTAGGTTAAAGTAAGTCCAGCTGTTTCTAACCTGTATTTAGCTTGTTTAATGCTTCTTTTTGAGCCTGGATGAAGGGACTGGGCACCTGAGGCTTTTTTTCCATCTGCATCAGTTAATCTAATGAAATACATGGCCTCACCCTCCTAATATTGATCCTCTTCTATAAAAATGTGAACATTTAAATGTAGACATTTAAAATGAAGGTTCTCTTGACGTGAGGACTTGCTTGTGAATGAAATCTGTTTGTGCCAGGAAGGCTACAACACAGGGTGCTAGTCACTGAGCATAGCCTGGCCTCTGTAGAAAACACCTTGGCATAGCCACTGTGTGTATCAACAGGAAAGTGCCTTCCCCAGCCGTGCACCCCTCGCCTGTCCCCAGGTTTGATGTAGGGGCAGCTCTGTTTCCTAACCATTCCCTCTGAGATACAGAAGTCAAACTCTGCTTGTGATAAGTTTGCTCTGTTAAAAATTTTGGTAAGTCAATGTCTGAGTTGAAATACATCGCCTTGGCTACAAAGAGCTGCCTCTGGGGACACCAGCTGTAGAAACAGACCCATGGGTCCTCCAGCCAGACGTGTGCTCGTCTGCTTTGGATGGTCCCATGTGTGGCCACATCCCATCATCATTTCCAGGCAAATGTCCCACTCTAAGGTCTTGCAGCAACAGTGTTGCTGCTTTCCACGGCATAATCAAACAAATGATCAATAGATTTTTAAGAAAGGGGGACATTACACCCGCTGCCTTTTTTGACATCTGTCATCGTGCAAATCTGGGTTATTTAACTGGCCAAAATAGTTTCTTGATTGTCAAAAGCCTTGTGTATATATTATCATCAAAAAGAAACTAATGAGTGCTACAACCCCATTTCCCTTGGAAGGTAACACAGGAGGCTGTGGGGAGCATGACTATATTAGTAAGTCAGGACAAAGTGTGAAGCTGTACAGAGCTGACAGCAGCCCTGATATTTAACTCCTGTGCTGTCCTTGGCTGTGTCCCCATGGCCCTGCTTTGGGACAGACTTGGGACCGTTGGGTCAGGCCACATGATGGCCTGTTGCTGGTGTTAGGCAGTTGTGCAATCAGGTCTATCTAGACAGATCATGCCACTGTCCTGGATAAGAAAAAGGCATTTTAGGAGCAGTCCTAGCATTCCTGGCCACTGCATCTTTACAGGGGTGTTTTTTTTAAGTCTGCCATTACCTGAAAGCCAGGGGTGCAGTGAGCCTCACACTTCAGTGCCCAACTCCAAACCACTCTGTAGCCCTAAAACAAGCAGCACTAATGAACAAAGAGCCTGCAAACAGGGACAGTCTGAGAGCAAATTTCATAACCACTGTCCCCCTCTGGAAAAGGCAGTCCCAAGCCAGTGAGCCTTGCCAGGCACATCCAGCATCTTTTCTCCATTTGGAGAGAAAACAAGACCAAATGACAGGCTCTCCTGTGGGGAAGGTTTTGCAGGTCCTCTGAAGCTGCTTCTTGCTGCTGCTGCATTTAAATTCAGGGTAAAGTGTGGAGGGTGTGAAGGAAAAGAGCAAATGAAACCACTTCCTTCCCCTTGAGAGCCTGTTCCTCAGCACTCATGTTGCTTTTAGGCAAAGAAAAAATTATACACTGAAAACGGGAAATCTGTCTTCTCTCCTGTGGCAAGCATCCATTTCAGGTGAGATCCTGGCAAAAGAAGTGCCTATTTCCTAGGGAGTGATGGGTGGTCCCAGGGGACCGGTAATTCTGTGTGCCTCCATCCACATCCCAAAGGCTGGAGGTGCTGATGCTGAGGCTGATGTGACAGTACTGGCTCTCCCACTTCTCACAGCAGATCACTGCTGTGGATCAGTTATATGATCTCCTAACAATGCTCCTCCTATACAAGGAGTTGCTATGCATGGCCCAATTTGGTCACTCTCCGTTCCCTGCCTTTGGCAGCTCCAGCCCCTGTGTGCTCTCCTCATTCAGGATGTCTCACTTCTCATCATCCTCAGGATCTCCCTACCTGGACTCCTTAGCCAGTGCCGGCTCTCTTTGTCCTATTATTTGTCAATCCTGTTCATCTCACTATACTTTCCTTTCCCTGCTCCTTTCATCACTCTTAACTATTTCTCAGCTCCTTCTCCACTCTTGTGGCCTAGACAGAGTACAGCATGGACAGACACCATGCCCCACTTGTTCTCCCCCACTGTAGTCTAACTTTCATCTGCTCTGCTTTTAAGTCAGTCCATCCTCCCAAAGAGCACAGAGATATCGGTGAAGGCAGGAAACACTGAACTGTAAAACACAAACCATTTTTCTTGCTTTTTTGCAAATGTTGCTGGTTAAGCAGATGAATTGTGGTTGATACATCTCTAGCTGGGGAATTTCAGCACAAGCAGGGGGAGGTTTGTGAAGCTGGCAGTGCTTGGGAAAAGGCTCTCTCTGTAGGCAGAGTCAGTTCTAGCTTTGGCTGGCCTTCCCTGTGCTCTCAGACTTACTTCTGCACTGATAGTTTTACTTTCCCCATCATCGCTGTGCCCAGCTCCATTTACACTGGTTGGGCTTGCCAACTTGATGCTTTGGCTTTTACCATCTCACCAGGTCTGTCCCTGGGTTCTGGCACTCCTGCAAGGTTTGCCTGCTACCATCAGGTTTTTGTCAGGGCCTGGTCATCCAGGCAGGCTGTGCCCAGGCCCAAGACCCAGCAGGACAGGCACACAGCAGGATTTGCCTTTGGATACAATGGGACCCTCCTGGTGAATCCTTGGGTTATGTTTTGCTCAGCTGGTCAAATTTAAAGCAGTGAAGCAAAAAGCCCATCCTGGTAAAATCCGTCCAAGTGCAGTCATTGCATGTGTTGTGATCCCCTCTGCAGCAAGGCACTGGTCTTTCAAGGCACACTGAGCATACAAAGCCTCACAGCTTTCAAATTTACAGCTGTCCAAAACAAATGTGTAAATTCAGTGGAGTTTGTTTATTTAATTCTGCTTTATAATACACTTAACTTGATACCAAGTAAAAGAAATAATCTGGCAAAGACATCATTAAACAGTTTAATAAAGACTGGATGACTCATTTTGTTTGAACAAATGGATTATTTTGCAATCAGAAGTACAAATGTTAACCAGCTTTATTTTTAGTTGAAAATGTCAAGAGGTCAGAAACAGTTAAAGCAGTTGTAAGGTGGGAGTACCCAGGGTTTGTGTTCTTTTGGATTTACACCTTATTAAAATTGCTTTTATTGCAGCTTAGCAACTTAGCAACATTTTTCTGATAAGATAACGGGAATGACTGTGTAGGCACATTTACTGGTAAGAAGAGATTAGAGACAAACAGAAATGGAGCACACTTTTCATTTTAATAGTAAGAGTTGAAAAACTGAGAGGATCTGCTTTTTCCTTCCATGATTTGAAATTTGGTGATTGTATTTTAAAAGAAATGTCTGACCTGCTTAGGACTTTCTCATGAGCTCAAAATTCAATGTTTGGAATATCAGCTACAAGCTATTTCATGTCCAAAGTTTCACTTTGAAAGTTTATTGTGTTTAGAGAAAAGCTTTAAGTGCAAAGAGAAGCTACCTGAATTGCAGCTCAGCATCAGGACAGCTTTGAGAGCAGACACTGTGGGCATCAGGAGGCACTGTCTCCCTTCCATGTGCCAGGAAGGCTGGAGTCAAATCCAGGGAAGAATGTTCTTTTTACTGCTCCTGCTGCAAGGGGCTTGAGATTTACAGGCCCCATGGAATGACGCAGCATGAATTCACTGTTGCAGCACCTTGCTCAGACTGTCCTTGATGTCCCCAGTGCAGCAGAGGCACCTGAGGGGCCACCACCACACCAGGGGTCACCATGAAGCTTGTGTGATCCCAGGAGGTGGCAGGGGCCAGTGGACCAAGGGGAGCTGGAGTCTACAGAGCCCTGTGCCAGGGTGCTGGTGGTGACAAGCTTGCAGTGTGATGCTGAGCCTGGGCTGCCCCAGCACCTTGAGCCCTCGCTGCTGTTGCTGCCTGCCTGGTTCTCATCCCCATGTGAATGCCCTGGTAACCCTGTGTTCCCATGCAGGTGCGGATCGAGGACGACATCGCGGTGACAGCCACAGGCATGGAGCTGCTCACGTGTGTCCCACGGACTGTGGAAGAAATAGAGGCTTTCATGGCAGAAGGCCAGAGCAGTGCCAAATCATTTGACTGCCTCTCCAGCCAAAAGCAGTAAACTTGGTGATGATACTTACTGCCTCAACTAATCAGTCATCATTTTGATTTAATGCTGCAGCATATAAAATAAAATGCATCCAATTCTTAATAGCAAGAGAGGCAGGCAGGCTATTAGCTGGAAAAATTCATGCATTAAAAATGAAGGTAGAAGGCCCAGGTAACTCAACTGCTGCTTGCAAACAGCAGTTTACTTGACCAAGTGGCAGCTAAATAGCCTTGCTGCCTTGTCAGTGGGGCTTATACTTCTGTCAGATCTCAGCTCAGATGTATCTTGCAATTAAATCTGAATTTTGATGATTGGGACTCTAAAATACCAAATAGATTATCTGAAAGCTATGAGCAATTGTAACACTCTTAAGTCCTTTTTGAAACTTCATCACAAGTACTGTGAAAAACAGAAATAAAAATCAGTTGTCCTCAGTGCACTTAATGACATTTTTCTTCTGTATTTGTATTCATGCAGTAAGCAGAATCAAATTTTTTATTAAATTTCATCTTGGCATCAATTGTATTCACAACTTTGTGGTCATTGTGCTTTTCTGCTCCAGTGCCTGCTTCTTTATCTGACCCTACTACCAGTTTGTGGTCTGCAAACTTTGACCCTTTGCTGGCCAGAGTTTTCTGCTGTGGGTAATGGCTGTACTGATCCTTCACATACAGTCCCATACTCCTCAGATTTGTTCATCTATTTGTTCCTTAAAAACGGATTGCTATGGTGTTCATGACCCTTAAAAGTTGAAAGAAGGGGATATCTTTGCTGCTGGGCTCAGGATCATTCAGCAGCACATGCTGTGCAGCATGATAGAGTTATTTTTACCTGTTCGGAGTTGAAATAATGGAGATTTTATTTGGTTAGCTTACAAACATATTAGTATTTGTCACAAAATGATTTTCCACTCATGCAAGATTTAAATTACCAAGAGAAGCTTTTCTTTACTATAGGTATTCATCAGCCTGCAGGATAACAAATACATTTCTTGCATCATAAAATAGCACCGAGTGCTGGTAACTACATAAAAATAATCTTTCTCACTTTACATACACATCAAAACTCCTGTTCAATATTCAGACTCTGTTGCAGTTTTACTGCAAAGCCACTTCAGAACATCCCCCTGCTGTGTCGGGGAGCTGAAGCCAGAGCAGAGCATCAGGGCCTTTCTGGGTCTCACTGCCTGCCAGGTGAGGATTCTCCCACTGAAGGGATTAGCTCAGTTGAAAGCTCAGGACCTTGGTGAGAGTGTCTCAGTTCTGTTGCTCACACCAGGCCACTGACACACGAGTAGTGGGAATGACTGTTAGGTCCTGCAAGTGCCCTTTCTCACGTGGGGGGCACAGCACAACGTGGGCTTGGATGGTGTCAGAAACCACTGAGGCCTTTGTGCCCTCCCCAGGACTGGATTTAGGCCTGAAATAATTTCCTTAAAAATTGTCAGATATGTTGCTCTAGGGGAGGTCTTTTTGCAAAGTGAGTTGGTCTGTGTGACAGGAACTGCTCTTTATTCCCAACAGCTTGGTGACCCATTGCTATACAGAAAAGTGCAATTGATGGGAGACCAAAGAAACATTGTGAAACAATCCAGAGGAGTTCATTGGTGTCACTCAATTAATACATAAGCCTATTTATATTTTTTAGCGGTTTCTTGACATGTGTTTGTAAGAGGGCAGTGCGGGAATTCTTGATGGTAAAGGGGAACAGTTTTTGAAGGGAGAGTGTGGAGATCACAAGCTTGTATGTACTGCTGCATTCATGTTCCTGCTGTGGTGACTGGAATCTTCCAGCTCTGAAATGTAGTACCTGCACAAGGACATCAGGCTTTGCTTTGGTAGCCTTGCAGATACGAGAACACAGGGACTCTACTGGCACTACTCTTTAGTCATTTCCCCCCAAAACTCAGGATTTTTCAGTGCAAGACAGTGCTCACGGCCTCAGCCCCGTTCCCTCCACACCAAGTGTTTTCCTTTGGCAGGCTCTGAACACACCCAGGGGATGGCTCAGTGCTTTGGGCACTCTGAAACCTGCTGTCACTTGTGCTCAGCAGCAGTTACTATTTTATAGTAACGCCTAACAAATTTTGAAAGACTAGAGCTTTGGAAGTGTTTCAGCAAAGCCGGCTCCGAGTGCAGTTAATAGGCCTTCCCTGCCCGTGCTGAACGCTGCTGCAGAACAGGTCGAGCAGTGCCGGCTCCGCAGGAGGCAGAACCGGTTCTGCTCCGGGTGTGGCCGCGCACGGAGCCGCCGCGGGCCCGGGGAGCGCCCGCG
>JAHLSL010000085.1:576357-592567 GCA_025920805.1 Petroica traversi | reverse complement strand
CGTATGGGCCACTCGCTTAATGGCTGGACTTCATGAGCCGCGCCGGTGGGAACTGGGGCCCACCCGGACTTCCAGGAGGCTCTGGCACCTCCCACAGCCCGAGGGGGAGACGCCGAAACCGCGTTTCCCGGCTGAGTCCCGGCACGGGCAGAGGGGGGAGCTCGTCCTGGGCCCCGCAGCCCGGGGCGGGCGGTTTCCTGGGCGCACCTGGCACAGGTTGTGGCTTCGATCCCCGTATGGGCCACTCGCTTAATGGCTGGACTTCATGAGCTCAGTGGGTCTCTTCCCACTCAGAATGTTCTCTGATTCTGGTGAAGTTGGCCAGTGCCTCAAGGGCATCGAAGTTGATGGTGGTGTGTTTCTGTACTGATTGGCATCTCCTAATTGTTCCCAGGCTGTTAATTAACACCTGGAAGTGTATTCCCAGCTCGATCCTAACTGCCATGTGGTTTGCCTCCGTAGAATGTTGGAAGATCAAGGGGAAGGAAGTATCAACGTTCTCTTGACAACAGAAATTACAGCAAATTTCTAAATTTTATAGAGTCTTGGTTAATATTTCTTATCTAACTTACTATTAGAAAAGAAACTAAATGCTGGCAGACTAGGACCCATCTGGATCATAGAGTTAAATGTCACAGGAAGATTATGTACCACTTCACTGGTATTTTTGTTGTTTTAAAATACATCACTTTTTGTGGAGAAGAGTTCTTTTTGCACTTAATGTTTCCAGAGACCTTGGTCCTTGGTTTATATCACTTTAGTTCTGCCCTAACAAGCATATACTTACTATATATATATATATATATATATATATATATATATATATATATATATATATATACAAACACACGTACGTTCACATCTCGAGCTGTGTGTGAGCAGGCTGTTTGCAGCTCCCTGAATGGGAAATGTGCACTTTAATACACAGGTGTGTGTATTTGCAGTGGGCAGTTATCTGAAAATAATCACGTTTTAAGGTAGAAAAGTTTTGAACAAGTTCAAGTGTGAAGGCAGTGAAAATAATACTGCTGGAAAACTTGGATATTTTTTAATGCAGACAGGTTAACAATCTACGCAACTCTGGTTTAGCACCTAGACCTGCTTGAAAATGTTTTATGTCTGCAAAAGACCTGAGAAGAATTAGATTTGTAAATACAATTGCAGAGCTTGGTAATATAGATTGAATTATTTATATTTACCATTTTTATGGCTGTCTGATGTTGTGGAGGGGTTTTGTTTTTTTAAAGCCCTGTAGAAAACAAACCATATTTGCAGAAAAATTCTGAGGGTTAGTCTGGGCAAAAAGTTTTGCTCAGCTCATTTACCACAAAGATACTTTTCCTTGTCAGTCATCAAGTGTTTGCTTTAACTTCTTTAATGTTTTTCTGTTAATTGGAACTGTTACATTTTCTGTGACAATGACTCATCTGTCTATAGCTAGAGTGAAATTCCAGGTAAGCATTAAACATTATCCTTTGTTCACAATAGTTAAGTAAATGTGTGCTGTTAGTATGCTTTCATAGGATTTTAGAGCACTTTATGACCATTCATTCATTAATCCTCATCAAAGATAGCTGAAGAAAATAAAATGTAGACGGACTTACTCTCACAGTCTGACTCTTTTAAATGCTAAAGCTCACACATAATTCCCTGCATGTAAGACACTCGAGTGTTTGGTTGGCACTGTATCCTGTTACAGGAAACCATCACACACTGTACTTCAGTTTTTGCAGGATTTCTTTTCTCCCCACAATGTTACAGCAAAAATAGAATATCAGGGAAGCAATGTAAAAAGTAAGCATGGAAATATATGGACAACTGGGATGTGGTATTGAAATGCACACTTTGCCTGCTTATGGACAAGTTGTGCCAGATGAGCAGTAGCTCTGGAACTGGGTGTCCCTGGTGGGACAGAGCCCTTCTCACTCTGATTCTGGATGTGTTCCTATAGCAACCAGTTACCCATATGACTACAGAAAATACTGTAATAGAATCTTATTTTCTCATGCTTTATCCAGTCTAACGATTGTTTAAAGATTTTAGTCCTGGAAAAAAATTACACTGATACTCAGTGTCTTCAAGTAATCTACAGCAATTCACATTTAGAGGCTGAAAGGCCATTAAGGATATAGAAACTGGGAGCTGGAGTCAGAAGGTGTAAAGGGGAGAGGAGCCTGTTGGGACAAATGTCACTGTTTACTGTCCACACAGTATATTCCCTTGACACAAAAACATTAAGAAGTTCCCTGGAGCCTATCACTTAGGGCAAAAAACTATTTTGTTGCCCTTGGAATAGTTTCTGTTGTGTCTGATTCCATTGTTCACGCATGTTTCTTCAGTCTTCATGGGCAATTATTTCTTTGTCTTAAAGTAAAAACCTTACAAACTCCTGGACTACAACATACTCATTTAAAAAACGTTTCTTTCTGTAAGCATTTGCCTCTGTTCCCCTCATGGGTAAGCCTTCGCTGGATTTTTTTTACTTCAGACTTGCACATTTCAGTTAAAATGTGTTTAATTAAAAATTAAAATTTTTAATACATGATGCTCTGTGTACTTTTTCACTGTGGTCTAACAGGTGTGCCTTTGAATTCTAGAGAAGAATTCACTAATTTCTCTCCAGTGATTTAGAAGAGAGAAGAATAAATATATTTGTCTATGTAGTTTGAGGTTGGAAATAAATAGGCCCCTTAAGTAAAAACACATAATTCAGGCTGTGATGAACAGTCAGATGTATTTAAGAGAAAATGCACTGAATTATACCAAAATATAACCTTTTCTTGGTAACTGCTACCCCTTTTCTTGGTAACCTCAACCTAGATTTATTCAAAACTGGAAAGATTCTCTCAATATGATTACATTCCTTATGATCACCAAGCAGATGGCATTCATTCAGGAATATCCCAGAAATACAAAGTCGGTAATAGAGGTTTTCCATAATCTTATTATTGCAAATCTCCCTTCTCTTAACAGCCCTGCGTTTTGGTATTACAATAATTACTTTTCGTGTTCAGGACTGACCTGCACCAAGACCAAAATCCTATTGTTAGAAATCTGAATTTTGCAGAGCTGAGGCTATTAAAGCTTCAGAAAGCAGAAGGATCACTGAGTTTCTTTTCTCAGGAATCTGGCCATATTAAAAAAAAAATTAAACACAGAGGAAAAAAAAGCAATAAGAATAGCTCTGTCTATTTGTTTGAAAAGCTTATACTTCCTAAGCACAGAGTTTGGTTTTTCACTATGATTTACTAATTTAAATGACAGAAACTTATCAGTTAATAGCTGATTTGTCAGAGGTAGCCTTTTTGACTAGGTGAGGAGGAAGGAAAGATTGCTTAGTGGTGATCGGTATTTCAGTATCATACTGCTAATTCTAGCACTGATTCACTACAGCCTTGGAAAGTTACAGTGCTTTTGTTCAAGCAAATACTAAGTAAAGAAAGGAACCAATCTGTTCTATAGCAAACATCCATTTTATTGTCACATTGCCTGGAGTTCATTTGCAGGAAAAATCAAGTGCCTTTGTTCCTTCTCTCTATGTTGCTAATAAGTCTTGTAACTAAATATTCCCAGTTTCTAGTTCTGCATCTTCCAGAACTACTCCCCTTTATTTGCAGTTATCAAAATATCCAGGCCGTCTTGATATCTAGCTATCAAGGGTTACTCATAATGGTTTCTGAAAATTGATTAACTCAATTACATGGGCAAAATAAATGCAGTAGTTTTCAAATGGAGGAGTACAAAAAAAACCCCATAATAGATAGCTGTTCTCTACAACTACAGCAGGCTCTTGGGTGATAGCAAAAGGAATCAGGCCAACACAGAAGTCTTACAGCATCTGAAAAAACTAATATTATAATGAGATATATACGTCATATAGTGGAAAACTAATGCACTGATGATTTGTATGCTTTTACAACAAACCCAAGTTGTCACTTCTATAAACATTATATGCTGTGCTTCTCTAGCTACAGCTGTTCACATTTCCCTCTACAATTTTGAGGGAAATGAGAGGTTTGGTACTTAAGGCCTGGTGAACTGGTTTCATCTAGGTCGAATCTGCAATAGTGGTGCCCTGAGATTTGATTTCCTAATTGCCATATTTTTGTTTCATGCTGTTATCAGGAAGGTAATTTTTTAAATCAGATACTATTAAGCAAGTACTTTCAGAATCAGCCAACTGCACAGATAAAGGTGAGCCCATTTTTGCAAGTTTCACTTTTTTGTGTGATACTCTGTTTAGTAAGTCAGTTCTTCAGCAGTCACATAGCAGAGTCTTTCCTAGCTACAAAATACCTGTTGATGGTAAATTTATATTTAATGGACCCCTTACTCAGTATGGGCTGTCATGCTGTTAGGAATTTGTTCTTCCAGCCAAGCCAGTGTTCCATTTCACCAGATGGTACTTTGACCTGAGAAGTGTGCTGTTACAGCCATGGCTTCCTGAAGGATTTGAAGGTAGAGGGACATCTCATTGCCTTTGTGACAATTCTTTGCACTCAAAAATACTGTCACAAAAATGTATGCTGTTTCAAAATTTTGCATATATCATCCCACCTCTTCACTGTATTCCAGAGGACTGCTCAGGAGATGACTAACGTATTTTAGGTATATAAGGATGACCACATATACATTAGGGTGCAGTAGCCGCAAGTCCCTTTGAAGTGAATGAAACAGCTGACATTACTATCTGTGACTTTCTATGGAAATATCAGAATATGGAATTAGAAGCTTTCTTGTAGGTATTTGAGTTTAAAAATATCGAATGTGTCTCTGAAGAAAGCCTAGACTGTGAGGAGGCATCTAGGTGTGTCAACCCAGAGTGTTCAGATTTCTGGAAGATCATCTAACAAAAAGAATGAACACTATTTTCCATTACGGATTTTTTTTACAGGACTTTACAAACATGTGTTTGTGTTTGAGTGTTCTCTGGCTTTGCTCTGATGTCTAGTGATCCAATGAAAATTAGTATAGCCTTTGTTTCACTGGGGCTTGGCTTGGAGTTTTACCCAAGCTTCTTTAGTAATTGTACCAAACAATGCAAACTGCAAGTCTTCTGGTATCTACAGAACATGAGAGGGATCTGTAGGCTGCCACTGATTGTTTTGAGAGTTTGCTGCCATGTGTATGTAAAATGTTAGGTAAGATGAGAGCTGCATAGCTAAAGATGAGTAAAAACAAAGTAGATAAATGGATTGAAAGGAAAATGCTATTTATTGTGTGAGTATATGTGCACATATAAAACCCGGTTCAAAAGAGACTTGTTAGAACTGAACAAGTCTGAGCGAGAATTAATGGCCCACACCTGGGAATAAGAGGTGAATTCTCAAGTATCCAGGTTTAGTAACTGCCACACCTGTCCTATATTTCCAAAAGCATAAATGAGGCCTGCAAGGATTTAGATAGCTTAGCTTCTGAATGCACAGTACCATGGCTCTTTTCCAAGGCATCATCAGTCACCGCGTGAAAATCCCCACCCATAATTACTAGGGCATTATTTATCACAGGGTATACTCTAGTGAAGAACTTTACCTTATTCTTATGATATCAGAAGACTGAATAGTTTTAGTCATTAATTTTATCCAGACTTCAAAATGGTTCAGAACAGAAGCCTTAAAATAAATACCCTTCCAGAAAAGCAATGAAATTGGACAGGCACAGCTTTGTTTAAGGTCTCATGGTGTTGGAAAAATGAGGACACAAACTGCATTCTTATCAATGGCTTTATTATTCCCCACAACCAATATGACCTCTGAAATACCATGAAAAGGTCAAGGACTGGCCATTTGAAACACAAAACTGAGAGTCTGGCAGCTGGCAGAGGACAGTCCACCTGATTGTTTATTCCACCTTAATTCTGTTCATGAACATGAATAGAAAATCAATTATTTATCATTGTACAAAATATGTGGGGGGACAGTTTGAGAAAATATATTGGCAATTGCAACATGTCTGTCATTGACCTCCTGCTGCTAACATTGAGGAGAATTTTGGTTGAGATAATCAGTGAATGATACTTTGATCAGGCAAATAGGCTCTATCTTTTGTCCCCAACAGAACTTACTTCAGCAGGGCCATCTTCCTTCCAGAATGTGGATTCTTTGCATTTGGTGAGTTAACTGTTTCTAGTTCTCTTGCCTCCCGAAACAACTTATTTCCAAAGAAACAGTGGGGCACAGCTTTCTGCTTTGGCTCTACCAACCTTCAAACATAATGCAAGCTCCCAGAAGAACAAAGCAATTACACTTACCCTTGCAGGCACAGGAGTACCTCTGCCAGTGGACTTACAAGACACAGTCTGGGTTTATATTGAATATAAACACTGCAGACAAAAGTGTAGAAAAAAACACTTTCTAGCATATTCCAGAAACAACAGTGACTGGTTTTCTCTCAGCAGTAACTAGATCAGACTTCCCTCTGACAGGAGAAGTTTTGTGCTCCCTCCATCACTACATGTCCTTTTCATTCATGTTTGTGCACCTCAATGGCTGTAAAATTCAACTTGGTAAATCTCTGCACAGAGGAGTCTCCTCATTCTGAATTGTTTAGCCATCATGTGGGGGTTTCATGCATCAGGCATGGTTTATTTGAGCAGAAGTTCTCCCACAATTAAGACATCAATTGAAGGTAGCAGGAATCCTGCCCAAGAAGAGAATTCAGGCTCAGCAATATTACAACAAAGTTGATGCCACTGACTTACAGTGGAACACCTGTCTGCAAAAATATGGGGCAAAAGAGAGCAACATGCAAAGGAAAAGTTGATGACAGCACAGAACACTTCAAAACATTGAACCTGCTCTCACACTCTCAGGTCTGCATGTGCACTGGCAACCGACCACCTGCAGCCACTTGGCAGAGACTGAGACTCTCTCTACCAAAGCACTGCTGTCCATGAAGACTTTTGCTGCAGACTCAGTATTTGCGCTGCATACACATTCTAAAGAGGACTTCACAAAGTGTACTGATTTGTAGAAAGTGCATAATGAATATGGTAAAAGTCACAATCATTTGTGCAGGTTTTTTAGAGTCTCCTCCAGGGAGTACAGGCTTTGCTTTCAAGTCACCTGCAGTCCTATTGGAAATGCCATTTGGCTGTTGGAGAAAAGGACTTTGCTTACCAGGAAAAGAGATTCTTCAAGGTATGTTTGTTCATGTTTACTTTCATGTCACATACACTTTTCTTGTGTAAAGCCCTTTGACATTAAGGGACTCAGCAAATGGGACAAAGAATCTAATGCACATGGTGGTCTTTTTCCTTCCTGTGAACAAAATGAAGGCAGGATGAGTGCACACAGGTGTATGTGTACTCCTAGCAGGAATATGGACATAGGCAGCCAGTTCCAGAGAACTCCAGCTTTGAGAAACTTCTGTACTTCTAGCAAGATAATGTGGGATGTTGTGCTTTAGTGGTGCCATAGATAACTGGAAAACCTCAGTTTTTCAAAACAAATGCCAATGCCTTAAATACAAAAAGTTCATAACAAAATATTTAATTTGTGTGAACACTGATTTAATGTAGGGGCATTTATTCAACACCACTGTATGACACTGGTAGAGAGTACTGCAGCAGTCTGAAATGGGCCACATATCTTTGGCTTCCCTCATGTGAAGGCTGTAATTCTCATGCCAGTTCACAGTCAGCTCTCACACACCTCCTGCTGTAGCAGCACTGGTAGCTGAGCTATGGAAACTTGAGGAGCTGCATGCTTTTACTTTTTTTCTGAGTGTTTTTTAATAGATTTCTGGAAATATTTTCAGTCCACTTAAAATTTGCTAAGTCACACATTTGGATATACCACCACCAGATGAATGTGATCAAATGTAGACCCAAGGACTTAGCGGTATTTCAGTGCTGCAAGGGAGATTTGACTGTGTAGCTCTGAGCCCACTGAAGCAAAAAGGCAAGGGGCACTGGGGCAAAGCACCTTCCTGAAGACTGAGTTTGCAGTTGATGTGTCACAAGATCTGAGCTCTACCTGCAGCATTTTTCACAGTTTGAACTTACAGTATTTTCTCTTAATAGGGACATATACATTTATATGGATTGTGTTCCATTCAACACTGGCATCATTTTTTGCATATCCAGTGGAAACAGCAGCTGAACTCGCACAGCTATGTACAAGGGACAACTGTAGTCAGAAGTCCCACAGTGTCTTCAACTTCCATAAAAGAGAAGGATAGGGGAGCCTCAGACTTTATCAGTGACATCCTGGCTGGGTAAGTGGTGTTTATTTCAGTTTATTAATAAAGGAGAAAAGTAATTCCCATGTGGTCAAGACCCTACCATAGATGCAAATGATCTCGATGACTTAAATTAAATGTAAATGATCCATACGCCCTGCACTTAATTACATAAATACTTCCATCTACTAAGCATTCCTACAACGTCCCAGAACATTCATGGTGGTGGGGAATAGCCCCTTTCTAAACAGAAAATACCCCCTATCAGCTGTACTGTCTTACCCAACATAAATGCCAGCTGTGTTGGCCGTAGTAACTGACAGCAGTTGTTTCTCTGACAGGGTTCTGTGCCAAGTTACACTTTCCTTGTCTTGTGCAGCTGACTGTCAGATTGCAGACAACCAACATGAATTCAGCCTTCCTATGCTACAAGTTCTGTGCCACACAGATTTTTAAATCATCCTATTCTGTTCAAAATCATATATTTTAGTAAAATAAAAGCAAGAACTGTAGCACCCAACACTAAAAAGTGTTGCATGAAATTCTTTTTAGAATCATGAAACTGATGTAATTAAAAATGTGAAATTTTTGCCTGCTTTGAAGAAGACAGGAGTTATTTTTCCGAAATTAAATTTTAGTTTGCCAAGTTGAATTTCACTTTATATTTACCACATTCATGTCATAAATGTGAGCAGCTTGTACTGCTTATATTCCCCATTTATATAATTATGTAACATTAATATAATCTTGGTGTTTGTCAAGGAATGTAGGATTTATGCTAATATTAACATATTAGATGTAATTTGATTAAAATTAGCATCTAGCATAATTGTTTAGGCTTCAAAGAATTATTCAAAATTAATAATTTAGAGTCCAAAACCTTATTCCTATTTCCTAACTGTAATTACAGCAGAAGAAAAAAAATAGACATTTTTGGAGTGTGGGAGCCCATTTCATAGTTTGTTCATTTTTTACTTGGAAATGCAAGTAATTTGCAAGGACTTTTTGTTTGGAATTAGAAACCGCTCAGCCCTGGGCTCTTGCTGAATGATTAGCCTTGATTATACTTAGCTCCACTATTAACCATGGCCAGGTAAGTCATAGGACATTGTTGCTCCCTCCTACCTGAAGGGCAGTGCCTTTTCAGCATTGCTTATGAGCATTTAGATACCCAAACCTTGCAAACAACCTAGCCCCATCACTGGCTTTTTACTTTCTGAAATATCATTGCAAACAAAATACTTTTATGGTTCCATGAAATGAGAAAAAAATATAATGGCTTCCATCAAAAGAAATCTTCTGAATGTGTTTGTATTAATTCTGATAATATTTATTTCAAGTATTCTGTAGCACAGATGTTAGCTGTCTTTAAACACTAGCAGAAAGAACCCAGGCATCATCATTGGAAGTAGCCAGCCCTGTTTTCCTCAAAAATTTTGAAACTTTGGATTCTAGATTTTATCTGTCTGTGATCTTTTCAGGAAAGCCCTACTGATCTTTAGACTCACTTGCTTTGTGATTAACTCTTATTTCACTTAAGACTTGTTTTACCTAAAGCCTAAGATCCCAGTTTGAACAAAAAAAAAAAGTCAGTAATGAAGGCCCTGAGGAACTCATGCAGTGGTGAGTAAAAACTCCTTGTTCCTATTAAGCTGACTGGCATGCTAAATGTTACTGCAGGCAACTTCTCTTCCTGTGAAAGCTGAGATGTCAGAATAGTTGTTATCCCAGCTGGCAGGACGGCCAGATTCTTTCTCTGGATGTTTTCAAGTGACATTGGAAATCCCTTTAGGAAAGGAAGGGCCCAATCTCATGTCACCTGCCCGTGGCTGCAGGAGAGCTGGTGCTGCAGGTCAGTTACCCTGGCAGGGTCAGTGTGGAACTTCAGCACTGCATGCCCACTCCAATGGATGAGCTGCCTCCTTGGCTTCAATAATGGGCAGTGGTTACTCCTAGGAGAGTCAAGGAAATTCTGATGCCAGAAGTGTCACTATGATTAGCTTGAAACTGTTAAGAAAACTGTGATCCTTTTCAAGCTGAGATTGCCTCCGATTTAATTCCTTCCTCTGTGCACCTGTTGTTCCCCCATGCTGGTGGCTGGTTTGATCATGGCTTGGATTCACTGGTGATGCCACCAAGTGACTGTAAGAATTTTGCTGAGCTTCCTTCCTTCCTGAGCTCCCTTTCCTCTTGTTGCCATTGGCATTTTTTATTTAGTACGCCAGCTCTTGCTTCAATTACTCGTGCCAGTAATCCCTGGGCTAATACTGTGATAATGAAAGAAAACTGAATTTATCTCAACAGGGGTGTCAGTTTTTAAGATACAAGATGGCATCTGCTCTGAACAGTAAAATTGCTTTCTCTTAGTTTAGAGTCAATACTTACAGAACCTGGCATTTTAAAATATGAGTTGAGTGTGTCCCCAACACTTTCTGCCACTGAAGTTGAATGCTTTATGACATTAATAAAAGAAGGTTTGCACCAAAAGTATATTATCTTAGTGTTTTAAAATCTTAGTCCTTAATTCCATAGGTACTAAGGATATGTATAATATCCTTATATTATATATAATATATATAATTGCAGGCTGGCAATCAAAAACTGTGAGATCAGGGGTTATCCCACTGACTGACCAGTGAATCCCACAATATCTTCACTGTAAGAGTAGTGGAAAAAGCCCATCAGATTCTTCAGTTCTCTGAGGGCTCTCACGCTGAAGTCTGACATGGGTTTAGCAATGGCTTCATCTGTGAAGTAACAGCATGAGGTTTTCAGATCCATTTTGTACTACAGAATGTAAACTTCTACCACATTTTTACTCTTTAGCTTAATCTTGATCCTTATAACAATCTCTCCTAAAGGAGAATAAGTTGATAACAACACAGAACTTTGTCCATGACAAGGACTAAGTTTTATGACAGCATGTATTGTGTACTAAAATACATAATTAAGAAATGCCATGACTATTTTTATAAGCTGATCTCCCTCTTCATTTCCAGTCCCAATGCTCTCACTTTTTGTATCTTCTTCTGATTGTACATTCTTTGTGTAGCAAAGCATTTCTTTCTATACTTCTGGAAAATGCTTAACTTTTTTTTTTTTATTTCTTTTTTTTTCCCCCCAGAAACTCAGAAAATAATGTCTACAGTGCAAACTACTTATAAGAGTGATGAAACCTGAGCCATGCTGTCTCATCTTCTTTTTGGAAGTCTTTTGAGAACTATAAAATGTAACATATAAGTCAGTGGCAAAATTCCTCATTACTTAAGCAGTCTTCTCAAGTACTAGCTCAGCTTTGTAGAGGCACCTTCTTGAAACCAGTTGATTTTGGATTCACTATGGATTGCCAAAGTTATGCTTTAAAATGACCTTTTATATTAAAAGGACAAGTATGAATAATGTTGCAGGATGACAACATGAATATTTTCAAAGAATTAATGCATAGTCATATATAAGAGATACATGTATAAGAGACAAACAAGGGTATTTTCTTCTTTGTGATTCAGTGTTACCTCCCAGTGTTCACACTTTGAAACAAATGTACTTGTTCAGCCTTAGATGCCACTTCAGTTAATATTGCAAATTGCTGTTTTAAGGAGAAGCTACAGTCATAAAGTACTTTGGGTATCAGAGTGAATTAATCACACCAGTGTGGAGATGCTACTGCTCTAACTAGCAGGATTTTGGTAAACACTGATGCTAACCCAGGTGTGCAGGCCTGCTGACAAGACTAATAAGATTCTGTCATTTTAGTATCTAGTTTTAGGTGTAGTTCAGGACATTGAGAGTTGCCCTGCACAGCTTGTGTAGGCACTTTGAGAGCATCTTAACTAAATGCTGGAAGCTGGAGTCACCTGATGGGGTGGGGGGCGGGGGGGGGCAAGTATCCTTTTTCTGGATTTACAAGGATTTTAAATCTCTGGTTTTGGATTACTCTTGTCTGATGCCATGAAAAGTAGCTAGCCAAAGTCTAAGAGCCATAATGTTCAGAGAGCATTTTGAGAACACCTCCCTAAATGCACAGTTGGGAATTGAGTTTGGAGTAGGATACCCTTTTAATGTTCTGCTGCATAATTTGTATGCCAAGTAAGGGTCTGCACAGGTTACTACTGACATCAATGGGAGTCTTCAATCCAGGAGACTAGGGCTAGAGTCCAGAAGAAAATGAGATGTATTTTCTATATGCTTCTTTAAGCACTCAACGGCAAAAATAAAAAAGAATTACATTTTCTTGGCAGTTCACCTCAGAGATAAATTTATTTCAGATAAAAAACTGATTGAACTATTTCCATTTTAAAAAAGCAACAAACAAGAAGGAACTGTATGAAAGGAAAGCAGTAGTCAAACTTTTGCATGCTCCTTGGTGGTGATATTAGCAGACTCTTATTTGAGCATAGAAGAGATTAAATGCTCAGCTTTGTTATGTATTTCTTGTATGGCCTTGGCAAGTCATTCCATCTCACAACTCTCAAGCTGTGAAACAGAGAGTAATATGCTGCTCCATCATCCAGGAAGATGTAGCATGAACAAATTAAAGATGATGAGCCATTCATGATGAGAGAAACTACTGAAGTTTGTAAGGTAAAGACAAAAGACTGGAAAGTAAATTGAGGGGTGAAAGAAAGACAGTTATCATTTAATCAGAGGTGAAAGACTAGAGAGAGAGAACGGGTGATTGTGGATAGGCCAAATACTGAGCAAAGGAATAACTGATGCATATTAGTGGGAGAACTACTGTTAAACATATAACATCATTTGTGGAAGCCTTAAAGCAAAGGTGATGGCGTTGTACTGCAGAAGAAAACAGTACACTGAGAGGTGAAGAGCAACAGTGTCACTTGTTCGGGGTTTTTTTGCTGGCATTTCAACTGTATGTTCTTTGGAACAGGACTTAATCCTGTATCTGAAAAACATTTGCAGTGCTTCAGGCAGCATGGATGTGGTCAGTGAAATACAGTCCTAATGATAAGAGAGGAACTGTCTATGCGATGGCTCATTAACAATGCAAAGATTGTGAATGGGTAAGACACAACTTCACAGACTGACTGGTGTAAGACTACAGGTGACAAGCTGGAAACAGATTGGGCTGTGAGGGTCATTTGAATGGAAGTGAGCAGTTATCAGGTAAATTGAAGTAAAAAGATGCCCTCGGTCACCTAGCTTGGAAATTGCAAAGGACTGACCTCTCATAGAAGAGCACAAGGATAGCAAGAATTGAGGACATGGTCATAGAGACCCTGAAAACAAGGGGAATGGTACAAAAGAGGAAGAGAAAGATAGCATGGATTTGAGTTGGTTCACCTTGGAGTTGTGTTTCTCCAAAGGAGAAAGCTGTAATTGTAAGTCATAAAATCATTTGTTGTTGGACCAAAATGCACATGAAAAAATGGTACGTGGTCCCCAGCTGCCTTTCCCAGCTGAAGGAAAGGTTCTGGTTGACTTGTCATGCACTGCTGCATACTGACCTATGGGCCTCCAAGGCTTTGGCATATATAGTCTTTTCCATTGAAAATTGTCGTGTGTGGCAGCTTTTATGTGCAGTATCATGTGTACCCTCCCTGGAACAGACAGCACAACAGGACAGGGGAGAAGTTTGTGTTTCAGTACACCACAACAAGTAAGATGTAGATTGCCAGCTCTTTATTTGCATAGGAAACCACTGCTACTCCATCCCTGCCTGCTCCCCGGGTTCACAGCTGAGGATAATATCCTCTTGTCACTCCCAGGGTAGCTGCCCCACAGTGCCCACCCGTGCCAAATCGGTCTTCTTTTCCCCCACCAGTTCTGCAGGTGGGAGACAGGAGAAGCTGGGCGATTGCTGCCATTCACCCCAAGAGTTTTGTCTGAAGACTCCTGCCTGGAGCTTTGACAGTAGCAATGAAATATTCTGGTTTAATAAGGTAGTAAAATAAATGTGTAGTTGCACTCTGGTTCCTAACAGGGCTGCCACATGCTAAGCTGTGCCCAAACTGCCAGGCTGTTGGATCAGCAAGCAGAGCACCATCCTGCCCACAGCCTGCAGAGCCAGCTTGCATCCTGTTTGCTGTCCACAAGAATGAAACGCCTGGGACCAACACAGGAGCAGAGTTCAGGTGAAATAGTGTTCCAGTGTAATTAAAAACTCCTAATAGTCACAAATACACTTAGATAGTCACATTCCATCACACTTATGTTTTTCTGTTCAGTTTCCTTCCCTAAGCAGAAAGGAGTGCAGCTGACTTGGTATAGATGATTTGCTGCTGTTTTGAGTTGTGGAGCACTTTGCTTGCCCTCCCTGAGCTTCTGGACAGCAAGGTTTGCTTTGGGATGGAAGAATAGCACCCTCAAGAGTTGACAGCACTGCTTTAGGGAGCCATAGTACGCAACACACATCCTTCCTCTTTTAGTTAAATCAGCTCCCTGGTTCATGTAACTTAGGCAACAAGTTGTCCCATACTTGAAATATTTGGTATCAATCACTGTTGATATGAATGCAGAAATAAGCATTTGTGCTTGTTTTGGGGATGATCAAGTTCTAAACATTTTATTTGTCTTCAAACAGGGAGAGAAAATAAAAAGACAAAGATATGACTTTTTGATATGTCTGGGAACTTCATTTTATACTATATTAAAATAATTTGAACAGGAATTTAGGTTTCCATGTAAAAATAGAAGACTTAAAAGTTCTTAACTTAGACTAAAGGGGTCTATGTAAAAAAAAACCAAAACAAAACTGAGAAAACCAGTCCTTAAATTGTGGGGACTTGTTCGTTAATTACAGTAATTAGGAATGGAATCTGATCCCAAACTTTCTGATTTACTTGAAATTTTTTTAATATGTAGTTAAGCCTTAATTTCAGAATGAGTATAAAATGTGAGAGTGTTTTAAAGACTAGAGAGGAGTAGGTACTGTTTTTTAAATCACAAACTTAGTGATACACTTCTGCTTACACTTTCTTAGTTATCCTTCTACTGTTTCATGCAGCACTGACTTTTTGTTTTAAATGTTCATGGCCTATTCCTGTTTCTGCTGACTTCAGAGTCAGACAAAGCCTCTTGAAAACTCCAAGCATAAACTGCTTACCAGCTTTTATTCCAGATGATATTTCTCCCAGCAGGCAAAAAGTCCAGCTCTGTGTTTGTTCTGCATATGAAAAAAATTTAGGATTATTTTTTTCAATTGATAGTGAAAAGTATACTCTGTAATCTGTAAATTGATGTTTCCCTGTGTAATTACAGAATCCATTCTCCTGAGAGATCACTGGAGTGTGCCAGCTGACTCTGCTGGCCTTGAATTTGATCAGGTAACAAAAGCTCACACCTGCATTGTGCAAAACAAAACCATGGGATTTTGGCGCATTGTCATTTTTGTTTCTTGTTGAATGCTTTGTTAATTATTATCAATTACAAAGCATCTGTCAGGCCCTTTCTGAGGATTTTACTGTCACAAATTTCTGTTTTACTAAAACACTCAGAACTAAGAATTGCATCTCTTTTTCTCCAGCCATCACCACGTTTGATTCATTTTCCCTGCAGCTCTTCCTGTAGCAATTTTAGGCCTGCACCTGCTCCAGTGGGCTTGGCTTGTCCTTTCAAAGGGACCTTCAAGACCAGGAGAGCTAAATGCCCATGGGACTGCCCAAAGTGCACCTGAGTGCTGTGCAAGTAGGGATAGGCACATTATTCTGCATACTGCGAGTGATAGCGGCAGGAGGCATTCTGTGCATCTGCACCCCGCCCGAACTGAAGCTTGAGACGGAGGCTCCTGGGGAGCCCGGCCTGTATCCTGGAGCCACACGGAGGTGCACACCGCGGAGACGGGAAGCGGTGGCTGGGACACCCAGCTGCTCCCCAATCCCGCACTTGCGGGAACTCCGATCGCCTTCAAAACCCGCAGAAAACGGAGGCTGGGAAGGCTGCTGCCGCGGGGCCGGGCACACAGGTGCCCGCAGCACACAGGGATACCTGGCCACTGCAGCGCTGCGCTGGAGGGGCCGGGCCCAGCTGAGCCCGCGGTTATCCCGGGTCAAGGCCGGGACGCGGCCCGGCT
>JAHLSL010000085.1:548531-571357 GCA_025920805.1 Petroica traversi | reverse complement strand
CTGCCCCGTGGTGGCGGCCCTGGGGTGAAGCGGTCCCCGGCGTGTGGCGCAATGTCCGGGCTCCCTCTGAGGCTGAGGGGGTCAGCGGGGTCCCGCAGCGCCGCCCTCCCTTCTCTCCGGCGGGACTTGGTGCCCGGGCAGGCCGGGCTGGGACTGCGCGTCAGGCGAGCGAGGGAAAGCTGCCCCTGGCCCTTCGGCAAAGCCTGTCTCGACCTTTCCGTGGAGGGGGATCCTCCCGGGAGAGCCGCGCTCCCCTCAGCTCATTGCTCCGTACTGTGTCCATTGCCCTCATGCTGTGTGTGTTCAGCGCGCACATCACAGCAACAATAAGCACCCCAGAGAGAGAGAGAGAGAATTGAATCCACCAGTCTGACGGGGCGATGCGCGGGCCATGGGGGAGAGACTCGGAAGCGCCTGAGCCTGGTGCAGGTGCAGCCCATGAGTCCTCCTTGGCCCCAGGCTGGAATGGGAAGTTTGGAGGGGCTGTGCCTCCTCCCAGTGGGGTTCATGCTGGGCCATGAAAGGGAGAGGAGGGAAGGAAAGGCTGCTCTTCCGAAATCCACTGTGATGGTGAGTCTGCGGGCACTCGCTGCTTGGGGCCGTGATAGATGAATGCAAATCGGGATCGAGGATTTCACTTTTCAGTTAAATGTAAGTTATGGGGTCCAGAGCTAGTAATTTTCCAAGGAGAGAGTTAAGTTCTAGTGGTGTTGAGCAAAAATAATGACTTTTACTTTTGCTTCCTTCCTCCCCCAGCCCTGCAGAGGTATACACCCGTCGAGTAGGATGTGCCTTACTGAGTAATGCTGTCCAACGTGTAAAGTGGGGAAATGCTGTTATCATTGAGCAAAGATTATTGCAGGGTTTATGTGGGAGGGACTGTAATCTAGTGGTTAGAGCATGGGAATACAGTCCTGGTTGTTTGAGTTATGTTGTGAACTGTGACTCACCGTGTGTGTGTGGGGTTTCAGCAAATCATTTATGGCCTCACAAAGCAGATTTTTCCATTAATTTCAATGAACTGTAGATTAAACTAGTCTTCAGTGGCAGAAGAATCAGCCAAAGTAAGATCACCTGCCTACCAAATAGGTGTTTCAATAGTTATATAAACACAGAATACCCTGAAATAGTACGAAGGGTAAATTATTGATAGCAGAAAAGTGTTCAGAGACACTTGCCTTAAACACAGTGCCAAAGCGAGCTGCATTCTCTAATCCTAACCCAAACTGTAGGCTGAGCCCTCAAAAGGCCCTCAGTCTTGGCTTAGACAAAACAGTTCTCAGAGCACGGAGTTTTTTGCAGTCTTTACATGTTCTTTGTGGACTGCTCTTTGCTTTGGCAGCCCCCTTCCAGCCCTTCCCAGCTGCAGATCTGTTTTCTCTTTTCTTTTCAAACCAAACCCTTACCCTGGCACACAGCTGAGCCTTCAAAAATCCCTAAGTCACAGCCCAGATGAAAAAAGTTCTGAAAGCAACATGTCCAGGAACGTGTGCCTTAGCACCAGGGACAAAGCCTGCAGTCCTGCAGTGCTCCAGTCTCACTCATGACTCCATGCACTGTCTGTTTCAGCAGTGTTTAGGCATGTACTACACAAACTGGTTGCTGGAAAGGATTTTATGCAGTGTCCACTCCAAAAGTCACAGGACAGTTGGAGCTGGAAGGGACCTCTGTGGATTGTCTGGAGCAGCGCACTGCTATAAGCACAGCTGCCAGTCTGTGCTGCTGCGGGGGATGGCAGATGCCCTGCTCTGCTGGGGACACACGTGGTGAGTGTGACAGGACTGTGGGCAGGGACTGTTCTCACATGGGGCATTTGCACTCACCCTGCACTGAGACCAGCCTGGCATGGGCAAAGGCTTGATCAGCTCCAGCACTGGGAGGGTGCTGTGGGTGTATGTACTCAGCAACATTTGTCTTCATGACTGCTGGGTGGTTTTTTGGTTTTCCCACTGAGCTTGTTCCTTTTGTACACAGCAGTGCTGCCAAGCCTCTGCCCGCACTAGTGGGGCTGTGCAGTCCTTCCTTCTCCACCCCTGCCAGTCCCAGACATGGGGCTGGGGACATGGAGGGGATGAGGTGGGGGGTTGGGCACTGACTGAGAGGCTGAGCAAGTAATCACATGTTGAGACGAAGGGAGTAGTTGTCTGCTAGCACTGTGTACAGAGTTGAGAGATTGCTCATGACCATAGCAAAGTCCTGCAGCAGGTTGGGGGTGGTGGAGGAATGTCACCATTTCTTAGTCGTTTATTTTTTATTGCTGCCACAATAGAATTGCTCCTGAGAAGCTTTCCTCATCCACCCGCTTCAGGAGTTTGGAGGAAAGGGACAAATGTCAACACTGAAGTGGGGCAGTGAGAGATGCTTTGCTGGTAGGAGGAAGCAGGTGTTCTGCCCTTACTGATTTGGATTTATTAGTTGAATTGGCTTGACCCAATTCAGTGGTGAAAAGAATGTCAAATGTCTGAGTAGAGGGTGGAGAAACAGGCCCACTGCTCTCTCTTGGTATAATGAAGTAAAAAATTATGTTTTATACATTGACATCGCTGGTTTGGAGTGTGTCCTTCTTCCCCCGGAATGACATCATGTTTATACACATGAAATTGCATACAAACACCACTCAAATATCACTGTTACAGTGTGGTTTGCTGTATCATACCAAAGGTAACTGCATTTTAAAGCCAAGACTTAGTAATAATAATATCACAAGAAAGTCTGTTCAGATATTCCTTCCAGTCCGTATTATATTATTATTATTTTATGGTACTACTTCTCAGACTTAGTCTATGGATCCAAAGAGAGAAAATCAGCCCATATCTCAAAGAGTTTACACCTTTGGTGGAGCTGAGGATATGCTCAGCTGATTGAACAGCTGTATGCCCAGAGTAACCCAGTTTATATATGTAGCTGGAAATAAAAATCAGCTGTTTGGAATACAGATTATTTTATGTCCTTTCCATTATTCGGTTGCTCCTCAGATTACCCCTGGTGGGATGAAGGCAGCATGCTTACACTACCTTTGCTGCCAAGTACTTCGCTGGAGACTACCACAAACTCCCTCTCTATGCAGGAGGAATGGGCTGATGCCTTCAGGTCTACATGGGTATAGCTCTTTATATGGAAGGGAATCCTCACAAAGGGAATCTGTTTCATTTACTCTCAATATGTGCAATTTTCTTAGTTTAACACCATCCTATTTTGCTGCAGTATTGCATCTTGCCTCTGAAATTAATAGTCAACCACAGAGAAAGACAGGTCTGGCAGAATGGAAGTCAGGCATTATATTATCCCATGAGTCACATACATGCAGAGAACCAAACAAGTGTCAGCCAATGGCTTTGAGCCCAAAATATGTCAAAGAGGAGATGAGTATCTTCATTTGTATTAAGCAAATAGAAGGCTTGCTGCCGTTCCCATTAGACAGGTTGGAGTTCTGCCATTGACTTCAGTGGGAACAGGATTGGGCTTATCTGGTAGAAGCTGGCTCTGGTTACCTGCACTGACTGTATTTTCTGTGTGGCAGGGAAACTTACATTTTATCAACAGTTCTTAGTCAACAGAGAGATTCAAGACTTCCTCTAGTTTTAGCATAACTCTTTTATTAGTTTGATGACTTGACTTCTACAAAACGTCAGAATGCTCAGTGGAAGGCAGCAATGGATGCTTTTCTGAGTGCAGCTTCACTGACAAGTAGAGATGAATTAGCACAGAACCTTTCCTGAGAGGGGTTTTGTGATTTTTAGTTATTTACATTTAAAATAAAGAACCACATTTAGGAATTAACACCACTTTAGACATTCAAACGACTTTCTGTGCAAAATAATTTTGGAGTAAGGGAAAATGTGGCTGAATAAATGCCTCAAAATGTTTCTATGGAAATTTTGTGTCTCAGTTTTCTCACTCCAGGTATTTGCTCCACAGCTCCTAATGCATCTGGTTGTAGACTTGCCTCAAGAACCAAATGAATCTTGAGCTGCTATTACATGTTGGATCCACTCTATGATTTGTATTCAAGTCCCTCAGAGAGGGGAGACTATGTGAATGACAGTAAGTGCACACAAACCAGCCACTCTGAGATCAGGGCTGAATGCTGATCTGCTGTGGTCACTAAGTGTCACACATAAGCTCTTATATGCAAGCTTATAAATCATTCCTGTAATATAAATTTTCCTTTGTTATATTGCTCTTTATACATTAGGGTTTAATTTGCTGTGGTGGAACCATGTTCAGTTTGGTGGACTGGGAATGTATCTTCCCTAACTTTTTAAAAGTTCTCATTTTCATTGTTATGTCAATTCAGTTAAAATGCTTATGACAGAGTCAGGCTGAAATGAATGTAGTTGATTCATAATTGGCCAAATTAGCATTTAGACTTTTCATAATCTAATATAAAATTTGAAACGCTATGTGCCACTGCTGTTTGCTTCATTCCAGTCAGCACCCCTCCTGTGTTTACTGGAACTCATGTTAAACATCAAAAGAATGGGATTGCCAGAGTTTTCTTGACCTATCTTATTATTTGTCACAGAATTGGCTTATTCAAATTGTTTCTGGAGCAAGGGGAGTTTCTGTTGGCTGGCGTAAAACTGGGATTTGATTCCCTAGATTGCAGTTTTAAGAATAACACTGTGTATTTGGTTTGGTAAGTGAGGAATGTATATAACAACTCTATTGGCAACATTTATTTGAAAAAGTCAGTCTGTGATTTCCACAGGACAGCATCAAGTTCTGATTTTAGGTGAACATGTAGACAATGTAAATAAATAAAGCTCTAGGTATACTGCTTTCTATTGTGAGTAATAACTCACAGCTTACAGATACCACATCAAGAATTCTGAGTTGATAAAAACAGTCTAAAGGTGGCCTTTGCTAAGGCAAATTCCAAGTTGATATTTCATTAGACCCATAGTAATATATAGGTCATTGTATAACATGTGAAGAATGTAATTAATGTTTTTAATTTATCTCATGTAATATATTATTTAATGGGATTACCAAGTGCTTTAGGAAATGTGATGTTTTAGCTATCAGTAGTATAACTCATTTTTATTAGCTGATTTATATATGGATAATTTTCTTAGAACTTTAAACAGCAGCAGATACTCCTTGACATGACTGATGTTCATCATGACTTCTGTTCAGCAGCTGGATGTATTCCGCAGTGTTACCTCAGTGATCTGAATTATCCCTGCAAGAGCTCATGAGCAGCCAGCTGAGAGAGTTTTCATGTATTCATTTAGTAGAGTGAAATTTGCTCTTTCCCTTTCAGTAGTCAATAGAAGATTTTTAGTAATGAAAACATTTTGGGGCTCAGCTGAACAGTATATATTTTGGTATTTGTATTTTGTGCCCATAACTGAGCAATGATTTTTAGCGGCTTACATACATATATGTAAGATGCCCATTACAGGTATCTTTGATTTTGATGGGCTTTCCTCATTGGCTTGGAGGAGCTTCCTGGAAGCACATGGAGTCATGTCTGCCTTTTCTTTTTGGGTATGCTGTTAGAAAGTTTACACATTGATGTGGTTGCTCTCCTTTACAAATGCTGCAGCTGACAATGATAGAAGCTCTGCTGGTGCCCTGCCCCTGCTTGTTCACACTGCAGCAGGGATTGTGCTCAGGACTGGCTGAGGAAACAGGACCGAGCAAATGAGCATAGCAGGACCCTTCAGGTGAGTCTGGCAGTGCTGTCTCCAGTGCTGCTGTGTTTGTAAAACATCCATGGGTAAGGGTGTTTCCCTTTACCAGCATGGTGCTACAGCACAGGGCATTACAGGCCAGTGATGGGTACCCACCAGTGAGCAGAAGCATAAATGTCATTGGCGAGAAGGAGGGATGTATTTGGAAGAAAATGTGATACTATGGGAAGGCTGGAGAAGAGAGGAGAAAAAAAAGCTGTGGTTATGATGTGAGGCTATTTAGAGTTTAATTCTGGCAGTGACAACATTAGCATTGAGTTTAACTGGACTGGGAGCAAATGCTCAAGGACCAAAATCCAGGAAAAGTAGAAAAAGGGCCTGAGAGAGAGAAAACAGACATCTGTTCTTGGAGGGCCTAGCCCTTGAAATGTTATCCAGCCAAAACCTGGGCCTGTTTGTGTGCTTGCTGATGGCAGGTAGGGTGTTGGCGTGCTGAGCCTACTTTGTGTTTTTAACTTTCATGCTATATAACATAATCTGTTTATTTAGAAAAGCATATGTTTGCCTCAGATAGAGTAATTTCCCATGAAAAGCAAAGTGGTCTTGCTGGAGGACTGCTGGATATTGTGAAATGTGAGAACAAGAAAAGTTGCAGAAAATTTTTAAAAACATATGGGAGTCCTTCCCTCCATTTATTTCATCAACAAATGTCCCACCCCTTATTTCAATGTGATGGTGGAGCAGAGTAAGGTAATTCAAGTTTGGAGTATGTTCACATCCTGAGCACCACCTTATGATGTACAATATGGATTATATCCTCCCAGTAGAGGAGGAAACACGAGTGGTATTTTCTCCACACATTAAACACATCAGACTGGCTAGAAGCTATCACAGTAGCATGTAACTCAAAACTGGGAAATAGGCTTTAATGGAACATTTTTCAGTAAAAGTGGGCTTGTTACAGGGCTTAAAATGCAAAAGTTACATGTGATACTGCCATTTTGGCAAACCTGGCCCACAAGCCACTGTGAATCCCAACAAGATCATTTGCATGGCTGTGTGTGTATAGTGCAGCTAATTAGTGTATATTGTTGTTGCCATTCATATGAAAATTATTCTTACAGACTGAAAACCTGGCACATTGTTACACATACAAATTGAGCTGTTGTTTACATCTGTGCAATCTTTTCTGATCTGTACACACAAAAACAAGTTTTCAGGAAAATCTTGCATTATGATTAAAATGCAGGTCAAAAAATCAAAGTATTTTCAAGCCAAGTTATTTTCTGGAGATCAAAATGCATAGGCTGTACTAGAGTTCCTTCTAAAATAAGCCTTATATATTTCATGGGTGACTGCATTAGTAGAGCCTATAATCTGTTGGCAGTTATTACTTATAGACCTTTGCAATTTCAGTAATTTTATGTAGCAATAAATGGCTCTATAGCCAGCTCCCTCTTCTTTGCCAAAGTAATAATGCTGACTGTAGAATCAGGAGGAGAGGAGAGGAGAGGAGAGGAGAGGAGAGGAGAGGAGAGGAGAGGAGAGGAGAGGAGAGGAAGAAAAGATAAAAGAAAAGAAAAAACAAAATAAAGGAAAAGAGATAAGAAAGAAAAGAATGAGGGGGTTTTTTCCAAAGTTTTTGTCTCATTCCTTTAGCTTAGTGCACTTGAGCTAAGTTTTGAAATTTTGCCTATGTTCATGATTTTTAATAGAAAAGCATTTTTTTTTCTCAGGCCAGGAAAATATGGTTTGCCTTGAGAACTGTGATCACCTCGTAAGTTCGTGATGTGGCTGAATACCACCTTGCATAGCAAGGTAGAGTTGATGTCTGTGAGTCAGCCAGTGCAGATGTGCCTGCCTTGCTATACGTGCCCGAGGAGTCCCCAGGAGAATCAGTGTTCCTTCAGCCCATGTGCTTGGATGGAAAAATTCACCTGTTCAAAGAAAGCCCAGTATTTCCAAGGCAGTTCTTGCTTAGCCATGTACTGGAGTCACTGGCAGTCAGAGGATGGGGGGAGCGTGCCAGACACCATCCAGGGGCACAGGAGAGAGTAACAAGCCCAGACTACCTTTACTGTGAAAGAGTGACTCAGCTGTTTCTTCAAAGTTTTGAGTTTCAGCAGAATATTTTCCCACTATGCTGACAGCTTTTCCGCCCACGTATTGTATATGTGGCTTTGTGCCACAGAGGTATTTTAGGATTATGAAGCCTAGTGTAAAATTATAAAGTTAGGTGTGAAAAAAGGTGCCTTCTGGATCTTAAAATGTATAAATTGTGTGTAGAGTAGGGAGCAGGCATGCCTTTGCAAAACCTAGGACTTGCAGGAGGTATGTCCCCATCTATCACTTATCTAGTTTTATTTATTCACCAGAACCTGGTCAATTATGTGTTTCAGACAACCTGTATCAACAGAAATAGAATTACAGAAAAATCAACCCAAAGTTATGGCATTGTTTTTATCATGAAGCATAGTCGTTCATATATACTAGTCTATTTTTGGTCCTGTAACTGTAAGGCATTCCCAAACAGTCCTGCAGTGAAAATAAGAGAGATACTAAGGGAATTAAGCCAAATAAAATAAAATAAAATAATTCTTAATCTGTCAAGTATATTGCAATATTGAATGAGTTACTGTACTGAGCTGAAGATGAAATTGGATGGAGTGTGCTTGTGATATTATTCCAGCACATTGAACCATTACATGC
Source organism: Petroica traversi (assembly GCA_025920805.1). Lineage (NCBI taxonomy): Eukaryota > Metazoa > Chordata > Aves > Passeriformes > Petroicidae > Petroica > Petroica traversi. The sequence goes on along the minus strand of JAHLSL010000085.1, from coordinate 563,009 downwards.
AAATCCATCCAGTCTGCTTTGAGCAAGTTATTTGTGAGTTCTTTATGCAAGACTGTAACTCGTGCTGTCACTCTGTGATTGCTGCATGAATCAGGCATGGGAGGGCACATTGAGGAGGAGGACAGTTAAGCACTGGGACTGTGCTTGGTCATTTATGTCTTCAAGCAACATAGCTGTGGAATCCAAAGTTTTGCTCTATTGTCTTTTTTTTTTCCATGCCAGAAATGCTGATACAGCAGCAAAAGCTTCTATCAAGGGCCTCACCACATCATGGGACTGGAGAAGAAAAAGAGCAGAAATCCAGGGAAATCATGCTGGTGACCAGTAACCACTAGTCAGTGGCAGATCATGTAAAGAAGGCGGGGCTATGGCTTCTTTTGGCTGTGTGTCAATTGAAGGAGCTGTAATTCATGTGTGATGTCTGCAGCACTCCTCAGTTTTTCTATGGTGTTTGGATTTTGGGGTTTGGGATTGTGTTTTCTTTTGGTCCTTTATGAAGTTACTTCCAAAGAAAAGCTATAATACAAAATGACAGCATATATTAAGCATAAAAGCATCACTATCCTCTGGGAGTTGTTGGAAAAGAAAATGCAGAACCACTGGCACCCCATCCACTGTTAGAAGTGCCCACTGGCATGTCAACAAATCTCTGAGATCATTGCTGGACAGATCTAAGAGAACCAAAAGGACAAGTGACTTTGTCCCTGGCTAGCAGGAAGACACCAGCCAGGGAAAAAACTCACCCTTTGTTTCACCCTCAGGCTGCAAACAGATGAGAAAATACATCCTCCCAAAACCTTGCACTGGATACTGATCATATTTTTCCTGTGTCACAGTAGGGCAACTTGGTTTCATACAGTAATGTTCAGAGGAAGGGGACCAGTCCTGTTCCATAGCTGAAGCCCAGGCTTGGCATAGTTTATCTCTCTAGGCTCTGAATTTGGAGATTTGTGAGACTGAAATTCAAAGTGAATTTGATGGATGTGCCATGGGAACCAGAGCAGGCAGGAGGTTTGCATGGATCTCTGTAGGGTTGGAGCTGTCAAAAAAAAAAACAAAACCAAAAAAAACCAGTGTCTCTGAAAAAAAAAATCTGTCTGTGTCTTGAGGCAACTGTAGGCACCTTAAGCCAGCACCTGATTCACTAGCAATAGTTACCTTCAAGGCATTTCAGCTGGCAGACACTTGTCCCAGGCGCTCTTGGCCATAAGGGCTGTTTTCAGTTTAATCTACATTTAAAGTGGCACCTTATTACAGACTGCTGAGTTCTCACATTCCTGAGCTGTCATGGTAAAAGGGTTGTCTTATTGGCTAAAATTTTCCACTCCGAGCGCCGTAAGTTAGGTTTCTAAATCCAGATTCAGATTCCTTAGCATGACTGACAAATCCCACATGAGGCAGTAGGAACTGGCCGTGGTCTTGGACAACAAGCTGGGCCATTAGGTGCATCAACCAAGTTGGGCTGCAGGCGTGCATATTGTCAGGTCTGGGCCATCATAGGAATGGATTGAGCCCAGACTGCAAACAGCTATCCCCAGAGGTCAGAGAGGTTCAAGTGCAGGGTTGTGCCCCAGTGTACCTGTTTGTGCCATGAAACCTTACAGCACGGTGAATGTGTGAACTGTGATGTAATGCACAGGGTGGCTTTGAAAGGGCAGCTTTTAAAGCAGAGGTTCCCCTTTCTGTCATGGCTGCTTTTTTTTATCCAGTATGACTACTGATGTTGGTATGTAGACAGGAGGCAAGGTTAATGCAAGTGGTAGTTTTTCAGAAATTCGGAGATAGAGTGCATTCAAATTCTAGCAAGTGGCAGAGAGCAGCAGCATGCCTGTCACTTTCATTGGCTTCCTGTCTGTGCTACTTCTCCACCCGTGATCTAACACTGCATATTTTTACTCTACTACCTTCTTCTGCTATTTCTATTTGTAGCACTCTGCTAGACTTGTATCCAAGCCAATCCAAAATTATTCTGAAACTCCCTGTGCTAGCAGCAACATGAAAGCAGAACTCTGCAGTGGCTTCAGCAGCTATAGCAGGGTTTAACTAAAGTTAAGAGTGGTGTCAGCCACTTCAGCCTTTTCACTGGAAATGGAAATAACATCTGCCGAGAGAAACGGCTTGCAAAAATTGTGTCATAATGCCTTTTTTCATGGGATTACCTGCCAACTCTGCAGCTGATCCCCTTTTATTGCTTTGTTTTATATGGAAAATTTGTTTTCTTCTTCTTGTCATTATTATTGCAAGATAACAGATAAGGCCATGAAACTACACTGTGCTTTCACCCAGATAAGGCAGAACTTAGTGCAGTGTAAAGATTGTTTTTCTGCAGTATGAAAGTGTCATGTCATTTTTTCCCCCTATTTTCTATAAGGGGGTAGAAAGGAAATTTTCAAAGCGTACTGTCCCACCAAAAGACAGTAGAAAAAAATTAGAAGAACGAAAACAAATTCCCATAGAGCATATCCATTCACTAGACAAAAACCTAAAAAGCTTCAGTGAATCACATCCTTTCATCCAGAGAGCCTAGAGGAAGGACAAGCCCCTGGTGCTAATAATGCCACGTGGGCACCCCAGTCCCTCGAGCTGGGAGTGGTGCTGAGTTACTGCAAGTCAAGGTGCAGAAGGCTCAGTATCCAGAGAGGAGGTGCCACTGTCTCTAGTCTCAAGAGCCAGAGCATGGAGCCAAAAGCAGCACTATTGTGCCGAGGCTTCCTAGCCCATGGAGCAGGCCAGGTGGCTGGGATGGGCTGAAGGGATCGGAGTCCAGATGAGTGTATGCTCCCAAGAAATGGAGCATGGTATGGCATAGCACTTTCTCCCTCTTGTTTCCTTGTTCAGGTAAGGGCTACATCCAGACCTAACCTAGACATTAGAGACATCTCTCTCCCAAACGGAGACCGTGTTTGGTGCCTTGAGGGCAGACACCTGAAAATACAGGTATTCCTGAAATCTTCTATCTCCCATCCCTACCAGTCCATCAGTGCACAGAAACCTCACTCAGCGCTTAGTGCTTTAGTGCCAGCATTCCAGTGGTATGCATCTCCCCAAGGACAGTGCTCTTGGAGATAAGAGAGTAGTGTTCCTTCCTTCTGGATGTTGTCTAAGTCACTATCTTTTGTTTTAGAGCATTCACTGAGGAAGTGGGAGACCTGAGTTCAATGCCTTCCTCAATCTGAGAGTGTTTGTCTCTCACTTCCCATGAGACTGTTTAACTGCCAGCTGATCAGCTATTCTGGGTGAAGGTCTTCAAAGTGAAACCATGCCCTCCACTAATGGGATGGTTGCTCTCCTAGTCCCACTGTTGGTAGGCAGCTTCTGTGTGAGAGTGAAGGGATTAGAACTCCATGTTTTGAGGAGCCTCAAGGCTGCATTTGGTGTAATTGGAGCTGGTTTCCAAGATAGTGTAAAGTGCATGTCCTTAGAGATGCTGTTCTGGCTGTGTGTGGAAGCAGAAGACTTCCAAGGAGCCAAGGAGAGACCTCAGAGTACAGGCACATGAGAGTAGGACCTCTGTGACTCTGGACTTCAGTGCCTGAGTACAGTTAAAATCTAGCTTTATACACTTGAGTCCTTTATTGGTGGTAACGCTTTAAACCCAACTCTACATTTGGCTCTTTCATATGGACAGGTCCAGGTGGATCAGTCAGGATCTTTACTACCACTTTGATAAACATTTCCAACCTTATTAAATATACTCTGTGATGTTCTTTTGTGGAGACAGTAATTTGACAGTCATCATGTGAGAAAACAAGAATTTGCCATCTGGTCTGGCAAGACTTTTTTTCTCTTTACTATTAATTAAACTGACGTTATTGCAAAATTTTATTACGATGGTTTTGATTTGTCCTGTGATAACACTGGGGCTAATACTGAGGTATGCAAGCCACCTTCCATGCTGGTGATGTTGATGGGAGGTACAGCTGAGCAGCACCTCTTTAGATTCTGGTGTCAGCTCTAATAACAAAGATTCAGGACCAAATCCTACTAGCCCTATTCAGGCAGCTTACCCTGGAGTGAGTTCTTCTGGTTCGGAGGGAATGATTTCACAAGTAGGAAGGAATTCTGGAAGGGATGAATTCTGAAAGGAATTCTGGAAGGAAGGAAGGAAGGAATTCTGGAATTCAGGAAGGAATTCAGGAAGGAAGGAATTCTGGAATTCAGGAAGGAATTCTGGAAGGAATTCTGGAAGGAGGGAGGGAGGGAGGGAAGGAAGGAAGGAAGGAAGGGAGGGAGGGAGGGAGGAGGGAGGCAGGGAGACAGGGAGGGTTAGGCAATGGCATGAGCCATTGTCCTCTTGCCCTGCCGCAGATGGAGAACAACTCCTGTATATTTGTGTGGTTGAAACAGGCCTACCCCACCAGGCAGCTGCTCTTGGCAGCTGATGGATAGGTGGAAGTGAGGAAGAATGATGCAGAAAGCCGTGGCAACATGACCTGCTCTTGATACCTGCTTTGGAGTCATGTGCCCATGAGCCTGGGATCTCAGCCCCCCACTTCCTTATTGTAGTTCCACATTATGGTCCTGTTGTCTGCTTGTAGGATTGTCCGTCCTTCCCTGCTGAGGAGGGAAATAGGGCCAGCAGTGAAGGCCACTGTGTCTGTAGTGCTGGGTGAAACAGAGCTGGGAGAAGTGGGGTCTACACAAATCCAGACAGCCTCTGTCCTTAGCAAGTGGAGGTTATACATAGCTGTCCCCAGGCTGTGAACAGGATATTCTCCCATGCAAAAGTGTCCTCTCAGGCTGCCAGAAGACTCCAGCATCCTTCCCTTCATCCTCCCTTTGCTTATTCTGTTTTTTATTATCGCAGTCAAAAGCTCTTCAGAAATCTCTGTGTAATTCCATGGTTCTGTGAATGACTGCAGCCAAGGGTATCTACCTGGACAGAGTGTGCCTTACCCTGCAGAAACTCCTGAAACTCCTGCCAAGCTTGGGGAGAGGGGGTGGGATTCTTCCTGCCCCTCTTTGATGTTTTCCAAATGTTATGCCTGGAGAGGGCAAGACCAGCGGAGTGTGCAAAGGACCCCCACCTTTGCCTGGTTTGTGTGTTCTAGGATATGCTGGCAAGGAGGGTTCCCAGAGAGATGCAGCATCACTTCCATTCCTGCCTGAATGAAAGCCCAGAAGCTGCTTCTGCTGTAGAATAACATGTCAGTGGTGAAAGCTGGCCAAGCCAGAGACTGTGCCTGAATTGTTTGCCATACTTTCATAAACTGTCCATCTGGGAAGAAACAAAGATCCGAGATCTTCAAAGCACTGTGTGGGATAGCAGCTATGGGGTTCTCATTAAAGTTACTAGACATCACATGGCAAATCTTCTGTGGGACCAGTGTGTTTGTGCAGAGGAATTGCTGGGGCTTGGGCAGCCGAGACACAGGGAAGTGGAGGAAAATGAACTCTGCCATTCCTGCAAAAGCAGGACCTCACAGAATTTCTGCCCTAGGACCAGTGTCTTTTTTGTAAGGAGCAGTTGAAGTGGGTATCACAGGAGATGTAAAGAAACATGTGAAACTTAAGGGGTTTTTTTGGTCAACAAATGAGATGCTTCAAATTCATTGCAAGGGTGGAGAGCTTTCTAAAGAACTTGGGGGAATTAAATGGAGTAAATTGGATTAATATGATGGTGAAGTTAGAGCATCCACCTTTCCAGAGAAGAGAAAAGGTTCTCAGAGACTGTGTTCACAAGATGTGACCATAAGAAGTGAGCGCAGTAACAGAGTAAGAAATTTCCCACCTGTCAAAGACCAGGGATTGTATCACAGAAAAGAAAATTGAATCAATCTGGTCACAATGCTTTTTGTCTTAGAAGACACTGATGGGTGAAGACTTAATGTAGAAAAGCTTTCTTTTTCTTACTGTGTTAACATGTTTAAGGTTTTGACATAAACTAACTACTATTATCCTAATTTTACAGTTGGAGACAGACAGGTTATGTGACATGCTCAAGATCACGTGAGCAGATTGTGTCAGAGTGAGAAACTGCACCTGGATCTTTCACTTCCGAGGCTGCTGTTCTTAGGACTTTGTCCTTCTGACTTCAAGCAAAGATTGACTATGTCTGTGTCCAGATTGACTTAGTCTGTGTCCTTTCTGTGCCTACAAATGGTTTTTTGAACTAATCAACAAACGAAAAAGTGACTCCTCCAAATTATACATCAAATAATCCAAATATTGTGGAATAATGTATTTTAGAGAACTCTGCAATTAGTACGAGTAACTAATAGTACCATGCTAAACTGTTAGACATCACAGGTTAAGAATCTAGATTAAACTTTCACCTTGTTTACTGAGTACCTGATATTTTCCTTTACAAAATGGATTTGGGTGATATCTTCAGGATAAATTAACTAAAAATCAAGATGAGTTCTACAAACCACTTGGTGCTATTGTCATGTTTCGGCCACTACTGGAGGTTTCATACCAGTGGAGACAAGTCAGGGAAATAATTAGGTAGGAAAAGTAGTCATCAGCTTTGGAGAGCAGTTCCTTGTGGTTGTCAGAGTTTGCCTTCTTCACTCAGAAACGTTTAACATAAAAGCTGACAAAGAAGTGGATAGCCATAGCTTGTTGGGACATTTGCAGATTAGTAGGAATGTTCTTGATCTTCATCATCATTGCAGAAGTGGGGTATTCCAAAGTGCCCCAGGAGCCATTTGCCATGGATCCCAACACACAAGATACCTGGGGCACATCCAACAGTCCCGTTAAAACCATGGCAGCTACTGAAAACCAGCTCTCAGTGGAATAACTTATCCTTTTGATTCCAGTTGCCAAACCTACTACTGAGTTCTGCTGCTCCAGATATGTGCTGTGGGCTGCTGCTTTTAACCTGGCAGTGTTGCCAGAGGCACTGTGCACCTAGCATTTAATGACGCCAAGGGAACAGCCATTAATTGAAATTCATCAAGCAAACTGCCACTTCTGCTTGCTGTGGCTCTGTTTTCAGCTCTTCAGCTCTGAAGCAAAACTGACAATTTCTAATAATTTCTCAGACCTCCTGTGGAGTTTTGTTAATTAATATTTGTGAGGTACTTAGATGTTTTTAGGTTTGTGGCAATCTCAAGAAGTATTATTGCTGTTGTATTATTAAGACTAATAATACTGCTAATAACCTTGGTGAGCCTGGCAAAATTCAATTTTACTAAAATCCTTGCCACAGATGAAAAAAATTAACTCCAGGGGAGTGAGGGGGTACGTGACTCAGTTACCAGTAACTTCTGTTTACAAGGGGCAGGAAGAGTATATTTGCTCAAATGAAAAAGGTCAAGGCAGAGGCCCATTTGCTGTTTGTTAATAAGTAATCTAAAGTACAGCACAGCTTTACTGTAACAAATCAGTCTGGCTTAGCTTTTCTTCCACCACCATTCTTTCCAGTTCTGGACTAAAATGCCAGTTAAAATAATCCACATTCTCATAGATTATTTTCAGTATCTCCAAATCTGTTGAGAGGATTTGTAACCAGCAACGACAGCAACAATAACAACAACAAAATCTTTTCCATATATCTTCCAGTGTTTGTCTCAGGACACTGTAGGCAATCAAGGTTGAAATATCAGATAGGCATTATTTATCTCCTGGGAAATTCTCCTTTAGGCTCAGACTTGTGCATCTTCACTATGGAATTGTGCCAGTCAAGAGTTGTGGTGCAGCTGGCCTGCTTACAGACACCCCACTAAGTTACTAATGTAATTTAAAAAAACACCTATGTCATCTCTGCAGCTGGCTCACAGTCAGCAGTTAAAATTCAAACATGGGTGCTACAGCACATCCTTCTTCCCAGTGATCAAGTTTATGTGCACTTTATGCATTGTGACCCCTGTTCTGTCATTGTCTTTTCCAAAAAAAAAATCCCAAACAGTAAATTTTAAAGAAACACTTATCTTTAGACACCAAACAACTCTGGAAAAGAGTCTATTTTGTGGTTTGTCTACTGGCTGCAGGTAGGATTCCTTAGAAAAGGTTTTGCCATTAGAGGCACTGATCATAAAAGTAATACTTCTGCCAGCTGCCAGCTAACCACAACTTCTCAGTTGTAATGCTTAGTGCATCTGTCCTTCAACTGGCCTGGCCTGAGGCTCATATCTTGTCCTCAAAATAGGGAATGTGATGGACACAGGACTGGAGCAGCCATAGTGCCCCGCAGTGCCACTGCCTGAGGGAGGTCAGCCCCACGCATGGTTATTTCTCAGAGGAGGGTGGCAAACACACAGGAACACACATACACACACAGGATCACCTTTCAAACAGAAGTCACGCAGACTGCACAATTCCTAGCTTCCTGAAATGCAGTTTGGAAAGGCAATGATCCTTTAACAAATCAACAATCCCTGCTCCACCAGTGCCAATTGCCTGTAAACCCTGGGGGAGAGAGAGAGGTCGGTGAGGAAAGATTCTCTGCAGAACAGGTCGTTTTTGACTGTGAGGTCACAGCATCTTTGGAGAGCCAGACCTTTAACAGTCTTCTTGAGTTCTGTAGTCACAGAAGGAGCAGGGCCTGTCTCCATCCAAGGCTTGGCCACACGAGCAGGAGAGGCAAGGAATGGCTTTGTACTGAGCTGCTGCCCCTCTGCACTAAGCAAAAGACAGTGAAGCTGAGCAGAAGATTCTGATGTGGAGGAGCAGTACTGGGAAGATACATATGTGGGACATGTTGTAGGGTCTTTGTAGTGGGAGGAAAAGAGGATTCATGCAACTGAGTGCTCAGATACATCAGGAGGCAGCACCAGTGGCTCTTTGCTGTTGGAAATGGGTGCCCCAGAGCCCTCATGTTTGCCTTACTGTGTTCTGTGTTGCTGACACTAGGCTGGGAAGGAGGGGAGTGAAGGACACACAGTGTCCTGAGGAAGCAGGCATTGTTAGTGCTGCCCTAAGTGTCTGTACCTGCATGATGGGCTTCAGGTGGATGGTTGGCAAGCAGTACAGCTCACAGATCCTTGAACTGACCTGTGTGTGCAGGATGCTTACCCCAGAAAACCTGGTGTCAGAAACAGGGAGTTAAGTAAAATTGATGTTCACTTCTATGAAATCTGGCTGAGCTGGGGATTTTGGCAAGTGTCTTGTACTTTAAGCAAGGCAACAAAAAGTCCAGATCTTGTGCCTCCATGCTGCTCTGGAGGAGCATGTGGCCATGCTGTACAACACACGTCATGGCAGAGAGAGCAGTAGGTGTTACTAGATGGCAGACTTTGCAGAGTTGGGATGCCACAGGAAAATTCACCTTACACATGAGGTAAGTTTGCTGCAGAAGTATGCATCCAGGGTGGTGGCTTTTCTGCTCCTTTCCCTGGATAGTGTGCTATTTCCTCATGTTGTGCTTTGTTCTGGGTAACATCTGTTGTTTCTAAGTTGCCTAGCAAGTTGCAGGAGTCTTTAACAAGAATCAGTAGATTCACTGCACTCTTTCTCTAAAAACCAGGTGATGATTTGATTCTTCCCCTTACAGCAGTGGAAAAACTGGGGTACCAGGGTGCACTCTGAAGCAGTGGGATTAGCTAGAAAATGTTAAGTATTCCCTGATCCTGAGCCTGAGCATTAGTCATCACTACCATGTCACCCCTCAGTGGCATCGTGGCAGTGAACTTCTGGACTGTACCGTGTAAGGTCTCTTGCACACAAATGAGAGGCTTTTGATGAAAAGAGAGCCCAGTGCTGCCAAGACCACTGTAGACATACACTTTGTTATAGCTGGTAGCCAGGATGCCTGGGAAGAAATGCAGGTGGTTTCAGACAATCATAAGTAGCCTATTATCACAGAGGAGAGGAGGAAGAAACCCTGGGAATTTTCCCCGTGACCATCTGTTAATTTTCCCCTGCAGGCATTAGTGATCTGCAAACAGTGCTGTGAAGCAGAGCTCTGCACTGCCATTGCTGGACCAAGTGAGCTTCACTGCTGGGAACAGCACAGTGACATGTTCCTCAGCTGGTATGGTGGAGCTTCATGCACCCTGGCAGTCATGAGCCTCAGAGGAAGTTGTTTTCCTTTTCCACCACTGCAGTATCTATAGCCCTCTGTAGCTAATGTTGGTCTTGGGGTTCGACCAACCAGTGACTGAATTCTGCTTCTGCCTTTTGCTGGAGGAGGCAAATTTCTCAGAGAGTAGCTAGGGTGATCTAGAGGTCATTCAGTAGCTGCTCCAGCTTTTAGATGGGGACTCCCTAATATTGCCTGTGATGGTGAAGGCAGTGGAAACCCACAGATGAGTTGTGGCATTAGTCATAAAGTCATGGTGAAGTTCACTTTGGCTGAAGTAAATGATTCAGAATTGTATTCCCAGCTTTCTCTTTCTTTTTTTTTTTTCATTCTTTTGTGGTATCAGAAAGAGGTTTTGCCTTCAGATCATGGCATGAAAGCAATGTGAATAGCTTTGCTCTTTATCATGTCATCTCAGATGAAAGCCTGGGAGCATTTATGAGAAACAACTTGGCCTGTGGCTCTCTTCTGGTGTTTTTGGTGTGTGTACTGGGTGTGCTGAGTGGTTTCCAAAGGAACTTCCTCAGCACTGCAGCAAATAGGGAAATTCATAATGGAAGAGTTCTCGAATAAGTGAAACTTAGAAACAACCTCTGCTTTGCATTTATAAGCAAGATACAGCATTTTTCAAAGCAATTTGGTGAATTTGGTCCATACAGCATTTTTCAATGCATTTTAATGTATTTGGTCTGGGGCAGAATTATCAGTTTTTACCTCACAAATATAATATTTGCAGTAAAAATGGAAGCCAACCAGACCAAGCCGCACTCTGTCATGAATTTAGTCCAAATGAAAGCATGTTCAGTTGGATTTTTCCTCAGAGAAATGCAATAATTTGTGCATTGTTATGTCAAAATAATTCTTCTATGAGCAATGCAAACAGACACAGAAATAATTTTGCTGTTTAAAGATATAAATGCAATTTCCCCTCATTTTTAGAAGAAACAAAGCTGTTTGCTCTCCCCCACAAATGGTCCTGAATGAGACAAATGCACCACTAGTTGTTAGGGAGAGAGCATTTTCAGGAAGGAAGCTGATGTACTATTTGGGTAGGGGAGGACTTTTTTCCCTGTAGCAATAGCAGCAGCACAGATTTTCCCAATGGTTTTCTCACTTAGCACATGTTAATTCATGATGTACCTCGTTGACCAAGACCTGAGTGCCTAGGCTGAGGATGTGCAAATATACATTTGCAGATGCAATTGTAAATTTTTAAAGTCATATTGTACTTTATCTCAGTATTAAGCTCTGCGTTTCTTATTCCTAGTGCCCAGTTCCTGATTTTAGAGCTGGCAATCCCTGCAGCATGCCTGAGGCAAGCCTGGCACTTCCACACAAGGATCAAAACATTCAGGGTGGTGACCAGAGAGATTATTAGGGAAATTTTAAGACTTAAATGTTACTGCTGTAGTGATCCAGAATTCTGGAAGCAGCCTTCTGTCACAGCACAAATGTCTAATCTGAAATGTGGATTACCAGCAGGTGACAAACAGGGTCACTGTTCTCCTGAGGCTGTTTGTTCTCAGCTGCCACCTCTAGCAGAGCACCCAAGCCCCAAGGCTGGAGCTGAACATTCCAGGCCTGCGCTGTGCTGAGGAGCTGCTGCTCTACAGCAACCTCACTGCTCCAGTGGGTGAGGTGAGCTTGGCTGGCCAGTGGGAGAACCTACTGGCTCCAGCATTCATAAGAGAGTTTGAAATTCTGGACTCTGCTCCCAGGACTGTTTATGCATTTTACATGGAACAGTCACTAGGTAACATATAATCCCTGATCAAAGCCCTCAGGGGATTTAGGTAAAGCAACGCCTAGTTTCTTGATCCTGATCAGACATAGGTGTGAATTGGGCTGAGCTGCTTGGCCTTGTCAGGACTGGGCGTGCATGAAGGTGCAAATCTAGGCAGCTTCTGAGCTTGTAAGTATTAAAGTAAGTTGGAGACGGAAGGGCCAAATAGTGAGAAGCACCTAGGAGCTGCAGTGGGGTATATATGACAGTATTTCAATCCAAAGTGCAGCTTTCAGGTAAAACATCAGGTGCTCCAGTAACAATTTCTCTTATTGGTAAACAACTGTTCTGACAGATTCCTGAAGTGGAAACTCATTTACATAACCATCTTATGTGCATCCCATCCCAGCCCCACTGCATTTGCTCAGATTTTTTCACACTGGGCTGCATGTGCTGAGCTGCACAGTGGTGGCTGCCATATGAATACCTTGTTATTCTTACCAAGCATGATGACTGCTGTAGTGAAATCAAGAGCAACCTGCTCTAATGTAAACTGATTTCACATTGCTCCTGGCAGTCCCAGCTACCTCACCTAACTTCTTTTTTTTGGCTAGTCTTTTTCTCTTTTTCCTTTTTTTTTTTTTTTTTTTTTTTTTTTCCCCCAGAAGACACACCCTGTGCTTTCTTATAAGGTGTTTTATGACACTGGCTATTGCACTAGTGTCTGTGACCTCCAGATGTGCTTCTCTGGTATTATCTTTGGTACATTCCAAAGCCCTCCAACAAATCTAGATTCCAGCTGCTTGTCCACTGAAGGGATAAGGTCTGTAGTGCCTCTGATGATCACACCCAAGCATACTTGCCTGCAGAGCACCACAGATGTGTGCCTGGTTCTTGATGTGGCTGTTGCATCTCTGATACCCCACCTGCATGTCTGGAGTGCTGCAGGGCTGCAGAGATGCAGACAGAGAGAAGCTTATTCAGAATAACTCTTCTGTCAGGCTGAACACATGCAAATACCCAGTGGGAAGCAGTTGTGTTGATAGGGGAGTGAGGGACACGAGGGAGTGGATTTGGGCCGAAAGAGCCTTGGGAGAAGCACTCCAATTTGCCGCTCGTAGTTGTCAGATCAGGGTGTATGATGGATGTGATATAAATTACTATCTATACATAAATACCACAAGAGCATTTTAATGAGGTGTTTTCTAGTAGCACTTGTCCAGGCTGGTAGTGTTATGTTGAGGCTGGAGAAGTATCTCCAAACAAGCTCCTTGGCTAAACTTTGATGAGCATGGTGTCACCCAAGATCTAACTACAATTTGTTTGGATAAGAGGTTTTGCTTCTTAGTTTCTGAAAATACTTTCAAATAGGTTTGGGGTTTTACTTCTATTTATTTTTTCCTTTTTGGCCCAGGTTTTGTGATGATGTCACAAAACCCAACTAATGCAGAGATCTGCATTTATTATTTTTAATGTACGAATCTGGTGCCTTTTCTGAGATTCGTTATTGTTCTGACAACAATAAGTTTACAGAAGAGATAAGGGCTGGGCCTTTGGGGCTGGGGGGAATTTGGAGTGACCTGCGCCTCTCTAGAGACCAGCAGTTCTATCTATATCTCAATATCCAGGCCCACTTTCAGGTGACACACCTGGCATTGCAGGCAGTGCTGTCTGAAGGAATGGTCTCCCGTGCCTCAGTGTTTGCAGCATGATTCTGCAGAGACTCAGCAACCAAGTTCGATTGTGTTTTTTTTCATGGCAGCAGCTATTTTCCTGAACTTTTGGCACCATGGGCAGCTGGAAAAATGGCAGCACACAAATAATGCACAGCCCAGCATGTTGGCTGAGATTCAGCTGGGGTATATGTAAGTGTGTATGTGAGTGTGCGTGTGAGACAGAGTGTGTAATGTGTATGTGTGTGTGTCTGTATGATGTGAGTGTGTGTGTCCATGTGATATGTGTGTGTGTGCCTGAGTGTGAGTGATGTATTTAATATGTGTGTATGTGTGATGTGTGCAATGTGCGTGCGACTGCGTGTGAGTGATGTGTGTGTGTTTATGTGTGTGTGATGTGTGTGTGATGTGTGTATGTCTCTGTGTATGATGTGAGTGTGATGTGTGTATGTCTCTGTGTATGATGTGAGTGTGATGTGTGTGTGACTGCGTGTGTGTGAGATGTGTGTGTGAGATGCATGTGTGTATGAGATGTGTGTGTATATGTGATATGTGTGTGTGATGTGTCTGATGTGTTTGATGAGTGTGTGTTTATTTGTGTGATGTGTGTGCGATGTGTATGTGTGATGTGTGTCTGATGTGTGTGTTTGTGTGATGTGTGTGCGATGTGTGTGTGTGTGATTTGTGATATGTGATATGTGTGTGTGATGTGTGTGTGTGATGTGTGTGTGTGATGTGTGTGTGATGTGTGTGTGTGTGATATGTGTGTGATGTATGTGTGTGTGTGTTTATTCGTGTGATGTGTGTGTGATGTGTGTGTGTGTGATGTGTGATATGTGTGTCTGTATGTGGTGTGTGTGTCTGTGTCTGCATGTGTTTATGTGTGTGTGTGCCTGAGTGTGAGTGATGTATTTAATATGTGTGTATGTGTGATGTGTGCAATGTGCGTGCGACTGCGTGTGAGTGATGTGTGTGTGTTTATGTGTGTGTGATGTGTGTGTGATGTGTGTATGTCTCTGTGTATGATGTGAGTGTGATGTGTGTATGTCTCTGTGTATGATGTGAGTGTGATGTGTGTGTGTGACTGCGTGTGTGTGAGATGTGTGTGTGAGATG
>JAHLSL010000085.1:476369-548431 GCA_025920805.1 Petroica traversi | reverse complement strand
GGGGGGGGTGGGTGTGAGATGTGTTTGAGTGTGTGTGTGGGTGATCTGTGTGTGTGTGATGTGTGATGAGTGTGTGTGATGTGTGTGTGCGTTATGTGTGCAATGTATGTGTGTGATGTATGTGTGTGTGATGTTTGTGAGTGTTTGTGTGCTGTGTGTGTCATGTTTGTGAGTGTGTGTGGTGTGTGTGTTTATATGTGTGTGTGATGTGTGTGTGTGTGTTTGTGTTTATGTGTCTGTGTATGTGTGTTTATGCATGTGTGTGTGTGTGTTTATGTGTGTGTGTGATGTGTATGAGTGTGTGTTTGTGTGATGTGTGTGTGTGTGTGATGTGTGTCTGTGTGTGTGTGTGTGTGAGGATTGCTCTGGCCCTCACTCTCTGCCATGTCCAGCTCTTTGCTGTGTCAGCACCTGCTGGGTTGTCCCCAAACTCCCAGGATCAGAGGCTGCTCCCCACGCTTGTACAAGTGACAGTCTGGCAGTAGAGATGGGCTGTGCCATCTAATTTAACAAATCTTGGTATGAGGAAAATCCTGAAGCAGACGTTTGGTTTGGAGGCAAAATCCCAGGTGTTGCTTTCAGGAGAAAACAATGTTTTCATTAGAAAGCCTCTCAACATGTTGAGTTGCCACAGGATTGTGTGAGAGCTGCATATATCCAGAACAAATTGAGAAAGTCTTTCTTCAGCTAGCTCTGAACTGAGGAATTTTTTGCAAATTTGACTCTTCTGTGGAGGTAGGAACTCTTTTCTACTTAGTTTTGAGATTTGAGAGAGAAAATTAGTATCTTTGATCCTTAAACACGAAATCTCTGAAGTCTCTTGACTGTTGGAACTTGTAATGCATAGTCAGAATTCAATCATATTATAAATAAATAATTGGCATGTAACCACAATAATGATAACTTCTTCCTTTCTTTCTGGGGAATCATTAAGTCCAGATGAATCTGCCTGGTTAACAGCTATAAAAACAATCAAAATTGCCTAACCAAAAATCATGTTGGTTGGAAGGGATATCTGCCGGGCTGTTCAACAGCCTCCTCAAAGCAGGGCTAACCTCAGCAATAGCTTAGGCTGCTCAGGGCTTTGTGCATTGTATTTTTGAAATCTCCAAGGATGGGGACTTCACAAACTTCTCAGGGTACCTGCTTAAGTTTAACTGCTCTTATTTTGAAAAATTTCTTTTGTGGTGTTATTTGGAATTTCTTCTCTGTTCACCTCTGCAGAGAGCCTGGCTCAAGCAGGCCAGGGCACCATTGGCCTTCAGCACTGCAAAGGCTGCTGCTGACTGTCACACAGGTTTATTCTGTCAGGCACAGACTTTACATTTGTCCTGGATGAATTTCAACACATTTCTTTCAGACTTACCTTCCAGGTTGCTGAAGACCACCTGAATGGCTGCCTTTCCCTCTAGCATAATGACATCAAACCTCAATTCAGTGTCCTGGCTGAGGACTTGCTGAGGAACCATTATTTTCTGTCAGCCAGATGGCTGGTGAAGACTGGCCCTAGTGTTGTCACTTGAAGAACGCCATCTGTTAATATCAATTGAATGCCTAGTTCTTGACCATTATTATCCTTCAAGCCTTAAAGGATAGCTGTGAGCTGTTTTCAGCCAGGTTGTGGTGTATCCATTCAGGCAATGCCATCCTAGATTGGCCTATATGGGAGACAATGCCAAAGGCAATGCTAAAATAAAATAAGAAACATCCACTACTTCCCCCACCTTGAGCATATAATTCCAATTATGGATGACAACCACACTGATCAGGTATAGTTTATCTCTATTAGATACATACTAGCTGTTACTAGCTACCTTCTTGTATCTGGAATGGCTCCTTTGTGGATTTGCTCCATAATATTCCTAGGAAAAATGTATGGATATTTTATGTAAGACATCTACATCTTTGCTTTGGCTAATCCCTTTCAGAACAAGAAGGTTTATTACATGTGTTGAATTCGTGAGACCTTCAGCATGAGCTTGTGCTGTTGGTTGAGGAAATTTTTGTGTAGGGAGTGGCTGAGCAGGCCAAACCCAGAAGCAACCTAACTAGGGCACTCCTATTACTCCTCTGTTGAGACTCCCTTTCTTCCCAGCCCCACCACCAAGGACAACCTTCCTGCCATTGTTGTCATGATCTTTGTGTTACCTCAGAGCAGGAGCCCTACAGGGAAGAAATGGGAGGAGCAGAGGAATGAAGCTACCAGGCCCCTGGACAATAGAGTATGGTGGCACCAGGTCCTGGCCTTGGCAAGGATTCAAATATTTGGAGTAAAAGGAAAAAATAAGGAGGAAGAAGGGGTAAGATCAGCTGCACAGAGTGTTACAGATAGGCATGGTCCTTTCTAGAGAGCATGAGTAGTTCAGTTAACAGGAAGGGCCAGGCATTTGCAAAAAAACCACGTTTGCAATGGCCAGTGGCCAATAGTGGTTTGAATTCAGAGACAACAGCTGTGTTTCACTAGTTATAACTTAGGTTCACGGGTATTTGAATACAAGACTGAGGTCAGTGGTACTGCTGTGGAAGGTAGAAGGAGAATGGCTGAAAAGCCACAAGGTCTGACTGTGGAGCCTAAGCAAGATAAATACTCCTGTGCCAAGCTGGCCTGCATCTGGGTGGCCTGAGACTTAGTCCTGCCATAGGGGCCTGGCTGCAGCCACAGCCCCTGCTCCCAGCCAAAACAGCGGCTGTGACACCCCCTGAATTGCCTCTTTTCTGTGGAAAACAAAACTGGAGAAACACTGGTCAGTACTGCAACAGGCCAGCCTCACAGGTGGCCTGCAGGATTCACTGGGGCCATCACAACCAGAAAGAGTCAGCAGAGCAGACACACTCTTTGTGACTGAAATTGGACCATGGAATTGCACTTGAGGAAAGAGGCAGCACAGTGGTGCTGCTGTGGCTGGTGGCTGGTACCGATGCAGTAGGAACACTCAGGCAGGCAGCATCGGGCATGTCTTGCTAATTGGAAGAAACATCCATAATTCTGAGAGAGTTTGTCAAATCCATGCTAATGTGATGGTAATCCAGTGATGGACTTATACCTGTAATCTCCTTACTAGCGCATTAGAAGAATTTTAAGAGTCGTGCACAGAAAAGCACAAAGTGCTGTGACAGTGCTGTTTGGAGCCATGTGCATTGCTAATGAAGGAGACACAGCTTAGATTCCTGTGCATGGCAGGCTGAGGATTGCAGCATGCCAAGGAAAGTGTGAGCACCTGAGCACTGCAGTCCTTCTGTATTAATGAAACCTGATTTGCTGGGTCACCCTCCTGGAGTGACACAATATAATTTAAAGTTGTTTGCTTATTACAGAGATACTATCAAAAGGTGTGGTGCCCTGATTGGAGTCTAGCAAGAAAGTAACACTCTTATTCACCCATCCACCTTTGGCAGATGGTCTGAGGGTCTCTCCTTTTCTTCATGACGGAAAGTGGTTGATTCACCTCCACCCAGCAGTAATTATGTGTTGCTGCCTACTGGAAGTTCCCATGTTGGCATCAGAGTGGTAAGCCTAGAACTCACTGCTAAGATTAAGCAAAAGCATGATTTATTGATATCTGTTTTATATTCAGTCACTTAATACTTGGTATCGTTTCCTTGTGATTTTATGATCAATAAAATCTTCCTAATTGCGGTTACCCAGTCACGCTGCGATTTCTCAGTAGCTATTTACATGCAGCCTTCCCATTAAGCTAGAAAGCAGCTTTAGTAGCAAAAAATTTATCGCATTTTTTATTTTTTTCCTTTCCTTTTCAGAATCCCCTTTGAAATTCTGGAGCATCCTGTGTAAAACACAGGTCCTACTCTAGAAAGCTATCCTGAAAGCTTATAATTTCATCCTTTTATCTTTGGGACAAAATTATTCCCTTGTCAGTGCAGTTCCTATTGAACCAGTCTGGCTTGGCAGGTCTCCACTCCTTCTTTGTTTAAGGTTATTTATTTTTATATCATAAAGGTAATAAAATTGACAAAAGAGTTTTATTCAGATTCTAACCATACAGTTTACGCACAAGTAAAACAAAACATCCAACACACTTCCTTTTATTTATGGCATCAGTGCTGAGCCATTACAGTACCATCAGTAGCAAAGACTTCACCTTTTGAAACCTCTTTGGCACCAGGGTCCCACACTGGCTCTGTGGTTGCTCAGTATCTTCCATCATCACAAGGGGTTGTTGGTATGAAGTGGAAAATTTTTACCAGAAGCGAGGCCAAGCATGTAGGGAAGGTCCCAGCCCCAGAGAGCAGGGCTCTGCCTAGGAAGGGAGGGCAGGAGGAGCACAGTAAGGGGCCCTAGTGCACCTTCAGCCTCTCAGCTGGGAGCTCCACCATAACACAGTCTGCAAGAAGGCCGATGGGAGCCCTTCTGGTTGGGCTCAGGTTCTGTGGAGCCCATCCCCACAGGGGGGGATGTACCCAAACACTTCATTAGGATCAGTGGTAGCCTCTCCTTCCCTGGTTCTACAGTTCAGAGCTTTGGTGCTGAGAGCTGTGATGAGTGACCTGTTCCACAGAGTGAATACAGACTCATGTTTAGGGATCAGATATAGTATCCAAACAAGCTTATAAACACACTCTGGAACAGGACCAGCAATCTCTTTAGCAAGATCTGGCTTTAAGTATGTCCATCAGTGAGTTGGGATTAGAGTGACTGTAGGTCCTAGGGGATGGATGACTGTAGTTACCAAAGAAGAAAGATGTGGGGGAA
This sequence comes from Petroica traversi, assembly GCA_025920805.1. Lineage (NCBI taxonomy): Eukaryota > Metazoa > Chordata > Aves > Passeriformes > Petroicidae > Petroica > Petroica traversi. The sequence continues at coordinate 543,720 of JAHLSL010000085.1, read as the reverse complement.
AATGGAATAACATTTCACAAGAGAAGGCACATTAACATCTTCCCTGTTTCTAGCCAGTGGACAAGGATTCTCCTGATGCAGGGATATATGGGGCCTGGACAAGGGGATACACTGTCTTTTTAATGTGCAGATCAATGAAGTTTTGGAAAAGAGAAGAGAGCAATGGAAAGGGAAATCAATTCACTCAATATATAAATATACCAACTCCACAACCTCTGCGAGCACTGTAGTATCAGTGTCATCTGATACAGGCATGTGACATGTCACCGGCAGGGAGGTTGCTTGCAAAGCAGGGATAAGGCCATTGACAGCCATGCCATACACTGGAATGTTTGCTGCAGCAGCAGTTTTGCTTCTGATCCTGGCTCAGCCCCAAGTCCTGAGAGTTTTGGGGTGCCTTACTGTCCCGAGGCTCTGCTCCCCAACAGAGACCGTGTGCAGGCAGGTATACAGGTCTGCAAAAGGACACTGGGGAGTGACTGTGCCTTGCTGAGCAGGATCACTGCACTCCAGCTGCTCCAAGAGCAGTGCAGGTTGCAATGTCAGCCAGCATTTCAGTTTGACATTGGATCATGGTCTGTGTTTCACAGAGAGGTTCTCTAAGAGCTTGTTGTGGTAAGTGCTTCTGAAAGCCAGTGGGATGAGGTTCCCAAATCCCTTTGGTGCTGTCAGGATCCCTGCCTTGCTTATGTCAGGCATGTCCAGAAGGTGCCAACCACCGGCATTTCTGGTGTCAATGCCAGTGTGGCGATGAAGTGTCTGCTCTTAGGAAAAATGTAAGGGCATTGGCTCTTGCCTCAGGAAGGATGCACAGCCTGTGTGTTCAAACTCCCGATGTGTGCAGCCAGAAGGCAGACATTGGGAGCTCTGTTTTTGTTTGGCACTGCCCCATCCTTGCCCTTGAGAGCGCTGCAGCTGAGGTGAGGTGACCCTGGTTTGGCGAGTTACGCCCATGCTATCGAGCTGTCCCAAACATAAGCAGTGTCACCTTTGTGCTACTTCCAGATGAACAGAGAGAGAACTTTGCCTCCCCTTCATGTATGGACTGCCTTTTCTTGTAAATCTATACATTAAAAGGCATCATAAAATGCTGTACCAGGGGTGTAATTAACGACCCTTTAGAAGCACTATGAGATTACTGGCTCTCCGTGCAGTAAACAGAATGCAGGGAGATTCTGAAGTTAATTTTCAAACAGGTGATTGGAAGCTCTCAAACCAGGAGGCAATTAGTATGTCTGCAAGTCTGGTTTCTCCTTTCCCTGAAGTGAAGGTGGGCATTAGGCTGAGGTGTGCATGCCTCACCTAAAAGTTGCCAATATTCATTTGTTGCTTTCTACTCTTTAGCAATCAAACAGAAACATTTTAGCTGTTACCATCTGGACAACAAAGTTTAAGAAATAACCATTTGGACACTATTGCAACTGAAGTGAAATAAGTGAAAATATTCTTCGGTGATACAACATCAACATCACATGAGCAGAGCACATTATCCTGGAGTTACCTGTACTCTCCAGTGTGATCCAGAGAGTTAATTAATAGGAATGTGAATTAATTCTATGAGTGATACTATACACACTGGAAGGGAATGCTGCTCCGGCTTACAGGAGTGTATTTGCCTGATACGAAACCTTTAAACTTGCTACTGCTTTGACACCATCAGAGGCAAAAACTGCCTTGGCTGCTGTGGGAGCTTGCCTAGGGCAGTAATGCCATGTTACAAGAAAAGGGCCGTTTTTCACCAGTATTGTAGTTGCACAGTAGGCTGTTGACTTGGTAGTTAGTTTTGAGAAATACCTTTAAATTCCAAAATTTGTGCCATGATGTTTAACCAGTGTAAAAATGTAGGTAATAATATGTAACAGACAAAGGTATGTTTTCCCAGTGAAGCCATGTTGAGTCATTTTATATTAATACCAAAGGAACAAACCAAGTTTTTACAATAATAGTTGGCAAGATTTCTATTAAATAGTATTAACCAATAATTTCTAAAACTGCCTGTTAATTACAGCATACAGGCCTTGCAGGCAGTTCTATTTTACGTAAGTGCCATCAATGCCAGACTACAGCCTTTTGTCATAGGCAAACAAGACCACGAGTTACCAAATTATTTTCTGGGGTAAATCCATTGACACTGGGGGATTTTTTTACTTTGGTTTGGTTTTGGCAGGTTTTTTGGATTTTGTTTTTGTTTAGATATTGTGGGGGTTTTGTGTGTCTTTTTGATGCTTTGGTTCTTTTTTTTTTTGTTTTTTGTTTTCTTTGTAAGTTTTGGGTTTTTTCTGACACTGACAGGTGTCAAAAAGAGGCAGCTTATATGGCACAATGTCACTTTTGCACCACAGCCACTGGCCCAGGCTGGGGCCCATGTCAGGCACGGCACAGGATGTACTGAGCTGGCTTGATGGGCCCTGGGGCAGCTGAAAAGCAGGACAGTGGCTGCACTTTAGGATGCCCATCTCCATCAGCTGGAGCATCTGAGCTGTTCAGTGCATCCCTTGAATACTGAAAGGCTGCAGCACAGCTGGCAGGAGGGCTGGCACTGGCATGCTGCTGCACCAGGAGGGCATCGTCGTGTGCTGCAGAGCTTCATCATCTGCCTGCTCAAGCACATCCTAGAACACGTGGCACAGGAACAAAAAAGGATAAACCTCTTGCAGGTAACAGTAACAGTGACAAGAAAAGAGTGACATTTATTGTGTATTTATCTCTTGGACTAGCTGTATTTATTATTGCTATTGTTAATGCTGCTATTGCAATGTTACCTGCAGCTGCCCAGTCAGGACCAAGCTCCCTTGTATTTAGCTCAAATGCACCCAAACTCCTAAAAAAACCTTGCAGCTCAGACTTACAATGGTGAGGCAGAGGGATAAAATCTAATGGATACAATTAGCTTGGGCACAATTCAGTCATTCTTTTCTTGGCGTAATTATAAAATGGACAGAAGTAACACCAACTAACCTCAAATACCCTCCTAGCCATAATTAACAATACTGCATAATAATGGGGTCAGTTTAAACATTGTTTAAACCTGATGCTTTGCTCAAAATTACTGTATAGCCGCATATCTTGCACAACAGACTAACACACAGCAATGCCTTGACTTCCATTTTCTATTTCATTGTGTCATCTGTGCATAGGAAAAGCTCCTGGCCAAAGTGGAGTCAGTGGTGTAGTCAAGGGTAAATGCAGGCAAACGGCACTCCCTTTGTAGCTACTTCTGCTCTGTGCACTTCTAGTATTTACCTGTTCCTTTATACCACAGACAGATGAATCTACCCACTTTTATTTACCACTACACCACTTAGAAGAATTGCATAATTGATACAATTGAACCACATCAGTCCTTTATTTATAGAACATAATGAAATGGTTTTCAACATCCTGGATCACGCTGCATGGGTGATTGCCATATATGCACCCAAGGAGAACAAATAAAAACATTTCCCTAAGGTATTATGTCTCTTCACCTTCTCTAGTTGCATTCAGAGCTTTATTTGGAGAGCAGTCTGTGAGGAGTGCAGCACGTAATCCTGCAGTGCTCTTGCCCAGGTGTCAGTCAGAGGACTGCTGCAGTGGGGATGCTCCATAGCTCTGGAGTTTCCCATTTCCCATGTACTGCATGAAGCATTTCACAGGCTGGCAGAGCTCAGGGTGTATCTAAACCTACCACAGACCACTGAGCACAGTCCCCCGTGTAACATTTCAGTTAGTCCCTGTACAAGCTCCACAGCTTATATTTGTCACAAATCTGGCTCACCAAGCCCTACGGGGTCAGGCTCAACAACCCCTCATGTTGTGGAATTTGGAAGGTGTTTTCCATGATGGCAATGGCTGTGAGTCACTGATACGGCAGTGACTGAGCCTGCTCTTTGAGCCAGGGGCTCCCACACCTGGCACACCATCCTGATGGTCTATCAGGACTGGCTCTGACACTCTGACTGGGATTCACCCAAGGCAGACTCTGGTCTACAGCAGATGCAGGAGCATCAGGTGGCAGTGAGACAGGGATACTGTAAAAGTTGCATAAAATAAAACAAAGCACAACTATTCTTTTCTATTTTGTTGCTTTTATTGGAAAATATAAATAATTTGCAAGTATTTCTCTTACTGATTTGTTTGTCCATCTTTATATGATGTTCTGCTGTTCCTGTTGCATCATTTACATTTGGCCTTTATTTATGATGCTACCTTGTTTTATGTATACACTTTATAATTAGAAATACTAATTGCAAGCTTGCCTTCTACCTTCAGTTGGCTTTTCCAGAGCATTACTTGCAAAAACCTTACAATTACTCAACTGCTCAATGAGTGTTTTAATAATAATAATAATAATTTAAAAAAAAACAAAATAAAAACCAAACCAAATCAACAACAAACAAACAAAAAACAGGACTATCTTTTTAACTTGTCCTGTTTCCAAGTTTTACATGGTGCCTAGCTGGTGCATAGAAATGAACCACATCAAAACTTGCATCTTCTTAGAAGATGTTTAAGGCCTTGTCTCAAAAATCCTCTTTTTCTGAATGCCAATAAAATATTACTTACCACACAGAGATACTGAGGGATTCCCATGCTGTATAGATTTTAGATATTATTTAGATATTAGATTTTATTTTTTTTTTTACATGTGAAACTTCAGCCTAGGTACACTGTCATATTTTTGATACATTTCAAACTGAAAAAAAAAAAAAACCATGTAGGTTAATGGTTCTGCAAGAGAGAGTTAGACATTTCCATGCACTTGCTGCAAACTTTGACACAATGCACCCATTTTACCATTTGTTATTTCAGCTTTCCTGATGATTCAGTGGTGTTATTCCACTGAAAGACTGGAGTAACAGAGCAGTGATTCAGGCTCATTGGCTCTGCATCTCAGTATCTAAAATTAAGATCCACCTACAGGTAAAATACTATCACACTGCAAGTATCTCACAGACTGAAATCTGTCCTGGCTTGCCAGATCTTCATCAGAAAAGGATTGCACAGGCTCAAAATTAAAATGTGTGGTGACTGCATTTTAGTCAATGGGAATACTCATGTCAACGAGATGAGCTGGTTTTGGCTTTTCTCATTACAAATTGCTCAAATCAAAAAGAACAGAGCAGAGGGTTGGTTACTTTATTTTGTTGCTGCTGTTTTCATTCTCTGGCTGCCATGGATGTAGAAAGCAGCACCTCTGACACCTGCTGAGCAGGGCTGCAAGGCCAGGGCCAGCACCTGCAAGGCCCAGCACGCAGGGGATCTCGGGCTGAGTGAGCTCCTGCACCGAGGCTGGAGGCAGCTCCAAGGAGACACCTGCAAGTGTGGGTTCCTTCAGCAATGGGAATTGCATCAGACACTGTGGCTCTTTTACTGACAGCTATGGGCTCAGTTTCACAGTGACACTTCAGCAAACACAATAGCAAGTAATGATAGAAAGTGTATGCAAGTGTAATCACCTTATTGGGCTCTCCTTCTTCAGTGGGATCACGTCATGATTTATTAAATAGTCTCTTTCCAAACTACGAAATAACTTCCCCTTTCCCTTATTATTTCCTTAAGGATATGTCATTCTTGTTTTGTTCCCTTGCCAAAGTCAGTCTTTAAGTGCATCTCATAGAGAAGTACATTTTTTAGTGCCTGCAGATGTAGCCCTCTGCCTTGTGCACAAATGCTGTGCATTTACCTCTCGTGCACCCTGTGCTTAAAGTGACTGATAAAATTATGGTCCCCAGTTACATGATGGCCCAGTCAAATGTCTGTTGATTGACAAACCACCATCACAGAGGACCTGAGCAATTGGGAGTATAGTTTTACTTGGGGGAGGGGTGTGGGAAAGTGGCTTCACTTAGTCTAGCAATTGCATTGGGAGCACAATTGCAAAAGTTCTTCTGTTTCTGCCACTTGGTACAAATGTCACCTTGAGTAGCACCTCTGCTGCTTGGCAGCACTGAGTGAGCCCTCGGGCATGGGGCATTGCCTGGCATGGCTCACATCTCCACCCTGGAACGGCAGATGCAGTGCCCAGGCCCTGCTTGCCCAGGGCACTGGGGTCTGGGAGTGCCAGTCCTGAGTGGCGTCACACGAGACATCAACACTGAGACTGCTGCTGGGTTTCACTAGGTTAGCACAAGATTTTCACCCCATTAAAGGCTCCGTCTTTGGGTCTTCAACCCGAAATCCACCCAGTGTTCCTAGGTGGAGTCTGGTACTTCCTGCTGGAGTTCAGCTGGAAGGTGCTGATGGCATCAGGCTATGGTGGCAACTGGGTGACACCATGAATAGTGACAATTATTGACAACATGAATAGTGACAATAGTGACAACAAAATAGGGACCCCAGCAGTGGGGAAAAGAGGGCTGTGACCTGCTGCTTCCCTTCCAAAGTCACAGTCTCCATGGCCAGGTTTGGCTGCAGCAGAAAAGAACCAGCAGAATGATGTCTTCAGTCTGCAGTGACGCTCAGCCTTGACCAGCACTGAGCAATTGAAACTGCCAAAGAGACACCCGATGAACCCAGGAAAAGTGAACGGCCATGAGATAAAATATGAAATGAGCCAAAAATGCAGAATCTTACAATAACACTAATGTAAACACTGGTGTGTTAAGAAGTCAGCTAACTTTTATCTTGTAGCTGGGAGATTGTTTTTGACAACCTTGCAGAGGCAAATGAATTCATGAACCCCCATACCAAGGTGCAATCATTAGTCAGTAAATGAATTATACATAATTATCTGCTTTGTATTTCATTTGCCTGGCTTCCAGTTTCTTACTTTACAGTGAAACTCTCTCTCCCTCTGACACAAACACACTCCATGGGCAGGAGGTTTTGGAGGGTTGCCATCATCCTGACTCATGAATCAGTCTCCATTATTTGAATGATATTTATCTAAGCCTGCAAACAAAGAAGCAGGCTATGTGTCCAATGAGACAATAATTATTGTTATCATGTTTATAGAGCAACAAAGTTGGGAGTTAGGACCCTGGGGGAAAGGCAGCAGGAAGGGTGAGCTGGGCAGAGGCAGGAGTTTGTGGGCAGTGGCTCAGAGCAGGCTTGTGCCACGGCCCTTGCAGGGTTCCCTGCCTCTGAGTCACCTCTGCCAGGAATGACCCAGTAGCCAAGGGCAGAAATGCTTGCTGGGAGCTGCAAGACCACCTTCCCAAGAGTTCTTCCCAAGAGTGAGTCAGCCCTGGCAGCACAGGGTAAGAGCACTGACAAAGCAACCTCCTGCTTGCAGCAGATCCTACGTGTTCTTTTCTAATGCAGAAGTCAGCTGTACACCTGCATCCACAATTACTTTAACTTACCAACCAAGGAAAAAATCCATAGCAGAAAAAACTTGCTTTGCAAGTAACAGCCACTGCCACAGAAGATTGCTTAAAAATAAAAATGTCCTTTGAAATGACATGTGGGTTCTCCCTGCTCCACAGTGCCAGGCTGGGCAAGGTAGCCCTGCTCCAGCTCTTGGGAGAGCTTTGGACACTATGGCAGTGGCAGTGTCATGTGTGACCCAGGCTTGATCTTGCCACATTTGTGTTCTGTGTACTCAGAGAGGGCAGTGACAGTGAAGGGTCTACTTGTCTTTTAGGACTGTCCATGACAGGTAATAAGTTCGGTAAAATTAACAATTTGAAGCCCATATTTCTAAAATGCATCTACCATTCAAAAGCCTCATCTTGGCTGGGACTTCAAGTGTCCCATGAATTTAAAGGGCACCCCATGCCATGCTAGAAAGATGGCCCCAGACCTCTGATGTGTGGATGTTGCCAAACCATGCACCTGCACAAAAGTCTTGTTTTTTGTTGGGCCTGTGGAGACACATCTGACTTCTGGTGCATCTATACAGAGGAATAATGACTTTTCATCAGCTTGGTACCAACAAATAACAGCCTTGGCCATAACAGCTGTGGATCTGGAGACCTTGGGGGACATCAGACTCTGGAAATGCTTTGGGACACAATCAGTTGTGCCAATGGCAAGCAGCACTTCTGTCAAGAAAGTTGGAAAAAGTATCATTTACACTTGCATTAATTCAGCTTGAGGAGGGTAAAGTTTAAGCCACTTTGGAACTATATCAAATCATCTTTAGGCTAACAACATACAGCCAGGAAGACAGCAGGGCAAACAGCCAGATGAAGAGCACTGTCTGGAAATAACAATGAATTTAGAATGAATCTTACACAGGGAACAAGACATCCCATTCTTATTCTTCTAAGACCACTATGAAACAGTTCCAAATTTTGTCCTTATTATTAGAAGGGAGGCAAAACCAGTAATCTGGACAATTATTAATGCTTTAAAAAAATACCACTAAAACGCAAAATAAATAACTTGATGTCCTCTCCAGCCATCCCCGTTTTAGAAGCAACTATTCTCTCTCTAGATGCTTTAACTGATGATTATATCTGTGATAATATCCTAGGAAGAAAAATGGAAAGGCTTTGACAAAGGAAGAATTGCCAATGCAATAGCAGACAACAATACTTTGGATCACAGAGCATTTCTTAGAGGATGGGTATTGAAGTGCTGGATTTTTAAGACTAGAAAATCTTCCCTAGTTAATTCCCTTTTCAGAGCAACTTAAATTTTCTGGAGAAGGTTGAAAACACCTATATGTCAACATTCACATCCCAAAGGCAGAAAAGGCTTTATAGGAGAGCAATCTAAACTGAGACAACCCTGGCCACAAGAAGTAAAATGTGATTTTATGGCCTTAGTAAAAACTAGGAGCTTTCTTAGTTTCTAAAAACTGGCAGCTAACCTTACAAGATCCAAACCATTTCTGAGTGCTTCAGCCTGCATTTCTGGAGCAGCAATGGGACACTGTTTGCCTCCCTGGTACCCTTGGAGAAGCAAAGGACCTTGCACCAGTTACCTGAACTCACAGTAGCACTTAGCCCATATTAGCATTAAAAATTGCTGCTTCTGTTGCAGATAATTTTAGAATAGAGACATATATTTGTGGCCCCATATATGTTTGTTTATTTAAATATCAGTTTGTTTGCCTATCAATTGAACTAATAAAAATATTACTGCTCTTCAATTAATTACTATGAGGCATTTTAAGACCCTTGAATGGAGGAAACAAACAAAGTCATATTTCCAAGCAGGTAGTGAAATAGCTAAGCACAAGATTTCATCAATGTTATTGTGCATGCAGTAATTTCCTCATCTTCCTCTTTCCCTCCTGGTACACAGAGGGTTTAAATTATTACTACAGGTAGAAAATCTAGAAAGTAGCCAAACTTGCCCTGTTTACAGCCCCTGAACAATAATGCCATGAACTTGGAGCCCAATATGGATACCACAAATTATTCTCTCTGAGCTGACAGAAAACATTCAAAAGAGCAGGGCTAAAAATCACTGCTTCATTATAAATCACTGCATTTGTCAATTTGTCACACTAATTCCAGCACATCTTGGACTTGATGTGGCTTTAATTTTTAATTTTTCTAATATTGCAACATGGATGGCGGCTGACTTTGCACACCTGAGCATGGTTGTATCATCACAGGTACCCCCAGACCACAGAGCAGTCGAGCTCATCACTGTCAGACCCAAGGAGGTTTCTGATAAATGTTGTTCTCCAGTTGCTTGGTGTTCCCGGGGCCAGCTGGAGCATGGTGCTGTGGAACAGGGCTGTGAAGCACATCCAACAGCACAGAGTGCCAGCAAAGCAAGTTCAGGGCTGCCTGCACCCATCTGGAGAGACGTATTTACTTAGCATAGCACAAGGACTTAGAAACAGGTCCATTTCCAGGGTGGACACTGTTTATTTTGGTGCAAGATCATATGGGAAAATACATTTCCAATTTCAGGAGTGGAATTTTCCCAGTTTACAAACTGTTCCACGTTTACAGAGTTTTAAATAATTGTAAGTAACAAAAGAAATAAGTCATTCAGTTGCAGGACATCTTGAGTTATACTAGTGAAGCCAACATAGTTTTTTGTAGAATGATTAATAGCTTGTGCATATGGAAATTTTACTTATTTTTGCTGAAGGTCCTTAAGTAATCTTGAGTGTCCCAGGTTACCAGACTTCAGACAATTACATTGCTGGGCCAAGCTCATATGTGCTTTGGAAGGCTTAGAATGGGACAGGGAGAACGAATGGAAAGAACCACATCCTCCTCCAGATCACAAATCATGCCTGTTTGTACCTGAAAGACCATAAATTTATCTGTTTGCAGAGCACTGGCAGGTTGCCTGGGAACTTCCATTAGAAGATGTTGTTCCGCAATGCACCTCACAGCATCAAAGGTGGTATCTTTAGCATGCAAAGGAAAGCTCTAAGGTCATGTCTGTTATTTTTTTTGAAAAAAAAATCTCTGATTAATCTGACTGCATTAATCTGTATGTCATTTTTCTGTGAGGCTGTTGGTGTACACCCCCCAGTAATACTGCAGTCTACTCCAGTTCCCTGCTTTTGTATGATTCCATTTAGTTTTGTTACACAACCCTTGCTCTAGGTTGAACTTACGAATTCGTATTTTGGTGATGTGAAGCAATCTAGCCCTGACCTTACCACAGTTCCTTACACACACATAAAGTGTCCTCTGAAGCCAGGGAGGGTTTGGCTCTAAAAGCTGATGGCAGGACAGGTTATATCCTTTATATCCCAGGCAGGCAAGGTCTGACTGTGAGTTCATGACTCCCAGGTATTTCTAGCACCTTCCTGTCTGACAGGGAGAAGACTCAGAACCTGGACTCCAATGTGCAGCTTTGTGCTGTGACCACACTCTGTAAATTCATGAAAGTGAGTCCACCCTGCACAACTAATGGGCACAGCTGTGAAATACAACCTTTTCTGAGGAACCCATTTCTAGCCCTGCCTCCTGCTGCCCCATGCCAAAGTGATGTTCTAACCCCATTTACAATTGTTTTGCTCAACATGTGGGTCCCAGATAGGGCGAAATAGCCAAAAAAGGCAAATTTAACCCAATATGGGCAAGTCCCCACTACACTGGTGTGGGTACTGGTGAGCTTGGCTCTACAACAGAGAAAGGACAAAATGCCAAAGAGAGGAGAAAAGCTGAGCTGGGAGGGGCAGAGGGAGATTTTGTGTGCGCCTGGAAAGGAAACAATGGGACACAGGGAAGGAATTAAAAGAACCACATCCTCTGCATCACAGCCCTGCAGTTTAAGTTACCCCCTCCCACTGGACCAACCCACAGTGCCCTTATTCTCACATTGCTCCCATGTGGCTGCTGTGATGAAGCACCATCCCATTAGATGTGTCTCACACAGGGACCATGAGGGCAGCAGTGCACTTAGTATGTCAGATCATATCTCTCCTTTTTTACAACGACATTTTGATGTGTTCCCCAGCCATTCAGGCCTATCACAAACCCCTAGAATTAAGCTCCAGCCTTTCGATCTCTGCTGAACGTAAGCCAAAAGATGTTTCCCTTCTCTCTGCTTCTCACCTCACAGTCAAACCAACCTTGCCCCAGGCAAATAAGTTCTCTCTTTGGAGGAAGCCTTCCCATCCATTCTTCCCTGCAATGCTTCCTGGGGAAGAGCTACCCAAGGGAAGGACAAAGACAAGATGGAATTCCCTTGCCCACTCTTGTACCTACGTCCTCTCATCTCTACTTTCACTAAGTTTCTCAAGCTCATTGTCTTGTTTGTGAACTGCTGTATGTCTTACTAATGGCAATGTTGATTCTTTTCCATTATTGCTATATCCCATAATATATTCTTAATATTCACCCTTGTACACTCTTTGTATGTTGAAAGCATTTGCAACTATTTGCTGCTTGTTTGTCCCAAAAGCAGTGCAAGGGAAGTGGTGATGGCAGCATGAGACCCCTCACTCAGCAAATGCTCCAGTCACTGCAGAGAGGGCAAGAGTTACCAGCAGCATTCTTGGCAGCTGAGTGTCTTTTGGGCTGAATAACCCAGAAATAGGTCTCCTCAGTTTACAACTCCCCTCAGACACAAAACATGTCTACCAGAGCCCATTCAGTGAGTCACCTTAAGAATTCTCCACCATCTACAATGAACAAAAATGGTTTAAAAGAGGTGTGTTTATAAACACACACACACGGACATATATATGCACATGTATATATGGATAGATGGGTATACATACATATATACTCACCTAATGTATTGTGTATAGCCAAAGCAAAACTGCATATATACAATAACAAATTGTATATTATATTATAGATATTATATATGTCGTACATGTTTTATATTATATATATATACATCCCTATGTGATATAATCAGGTTTCACTTTGGTTCAGTAAGCCTTAGGCTATGGTCAAGGTAATCTATCTGTATATTTGTGGATCCGTGTTTGGAGAGTGAGCTATAAATGACCAACTTTCCTATATCCAAAAAGCAAAGGAATTTTTCCCTACCTCGTATAGCACCTGTGAGAGTATTGGTTTGGCATTTGTCAAGAGAAGCCTAAAACAACCAGAACACCACTATCCTCTCAGGGTAAGTCCTGTTTCTCTGAGGTCACACCACAATAAGTAGCATTGCTGCCTGGAGAGTTTCTACTGCTGAGAGTGTGAAGGAACAGGTTACACACTTGGAAGTGTACAGTGTCCTTCAGCCTTTATTTGTTCATTGCAGAGGGAAAGTGAGTCATGAGAAACTTTAAGGTGGAGCACTCAAAACAAGGAGTGTATAAATGATTAGCTAGCAAGGGAAGGTCAGCACTAGACCTTCAAGTCTGAGCGTGTTCCATTGATGATGGCACATAAATAATCTTAGCTGAGTGCCTGGGGTTGCAGCAGATCAGCTATCACCCTTCTAGTCTCTGGCATATCTCTGGCTCATACAATATCATCAATGAGGCTGATCTCTGTTTTTTTAAAGAGAGGTAGTTAAGGTTATAGAAGTGGTAAAAAATGGAATTCGATCAACAGATCCAGTTTCAGGATGCACAATTTTTACAAACAAACCAAAAAAACCTTTGCTACATGGAGAGCCAAATGCAAGGATAGGAGATGGACCACAATTCTATTTGCATTCGTGCAGCAATGCAATTAGTCATCCTCTCAGATAAGATACAATTGCAGAATTTTTATTAGCACACTGATGAAAAAGAAAGAGCCTACACTGCCTGTTTTCTTCAGATCACAGGTTGAATGTAAAGCATTTGATGACAGGGAAAAAATCAGTTGACCAAGTCAGTGAGCAAGAATGACTAGAGATTCACTTGGAGATATCTGACAAGAACACTGAGATCTTTTCTCCTAGAATAAACTATTGATTTTACAGAAAATATTCTGTGAATAATACATCTGAGTACACTAAATGTGTTATCCTTAAATGCACTGATACTTGTGGTATTGCACAATGAAGCATCTAACTACTGTGCAAAGGCTGGAGGTTCTGGCATTTTCAGCAATATCAACAATATCAACTATCTAGGACATTGCTGTAGCTTATTATCCAACTTACTATGCAGTTAATTATCTGTGGCTGCTCTTACACATCTCTGACACCACATCTCTTGTAGAGCTACTAAGTAGCTGAGTACGTTTTGTACTTAGTACTTTTTGGTATAAGCTTTTCTTCAGATACTCTGCAGTAAAATTTTTATTGTGAGTTGAAGTTGGACAGGTGACCTACATCACAGAGACGGGGCAAATCCTTAATGGTGCAGAGAAACAGGAAAAATAAACATTCATACATGTTTAGTCTAAAAGTCTTATGCTAAAATGTACCTAAGTAATTTCACAGGCATCTGCAGAAGAAAGGATAGACTGCACAGCATTGGGTGAAATAGTAATTTTTTCAGCATATTTCTATTTAGAAATTCAAGAGCACAATCCTACCACGGCCCAGCAATTAGAGGAAATATCATCAAAAGTGAACAGACAACATAATCATCAGTCTGCCTATTCTCAGTGACCTTCTCTTTTGCATTTTTATTTTACCTGCAGTCAGTCTGAGACACTTTGATCCCGATGTCCAAGCAGATACCTGGCTGAAAGAAAAGTTGACCAAGCTATTTCTTTCTGTGCCCTTTGTTTTTTTCCTAGTATCTCTGGATGGGAGTCAAAATGACAGCTGTCCAGCCAAGCTTTCTCACTGATTTCTCTAGGGCTTGGATGCGGCTTGCTTGTTTTCAGGATTTGGTGCTGACCTCAGTCTGCCATCTCATCACCCAGGCTCCCAGGAACTGAGAATTGAAGACCCCAATCAACATTAGGAAAGAATTCAGATTAAAGTTGCCTGGGACAGGTCTCAATATGTGTTTTGAGTAACTGGTAAGACATGGGTTCAGAATCCAAACAAAGGGGACATGTCTTGGCACAATATCCCAGTACATGTTTGAAGAGCATCATACACTGTGAAACTGGAGGCTTTGGGCAGAGCTGCTGATTTAATAATACTGAAATTAAACTGGAACTGTGATTGAATTTGAAATTTGACCATATTTCTCATTTTCTTACTTTTGCTGGCATACATTACTGCTTCATTTTTTCCTGGGAAAATAGGAAATACATACAAACCTTGAAGGTGTAAATTTCTGCCTAGACCTGCACTGCTTCAGGCAGCTTTCTGCAAGTGGCCCAAGCATAAATCCTCCGTCATCAAGAATGGCACAGAGGGTATCCCAGTCATTCCCAGACTTGCTAGTAATGCCTTTTCAAATTTTGCCATGCATTTGGGTCCTGGCCCAGAACACATCCCCTAAGCATTACTCCTTGCAGACCAGCAGCCTTCTATTCTCCCATCACCTGTGTCACATCCTATTTTGTACCAAAACTGTAAAGCATAAAGGAAAAAAAAAAGTCAGTGACTGTTCCAGTCATCTGCTAGGGCCTTGTGTATGAGATGGAAAAGCATGTGGCACCCAGAACAACATCAAAACACAGCTCTGTTTGAACCCAGTGTGTTTGACTAAAGAAGTAAAACCAGAAAAAAATAGAGGGATAAGGTTCAGTTTAATAACCACAGTAAACAGCTACTAACCATGTAGTAATCCAGAGGTTTCCATATACCCATGAACTTTGCCAGGCCACTGGGGATATCCAGTGGTATCTTCTCAGGTGAGAGAGCAGAGGAGCAGGGGTATTCCTCAATTCATCCCTTAATTCACACCTAGGAAATGCCTTTTGTTGACAGCAAACCACAGCAAACACAAGGAGCCACCCCTCTTTCACAATGTGCAAACCCACACTCAGGGAGGGAGGATTTTAGGAGGATAAACCACCTTCTTTGTGGATATGCTCTGCCTTTGGGAGTTCTCTGCTGTTCCTCAAGAGCTGTGACTGCTCCAGGAAAGGAGGAAAATTTTTTTTAAAATCATCCTTTTAGACTTGTGGTTTATTATGGGTAGCAATTTTTATCATCCTTTTGAAAAGTTCAATGGACCATTGAGGATTTAAGTGTTTGCATTTTTGTTTGGGGTTTTTTTTCTGTTTGGATGATGGACTACAACATGGATTTGAAAAATAAAGTTTGTTAATACCTTGCTGGCTTTAAAAGAGAAGGTTTGGCATACACATCTTCCCTTTAGAGTTTTGATTTTGCAGGTATGAACCCCATCCAGCAGAGGAGCCAGATCATTTGGCAGTAATGCAAAGTATGGCTCGGTGACACTTCCATTCACACAAATCCTTGCACACACAGAATTTTGCTGAAGTGTGGGTAAATATTCAATAAAACTATAGCTGGAAAAACTAAGACTCAAAAAATTTGAAAGGTGACTCCATGAGTGAAACACTGGTATCAACATCCTATTGCCATAGGCAGGCCTGTATCACTGTGGGTTAGGAACACAAACCCGGAGGGCTCAGCTCATTGTAACAGCAGTGTGAGGTACTTCAGCTCAAAGAGCAATGAGCCTTCTGCCAATCAACCCAAAATACACTAACCACTGCATATTGATGACTCACCTGCTCTGTTTCTTACCCTCATCAAATTCCCATTTTGGCTGTTTTCTGTGTTGTTTAGTAAACTCTGATGTGCTAAACAGTGCTATAGGTTTTTCCTCGCCATTCTCTGTGTCATTCTGTACTACAACACTTCAGTGCCACTTAATACTGTGATGAGGAATAGTGCATTGACTGCAATGTATGTTGCTCATGTTCTTCTTCACTGTTACAATGACTCATTATTCAGATTGTGTTTATGTAATATCATAAATACCAATCTCTGGTATTTATGCAGCATAGTATTTACTTGGGCAAGTTGCCACATGCACTAAAGAAGCAAACAAAGAGCCATTCTTCAGAGGGTTAAAAAAGTCTTAAAATTAATCCAATTTTCCTTCATAAGGCACTCCTTGTTATTTTACCTAAAGTGGCTCTTTAAGATATACAGTATGATAAAGCAATTCCTGGGAGACGTAATTATGGTTCCTAAGAGACTGGTGAATAAACAATCAGGAATAGAGTGTTTGTTTTCCCTAGGTTTTTCTTAACTATTAATGGAAGGCAGGAAAAAAAAAACTGGGGAGGAATGTGTTGGGGTTGATAAATGGTAAAGAAGCTGAGGAGCACACTTCACTGAAACCCCAGAATTTCTGCCTAAAAGCAGTACTATTTTATTTGATTGCAAATAATCCTATTTTGCTAATGCATTTGCACTGAGGGTAAATACCACAGTGGATCCTTTGTTTTTTATATTTACCCTCCTGTGGACATCAATGGCACAATGTGTGTCCTAAAGTAAAGAGTTTGCCTTGTCTCGCATTACCTTTAAGCATTAATACAAACAGCTTCCTTAGACTGAAGGTGACAGAATCTTCTGCATTGTACAAAGTGTTCTGACTGACACAAATTCCTAAGGAATGGCAGGGGATTCCCATGCAGTACAATGCTGAGCCACTGCAAGCACTTTCCTAGGAAATCTGGGACACTGCTGTCAACCTTACACACGTGTGATTTCTAAAAACTTAGAAGGCGGCTAAAGCTACGCTTGAATCAACAGCTGAGGAAAACCTTTTTGCCACCTGTGTATATCAGAATTCAATTGAATCAGAGGCAGTGTTTAATAATATTGGTCCCCATAGAGATATTCAAGTGATCCATCATCTAAAACCAGAGGCCTCTCACCTCTCTACATCAGTAAATCAGACTGATGAAACCAAGCTATTAATTCAAATTGGGGTGTGAATCTTCAACTTGTTGTCATCAGTAATATGTAAATAAACAATGAACTTTGTAGGACCCTCACAGAAGCATAGCTTCACACCACAGATCCTGGGCTTGCACCAGCATCCACCACTGCAGATTTTTAATCTCATGAATATAATGATCACTTCTACTAGTTTAGTAGACATAGACCTTGCATTCCTCCTGTGGGGAGTGGATGTCAGAGTAATAGATCACACTGCTGTAGTTAATGCTCATTTACTATCTACTCATTTCCTTTTCTAAAAAAGGGAACAAAAGTATTGATAAAGTCAATTTTGTGCCAGATCTGAAGCAAATGTCATTTCAGGCAGAAAAGCACCTAAATATTGGGCATCTCCTGCCTCTTTCTATCCTGCACATACAGATTTACAAAAATGGCTACAAGAAAAATAGATGCACAGATGAATATGGTCAAGCTCATACTTGTTCCTGTCTTAAGAATTTATTAGAGAAGTGAATAAATATGCTTGATGTGGTAATTAACCCCATGTAAATAAAAAAATCTTGCCTTTATAGGGTTTTGTTTGTGCTGCTGTCATTAAGTATTTCCAAACTGGAAGCAGGCCTGAGGTTAAACCTCAGCAAATGATGGGGCAAGATGCATAAAATGGGGATAAGGGGACCCTGGTAGGGGAACCAAATCAGCAAGCCAGCCCACTTGTCACAGGTTCCCTTTCTTGAGAGTCCAGAGAAAGGAAAGAGCAGCGATAAAACACATTGAATCCCACAATTTTTGGGCAGTCTCATCTTACCCACATTTCTGTAATCTAAAAAAACCCCAACACATTTACTTCCAATCTCTTCACTGCCAGATTCATTTCCCTTGCCCCGGGAAACAAGGGTTTGCCCAGCCCTGTGCTGTCCTGGCAGGTATGTGCAGGGGACAAGGAATGGCCATGCCCCAGTGCAAGCTCACAGGGAGCTAATGCTCCTGGAAGCTGGGTTCCTGCTCCTTGGCCTCCGGATGCTCCCTTCCAAGGTCTACTGAAATCTACAGAAATAATTTCATAGATTTCACTGGGCATTGGGTCAGTTTAATGTTTCCAAACTAGATGCTGGAATGGACATATAGTGGCAATTCAGCCCTCAAGCTGAACTTCTCCTTTAGCTTTAGGGTCCATCATGCCCTGTTTTTATTAGCAGCTAACACCATTAGCAATGGAAGTCTATGTCTAAAAGGAAATGCCTTCTCTTCTTTAACAAACCCTCAAATTAATTACCAGCAGTGTGATGTCTTTGAAGGTCTGAATTACTGCTGTAGCACTGATGGAGTGGATACTTCAGTGACTTACTAGACCCCTTGCTGACATCTCCTATAGCATGCAAATGATAATGAGTTTCCATGAACACTCTTCTGACCACTCTGATAAGGAGGTCCATCAGAGATGCCTTCCTGTTCAGAACACTTTGTCCTAGAGAAAGTTTAGTTGGTGAATATCCTGCAGCCAACCAGTCAGGATCATGCTGGAGAATCAGAGACGAGCTCTTCATAGGTCAATACTGATTGTGAGACAAATAAACTTCTCCTCTTGTGCCACAAAACCATCTTGTCTTCTGGCTACACTGAAGAGAAAATGATCACCCAAGAAAGACAGCACAACACAGCAAAATCAAAAACACATTTAGCAATTTGCATACCTTGCGTGCCATAGAACACCCCCAAATCCTGGTGGAAATGTGCATAATGTGCCAGACATCATGAACCCAGGAACTCCCCTCCCCATAATCCCTTGGGACCAAAAAGTTTCTGATTGTTCTCCAGCTTCCCCATAAAAGCTTCATTGTTACTGCAGCCCAGCCTTTACCAGGAGTCATGGCATCGGGCCACAGCCTCCAGGGACACTCTCAAGCTGCACAAAACAAGTTTTTCCAAACAGTTGAAGTATTTCCCAGCCCAGACTCTCACATTCTAGTTGTTTGTGCAGGGACAGCAACCCACCAAGCCCTGCCTAAAATACTGGTTGTTTAAACTCCACAGAGACATTTTTTTGCTAACATTCCTTACTGCTGTAACCTCTTGACCATTTAAAACTACTATTAATGGGCAGATTCCATAGGCCTAATGTCAAGGAGCCATGCCTGCTGCAAAAAAAGAGCAGCAATCAGACAATAAATATGCATTGCTGCTTCCTCTGGACCATTATTGAGCTCACAATTTCTTAATTTAATTGGACTTTGCAGCAGTCCATGAGATATGTGCAGCATCAACTGAACAGCTCTTAGCTGCAGTAATATTTTGTGATGAAAGCAGTAAAATAAGCTCAGTGGGAGTTGACTTGATCCAGTGGCACTAGAGGAGCTGTATCCCTTGGAGAGGCCTGAGCCACCCTGCGAGCACTGCTGTACCAGGGTGCCAAATCAGTGCTCAGCTCCCTTCCTTGGTGCCCACAGCACCCCAGCAAATCGGCAGGTTTCCATGGTCACATTTTTGACAGCATTTGTCCAAGTAAATGTGTAGAGATTTTACGCTTTTTTCTAATCAGGCAGCAGGATAATGGGAAGGGGACATAACAAAATTCCTTATTGTACTTAAATTTCTCCCCTGGGAGTTGGGGAGGACCCCAGTGGATATTTCAAGGATACAGGATGGGTGTCAAGGATTTGATGCCAGCAGGTAGAGGCTGGGAAGGATGAATGTCACTGGGACACTGCAGATGCTGTGACACAGCAGCAGCCTGGCCACTCATCCCAGCCAGCCCCACACCAGTCCTGAGCTGCACCTTCCATCCCTGCAGGACAGCAGCTCCTCACTTAAACCAGAGCAGACTCCTCAATATCCCACACCTTCCCCTTCATTCTAATTCTAATCAAGCTAATAATGACATTCATTTGCTAAATTAGTACTAATTAGAGAAATGCTAATTAAAAAGAGGAATGACAAACCCATGGATACTGTTCATAATGGACTTCTCTCTCAGCACTTTGGAGGCTCTGCCAACTCTGCCCTGAGCTGAGAAGGTCAAAGCCCTTGGAAGCCATTCCAAGTCACAAGCACAGGTCACAGGGACAATCCAGCCACAGTGCCTTGACTTCCCCAAACATCCTGGGGAAAAAATAACACTGGTTTGAGTCACCACTGCGCCATGAAGTGTTTGGTGCTTTTTAGTATGGGGTCCTTCAGAAAATGACTTCTAGATTACTTGCTCTTCAAAGATAATAAAACAAACAGAACTGGAGCTAGAGAGGAATTTCTGGAGTGCTCAACACCAGTCCTGGCTTCTGCCATGAGTCCAGGCAGGCCCGTAATGAGCCATGGCAGGCTGGTGAGTGCCAAGTAGGCATAGCCCTTTTAGAGGTGCCTAAATACACACTGTTATTTAAGGAAATAAAAGGCTTTAAAATTTGCTAATTATTTCAGTCAGGCGTGCTTGTGCTTAAATGACTCTAGTCCATCTAACCTTTATCTGCCAGAGCCTTGAGGGGCTTTGGGCAGAGACATAGACACTGTACCAGCCAGCTGCCCTCTCACAGCTGCCAAGCTTTTTACCGTGTGTCAGTGCCCTGTCTGACCAGGCAGAGCAGAAAGCAAGCGTGCAATTGCTGCCTCATCTAATACCTTCCCTCAGTTTGTACTAATTTGCTAACACACGCACCATAATCACAGGGCTTGTCTTAAGACATATCCCAAGAGTTCCTTGTACATGCAAGAAAAAAGGATAATTCATCCAGATCTCATCAGGGAAGACCAGACCTAAAATGCCCAGGGCCAGACACAGAGCCCTGTGTAAAGATGGGAAGAGCTCCAAAGACATTTGGGAAACTGGTGCAGATCAAACCTGATGTCTGGCAAGATTCTGCTTTTGCATCTTGTCCTTGTGCCTTTGCAGCCTCACTGGGAGCTGCTGTCAAGAACAGAGATGCAGACAAAATCCTTCATGATGGTGCACAGTGCCACTCCAGTTTTCAGTGTGGGCCCTCCTCCTTGCCTTGGCTTGGTTAGGGACACCCTGGAAGCTTGAAGATGCCAATCTGGAAAGGACAGGTTCATGCTTGAGAGGGCTCCTGTCTACTAGAGGGGTGCACAACACTAAGAAGGAGACCTGGTATTTACACCAGATTTCTTGCCAGCATAGCTCTGTTGCTCAGAGGGGCACTACTTTTCTCTTCCTGACCATTGTAGCTATGGCAGCAAAAATTCAAATGAAGCTCAGGTATTAGAGTTGATTCTTGCCTTGTGTGTGCCTAATGGCAACATCATGTGTTCAATAGATTCTGTCTTGCATCCCTCCTAGCACAGACTGAGGCTTGAGGAGGTTTTTTGGGTCTTGTATAAGCTCTTGGCCAGGTAATGTGCAGCCCTGCAGAAGGGGCAACCTCTCCTGGTTGTGCCTCCAGCGGGGGCTGAAGTTCTGCTCTGCTTCATGATCTGCACTGAAACAGCAAAATCATCCTTGTTGGAGATTCAGTGACACTCACTGCTTCTGAGCACTAAGCAGGGCTGCTTATGTGCTTTGAGATGGCATTAAACCAACAAAGAACAGCTGATACAAATAGCTGATGGGAAAATAAGTTCATGGCATTTTTTTCATCTAGAAACATATCCTACCTTAATGCAAATAGTATATCAATACTCTGATGAGTGTGCTCCCCAAATGGATCTGCACCTGACAGTAGAGCAGGGTGGAGCTGTGCCTTGCTAGTGGGCTCTGAAGAAAAGTGAGGTCCTATGCGAGGCACTGAGGGCTTTGCACCCTGGATGCCTGGAATTGAACTGCAATGGCTCCTCTTTACAATGCAGTGAATTCCTAGCCTGTGAGTGGGGCTGTTGTGTGTGGGCACAACGTGACGGTAACAGCTTTGCCATGGTTATGGTCTTTTGGGAGATGACAGGGTGGCAGTGTTACCAGGAAGGTTGGTGCCTCTTTCCTGACGCTTTTATGGAGCTTCTGACAATAGTTTAAGACAATTTATAAATTTTTCAAGAGAGATTGTTACTTCCCCGAGGACTGAAACATTTTGAACTCGTCATACTGAATTATTGGCCCCAGATGAAGATGAAACCACGCAGCTGCCTGAACCATGATGCTTCCATGAGAGGATGGACATGGCTATCAAGGGCAGGCTCTGTCTAAGCCTATTTCCTAAGGATCACAGCCCCAGCCTGGAGCTGGCAAGAGCCCTTCCACTGAAGGGATTGCAATTTACAATTGCTCTTGCTAAAGCTACTCTTGGCCTTTTATCTGACCTTCTTTGATCTTCTCCACAACCTCTTGCAGGTCTTCAGTGCATTCATTTCTTTATATTAAAGCAATTAATCCCATATGCAACCAATTAGGTTCAGACATATTTTGATGACCATAATATTGTACAGACATTCTACCAAGTTTTCAGCAAGTGAGGGTGACTCCTACATGACACTTTCTAGTGACTGCAGCTCAGAAATATCCCAAGGAGAAAAACATATTCCAGAATTACCCTCCCAGTCTGAATGTCCCACTTGCAGACAACATGCTGGCTTTGTGTACATACAATAGGTACTTAAACACTGCTCTTTATTGTTGGGTACAGCATGCAGGGCAAGAATCTCACTAGACCTGTGTGAATGGGTTTGTCATCCAATAACCTCTTCACCTGCCACTATCACTGCTAGCAACCCACACCAAATGTTTTGCTGATCAGAAGCAAGGAGGCAGCAGCACATGTAAAGTCTTTTAGCTTCATCCATTTTGCCCAGGTCCCTACGGAGGAGTGAAAGGGCAGCTGGTACAGGAGAGCATTTGCTCTTTCTGCCTTTGCTCTTCATTCAGTGCAACCCTCATTGCTTCTCTCTTATGCTGCTGTACTGAGGCAGAGCAGTATGGCCAACACCCATGGTATCACCTAAAGCTCCTCTTTGGTTAGTCTTCAGTCAGTAAGGCACTCTCCATCTGGTCCTGGCGTCAAATAGGTCACAGTATTGCGTGGATGAAAAGTGAGACTCCCTTCTGTTCATATAACCCTGGGACTGCACAAGTCTTCCAAAATTCAGCAGAGGCATTGAAAGCATGTCACCACTGTCTCTTTTGACCTGTGGGATACAGGCTGTTGACACTGGTATGTGCTGAAGGGTCCTAGAGTCTGTTCACTTAGACTTTGCTCTGTTAGTGACAGAGAAAAAGCACATTTCCTTGTTTGGGTCATTTCCTTTCAGTGAAAGGAGCCAGCACTGTGCTGGTAATGCCCAGTGCTGGTTTGTTTGATGGTTCTCCTGCCAGGGAGAGGATTTCTTGTGTTTGAGGGCCTGACAGCAGCAAGAGCAACTGCAAGCTATTTCTCTTACACCTTGAGAGCTCTTTCAGAAATAATGCTCATTCCTTCCTGCTCACACCTTGCCAAGGAGAGACACCCATGTGGACCCTACCATAGCACAAACATGCAACAAGAAGCCCACAAGCAGCACCATTACAGACCAAGGTTCTGCCACTAGACTATTTGTAGAGTTTTGTATTACAACAAAAGGTCTGGGCAATGTGGCAATAGGAACTCTAATGGACTTCAGATGGAGAATTATCTAATGGAGCAGCTTTACTCCAAAAATGTCATTCTGTCACAAGCAAAATGCTTGTAAACCTATCACTTTATCAACTATTTTTCTGGAAAAAAATTCAACACTTTTCAAAATAAAACATTTGGAGTGCTTTATTTTATATAATATATACATTTTTAAAAGCTGTAATGATCTCAATAAACCTAAACGATTTATTTTTGTGGAATTTTCCTTTGTGGAGAATTTCAACATTTTGAGGTTTTGTTTTGAATTGGAATGAAAATGAATTTCAAAATCTCAAAATTGTCTGTGAAACACAATTTCCATTCTCTGGCCAACTCAAGTTTCAGGCTACAGCATGTATAATAGCTCCCCTGCAGGGAAGCTCTTTAGGAAAAATGTCTCTGAATGAATTTACTGGTGCAAACATATAGTTTTAAAATTTGTCAATTTGTCCAAGCAGACATATCCCCGTTGAAAGCCCCGCCAAGTCATAAGAAGCCTCTACAAGTTCCTGGAAGACTTATTTCTGAAAGGCATTGCTAACTTTGTAAAATTGATGGTGGTCATTTCCTGGCATTGATATTAATCAGGCAGTTAGAATTGTCACTTATTTGCAACACACCACAGAATTGATATAATAACTATTTTCTTAGTCAACTTTAGTTGGACTCCTTTTAATAATTTAAACTAGAGATTAAGAGCTTTATATTGCATTTTCAATGTAAGCCCTGTTTGTTCAGACTAAAGTATTCAATAGAACAGAATTTATATACTACAATATTTAGATGAATTTAAATATTTACAGCCTTAGCAAATAATTTTGCCTCAAAAAAAATCCACAAACGACTTGCATTTTCAGGTGTAAGCAACATAAACCTACTACAGGACAAATTAATTATTAGAACATTAATGGAGACTTACTGTACGTTCTATTTTCAAGTATTTTTGTATTCTATTTTCAATCTATTTTTGGATTTACAGTGACATAAATGAGATTAGAGACCAATCTGTTTACAACAGCTTTATATATCATATAGGTATGAGCCTAAAACTGAAGTACATTGACATAAACAGCTTGTAAGTTAACCACACATGCTTTAAAATAAAAATTTTAAAAACCCAACAAAACCAAACCACAACAAACCACCCTGCATGCCACAGGACTTTTTGCTGCCTTTTTTCAGTTGTGCTTTACTGAAGAGAAGTTGGTGTGCACTGTGCCAAGTTACTTCAGAGAGTGTCTCTGCTCTTCTGGAAAGCAAAGGCTTTGTGTCAAGGTGAAAGCTGAACCAAATGCACACTCTGCAGTCAAAGTTTGTTTATAGCTCCTGACTCTGCTGGGTCAGTTATATGGCAGTTTCACTAAACAAACAAGTAAAACACAGGTCAATGTCCAAACACTGGAGTGCAGCTTTTTTAAGCAGCTTCAATAGCTGGTGGAGGAGCAAAGCTGTAAGTGGAAACAAATGACTCTGCAGTAAATAGCAGGGAACGAAAGACAAAAATCAAATCATGCCCAGGTACCACTGAGGGGTTTTTTTTGAAGACACCTTTGACTAACTAGCTCAGCTTGATGCAGGAAGCTATTGAAAGCACATTTGACACTTGGTGCATTTGTTGCAGAATCAGTAATACATATCTTTCAAACCACTATCTTGTGTTGCTATATTGTAAGGTGTGTGTTAAGTCATCATGAAAGGAATCACTCTCTACAGGACTGGAGAGGGGAAACCAAACTAAAACTACGTGGCAAATCTATCAAGGAATGACACAGAGGAGAACAGCCAGCTGAACCAGTACTGTATGTCTCTCTTTCCCATTCCTCACTTCAGCAAGGTATTTTCTATGATCCTACTGAGTTAGCTGTTACTTTGCATATATGGTTTATATGCATCTCCCTTGCTAGACCGCCCATCCATCTTATACCCCTTAACACAGTTATGCAATCCCCATATAAATCACTCCCTCCATGCCTTCTGTTGTCCAAGGAATATGTTAGTCTGCATCCTATTTGGATGCTGACTTTGCACAAGCACTGCCAAGGCACCTTGTCACACCAGCTCCATGCAGCTCAGCTTGACAGCAACTCTTTCCTGCTTGGAAGGGGAACTGTTACAGCTGGAAGTGAGAGGAAAGGGTATAGCAGGGAATCGGCTCCTTGATGGGAAGGACCTATTTGTGATTGTCTTGTGCTTGAGAGTATTTCACGTTTGATATTAGCAAATTTTTCAAGCGGAGTCTTGATTACTTTCCTCAGTGTAAAATTTCTATATGCAGAATATTCTGAGTTGGAAGGGACCCACAAAAATCACCAAGTCCAACTCTTAAATGAATGGAACTCTGTCTTGATTTGGTTCTGCTGTGTCTATAGAATAGACTGCCTTTAACAGGAGTAAACATAGACTAGGGTTGTCTGGCTTTGAACACTCCAAACTAGAACAAAAATAGAGGACATTTACAAAATTAAAGCAACCTCACTTATGCAGATAAGTAAGGGAAGTGGGCAGAGAATTGGTCCCAGGAAGATTGCAATGCAGGAATTCTTACATTCCTAGAAAAAAACCTGTTTAAATAAGTTTGTGGCCAATACTTGAAGCAAGGACTTGACTATCCCATCAGCTTTTTCAATAGAGCAATGGTGGCAGAGCTCCACGTGGCTGCACAGGGGCTCCCTTTTGGCTCCTGCTGGAGTCTGACATGTGAAGGTGTGCTAACACATTAACTGGGCACCAGAGGATGGAAACCACTGCTTCTTTTGATTCGACCTGTGAAATGCTTTTTCTAGTCAGCATATAAACTTATAGGGAAACAGTGACAATGGTTTAAAAAACAGCAAGCATGATTAAAATGCTTAAAAGAGAAAAACATACTGTTCAGCTGAGCAGAAGTGAGAGGGAGGCAACTGTCCAGCTTGGAGAAACAAGGGATTTGTTTGGGGAGTGACAGAAATATTTGTCTGGAAGCTGTGGGAGAAAAAGAAGCAATGATGCTTTATAATAAATATCAAGACAATCTTGTATCATTAATATTACCAGGCTAGGAAATATTTTTTTTGGTCTCCAAGCCTAAAAGTGATTTTCTAAGAGCTAAAGGAAAAATACACGCACAGAGCAATTAAAATAGCATTAAATTCCCATGCAGAGCAGCACACATTACACAGGACTAAAAACCAATGACAGAAATCTAAATCATTGCCCCAAAGTCAGCTCAGCTACCTACGGTCTCTAATCTGCAATGGTGTCAGCAAGAAATAACTGTAAAAATCAAATGGTTCAATATAAACCAAATAATGAAGGAAAAGACACAAAATCTGACATAAAATCTGACATAAAATCAGTATGTCATTCATTTTTTTGTTGTCCAGATCCTTTTCCAACATAGAAAAAAAGCTGGTGTGCAGTGCCACAGCACAAGAAAAGTTTATTGCAGTCTTTCTTCCAACTTTTTAAGCAGATAAATACAATCACAAAGTCTACTTAACAATTCTATTTTATTGGCAGCAGAAGCATGAATAGCAGCAATGGTTATTGTGTTACTGTATCCCCCAAACTGATGCAAAGTGCACTCCGCAAGCATATAAAAATGGAAGAGTTTGAAACCTTTACATTACTTGTATGTAAAAGTTTAACTTAAAATCTGTGCTGTTCCAGCAAAGATTTATTTGTGTGTCTTTCTTTACCACTGTGGAGGAATGTGACTACTCACAATGTGGAAAGCAAAGCACATGCAGGATAAAAATCAGAAACAAGTAAGCAAGAGAGGAGAGATGGAGATTAGCACCACTGAAGACTTTATTTGCCTTTGTGTCCATGAAATGTGAAGCTTCACTTTCTGCTGAGCCTTTCCACACTCAGAAAACATGGGTGAAGACCCAGAGCATGCTTTGGATAGTTAAAAATGGCAACAGGGTTTGGCTTCTCATTTGGCATCTGGATTCTGAGCCTTGTATTGCATTAGGAACACATTTTCAGGCTTTCCCCTGTAACTGGAAGAATTAGAAATTTATTGTTTAAAAAAAAAAAAAAGTGAGAAAGTCATGTGATTGTGTGCTTCCAGAAGCTGAGACTTGAAGAAAAAAGCCCACCCTAGACTCACAATAAAATCATGAGAATTGAAAACACCAGACTTAAGAAGATCATCCAAGCTTTCTGCTGTGCATATGTAAAACCAGGGTGTTGTCAGGACTAGTTAGCTAATGTCATAAAGCACTCATAAGAACAACGTTAGTTATTATTTAGGAGGAAACCAAAGTGTAAAGTGTTTTACATATAAATCTGCCCTTTAGAAGAACAACATTAAAAATGCAAGATTGAGCTCTGGATTACTGAAGGGCAATAAAGAGGTTTTAAGCACAGCCATAACTCATTCTGCATGAAAATGACTCAGCAGTGTCTTGACCAAGTTGGAAAAAGGACCTCTGGAAGTGATTAGGAGTGGACTGTCTCCCAACATGTCTTCCTCTACTAATCTGCTAGGATGGCAGACTTGCAAAGCAGCAGTGAAAGGAGGCAACCCCCAAGCTGAGCAGGGAGACGATGGCTCTGCACCTCCACAACCTTTGTCTCAGGAGCCAAGTGAAGAATGGTGACAGTGGCACCTCTGGAATGACAGGTAATGTCTTGCAAAGAAGCAGATTATGCTGTGAAATGCACCGTGTGGCATCCTTGTGTCTCTGTTGGAGTGATTTTGGTGGTTTCGGACTATCTGTAGCTTGGCAATGTGGACTAAATACCCCCACTAGCAGTCACAGCCCATCTGGTGCATTCCTGAAGTGCTTTTGGGCAGAACAATCCAGTTTGCACTGCTAAGACCATGCTGCCATGGAAGCAGATTTGGGTGAGTGGGGACAACAGCAAGAATTCCTTCAAAAGCTACTTCTCAGCTGAACCAATGCACTGCCACCCGCAGCTCAGCATGGCTGGTGTAAGGAACATAATCTCTGAGGGTAGAATTGAGCCTTCTGCAAAAAAATATTTTTTGCCGAGTGTTTTTCTTCTTTGTCCACTTGTGGGTTCATAAAAAGATTGCCAACAGGGAGGTGAGGACTTGGTGACAGCAAATGCAAGTCTGCTGATAAAAGGCTTGCTTTTCCTTTGCACCTTTTGCAGGCTGTTCAGAAGACCCTCCTAGCCCAGACACCTCCATTTAAGAATTACGAGTTTTAGTCTCCTGAAACTTTGAGCCAGACTTTGAGCAGCAGAGCTCTGTTCAGTTTGATGGCAGTAAAATAATTCATTCATGTTGAAACCCTCATTTCCTGGCTTTAGAGCTGGACCTGTCTAACATGCTAGATAACTGCTCAGAACCCTCTGGTCTGCTCCCCTTTCAGATGCATCATGAAGGGAGTGCTGTTCCTTTGTTAGGAGAGAGCTTAAAACCAACAAGCCACCACCAACTGCAGTTCATGTATATGGGTATGATTTTAAATTGCAAACAGGAGGGTACTTGGCTTTGCATAGTAAGCATTGTCTGGCAGTAAATTGTCTCCTCTGATCTCCCTGAGTCTTGGATTGCTGCTGTGAGATTGTGTCACAGCTAGTCATTAATTATTTCATCAAAAGCTTATTTTTCTCATTTCCTCATCATTATTTCCACCTAGTTTCTTTTAAATTGAATCCATTTATTGGCAAGGCTTGTTTCTCCTTTAAGTGGGGTCTGGCGAACACTGACCTTAGAAAAATTGTATTGTTAACATATGTAGTTCACGTGCATACATATGCATAAATGGCGCAAGAAATTACTATGTGTGTATATAAACATCGCCCTGGCCCTCTGACCCTCCTCTCATTCACTCTGGAAGCAAATTCCCCTGCTTGCTACCTACAAATTCCTCCCCTCTTCTTACCTGATAAATATGATAAACAACAAAATATTGTGGGGGGAAAAAAGTGCGCAAAAAAAAAAAAAGATATTGTCATTCTCACCATGGGATTGAATAAACAAGGAAAAGCAAAAAGGAAAAAGGTGAGTGCAGCTCTCAGGAGATTCATGTCCTTGGAAGATACTTATCTTTTTAAAACTCCACAGTGTTCTTGGAAAAATGGAGACCCCTCCTGGTAATGTCCTATTGATAGGCAAGACAGGATTGCACTACTCATGGAGATAATTACAACCACAAGAGACTTGGGGCTACTGAGCCAGAGAAGTGGGGGAGGAGCAAGGCAGCCAAAACATCCAGTAGAGAGGTTCAGAAAGTTCTCCTGTCACCAGCTGCTGAGATGCAAGAAAAGAGAGAAGTGGGAAAAACTGCCAACACCTCCATCCCCTCAGAGAACAAAAGCAGCCTCTCAAGCCTGTTGTAGGCAACAGCCTGAAGATCAGAGGCTACGGGGCTGCAGTGGTTCGGAGGTGAGGGGAATGCCCCAGAGAGGCTCTCCAGGCAGTCCCAGCAACACTACACCCTGGATGCTAAACCAAAACATGTTCTGTTAGACAGGAAGCTGCTGCTGTCACCCTTCCATAGCCTGAAGCTGGAGCAGCCTGGCTGCAGGAGACAGCAACTTGCTGTACCTACGTAAGACTCATCTTGGTGAAGAGCCTGGTTGTTTTTGGGAAATACAAAGTCTTTTTTCACAATCTGTTCAGCATATTGTGTGCAAAGCAATGTGGAATGT
Source organism: Petroica traversi (assembly GCA_025920805.1). NCBI lineage: Eukaryota > Metazoa > Chordata > Aves > Passeriformes > Petroicidae > Petroica > Petroica traversi. Next base: position 513,544 of record JAHLSL010000085.1, on the reverse strand, counting down.
CAGCAAGATCCCTTTGTGTCTGACTCAGCAATGGCACCATGATAAGCATGGTTTGTCCTGCAGCTTGTGTTAAAGAACGCAAGATTTACCACAAGGACTCCAACTCTTTCACAATACAAGAACACAAGAACAGAAAAGCAGCCACACTGGGACAGGCCAAAGGTCCATCTAGCTCCTGTCTCCAATAGTGGGCAAAAGCAAAATGCCTGAGGAAAAGTATGAACACAGGGTAAGCACATACAATATTTCCCCTGAGTGCTCTCCCAGCCACCATTTCCAGATTAGAAAATTTTAGAGCCAAGGATGTTTTGATGTACTTAGAGCCCTGGGTTTCATCCTTCAAAGTCCTTGTGCTTTCTCTAATCCTTATGCTTCCTCAAGACTTACTCTTCCTGATCTCTTATTTATTTGCCCTTCAGAAGCTTTTCATTGTCTTCATGCTGGATGTATGCCCCTCTATATAATTCATCTGTGTTTTCACAGAGTTGTAGTCATATATGCTCCTCCTTTCTTCTCCATCCTTTGAACTTCACCACAACTCATGAAGAAGATGCCTAAAGCTCAAAGTCACCCACTGGGACTGTCCATCACTTGAAAGTTGCTACAAACCTTCCCAATTTTTTGGTTCCATGGTACACATATTGACCCGTATTTGGTCGCCCACACAGTTTTTTTCTGACCCTTCACTTTTGCAGCTCTTCATCTAGGGCTGGTGCCCCTTTTTGACATTTACCTGTGGTCCCCCCCAGATCTCAGTGGATTATCAGAATCTCAAAAAAAATATTTGGCTTATTTGTAGCAAAACTGTTGATTAGAAGTGGACCAATTTTTTGGTGCTGTTACCTTGTGTAATCAAGGTTGGGCCACAGCGTGTGTGAAACTCCTGGACTGGTGGATAAAAGAGATTTCCACAGTGTGAAAAAGACAAAACCTTAGGTCTTTCCAGAAATCCCCATGCAATCTTTTTTGACTCCTGAGAAAGACCCATTAAACTGTCTGCAAGCCCTTTTTGACAAAGACCCCGTTATGAGGGGCCATTACATGTAGTGGCTCAGCCTTAATAATTCAGAACTGACAATGAGGAGAGTCCCTGAGATCTGCACCATGTGGCTCGTTCTCAGAAGCAGCGAGGCATTTTTAGTCAGGGGAGGAGTTCATGTAAGAGATCACAGCTGTCCCCTTTTAGGAAGGTGCTGTCCATACTTCATCCTGGACTTCCTCAGTGATGAATCACCACTCTGAGAGAGCTGCTCCCATGAGTGCAGTGGGTTCAAAGAGCTGGCCTTGCATCCATAGTGATGAGTCAAGCCTCTGCACTCATTGCTTTCTGTTGGATTGTCATCAATGTTGACATCAATGTTGACATGCAGAGCCCACTGTTCCTGTGTGTGGGGTAAAAAACCCCAGGAGCTTCCTCAGTAGGGCTACAAGCTTTGAAATGACACTTTATTTCCTTCTTCTGGGGAGGATGAACTAATCTAGTGAACTAATCTAGGCTGTTTTTCCTCTCACCACTCTTTTCTTGTGGAAGGGAAGTAGGTCAGGGAAAGTCATAGGATTTTTCTTACTCTTCCCTCATCAGTAATCAGAGTGAAGGATTGAGGCTTTTGGGCCCTGGGCAGCTTTTCCCCCATCCACATGCTTCACGGATATTAATTATATAGAGTTAATTTCTTGTCTGGCCTCTAATTTTGAAGGCTGAATTCCATTGCTCATAGAAATGGTACACTGGGAAGAGTTCTCCATTTTCCTGTGCTGACAACAAGATGCAGAAAGCATATCTCTATATCTGCAGAGAGTGTGTTTGAATGCCCAACAGCATCAGGCTTCTCCCAGCCTCTGAGTGTGCATCACTTTAAGCAGTGTTCTTGTGAGCTCCTGAGTGCTGCCCTGCCAGGAGATATCTTCATTTAGAAAAGCAAATGGTGAGGCAAACTTCATCTTGCTGCACACACAAAGAACGGAGAGGACGAACAGCGTGTGGCTTAACTCCTGGGTGCTCATTGAAAATGCCTGGCACAGAAGCCATTGCAGGACTTCTGGAGTGTCAAACCTCTGCCAAGTCAGCTATTGCTCACCTCTGCAAAAGGCATTGGGAAAATCCATACAGGTTTTAACCCTGCAGCACACCATGACATCTAAAGCCGTCCTAGCAGATGACCAGCTGCAAACTAGTCCAAAACTGGAATTAGCTTCTGCCCGAGAAGGAACACACAAAGCACAGAGGAAAGCTATTATCAACATAAACAGAGTCTTATTTTGACTTTGCCTGTCGTTGCCCATTTGTGTCTGAAGTCGTTGTCCTGCAACTAACAGCAGGCACATGCATGCATGACACTAACAAAGCAGAAGGAGATGATATCCTTCTCCACTGGAATTAAAAATCTTGCCAGGAAGAGGAAAGAAGATTTTTAAATATGGTGTTGCTACATTCCCACGATTCTACTGAGCAGGAAAATGGTTTAAGAATTCTTACTTATAGCTTTTATCAGTGAATAAGCAAAATAAACTTCTTTTATAGTTAAGATTTTCAGTGTAAAATTGCCAGGATAAAAAAGAATACTTAAACCCCAGCTAAAGTAAATATATAAATTAACCTTTGGTTGGAAATGTTTTCTTCAGGGAAAATAAGTTATTACAGCATTACTTCCACCCACACTTTTATTCTACCCATTCTTTTAACTGTATTTAAAATACTAAATATTTTTAATACTTGGTATATATGGGTCTGAGTTCTTAGAGGCAGGACATTTTCCCCTAGCATCTAACAGAACAAGGTTATGTCCTGGCTAAGAGCCAGGACATCTGTTCCCAAATAAATATTAATGCTACACCTCAACATGCACCCTCTGATAGTTGTCAGGACTGTAATTCACAACACACTTCTCACCAAGGGATTTTTCTGCACAGCACTCCAAAGCCCTAACAAGCTTTGAGCAGATAACAAAACAGCCTGGGTAAGCTGGCAGTGATAGCAAAGATTGACATTTTTGCAGGAAACCCTGAGATTTATAAAATGTGATCTAAAACAGAAATATATTATGGAAACACATCTGCATAATTGCACTTTGCATAATGCTGTCTAACTCAGACAGCCCACTGTGCTGGAATATGTGCACTGGTCCCCTAAGGTCCATCAGGCTCCATTTAAAACAGATTAGCACTAATCATAGCATCTTCTCACACTTCTATGCAAGACTAAACAGCAGAAGGAATTAATTGCTCTGCCCCTCATGCCCATGCAGAGTCTACACAGCTGATTGGGTCCTGCTCATAGCAGACCTGAGACTCAGCACGATATAGGTTATCTCCTTATGGAGGTAACATCACTACACACAGGCCATGGATTCAATTTTCAAAAATCTGCCTGGTTTAATTGTAATTTTCTCCTTTGAGAGCTTTATACTGAAACATGGGCACCCCTAGACCAGACTAGCTGTCATTACAGGGCCAATGCCAGCAGCCTCTCTCAGAAGTCACTTTGGTCACAGACACTTGTGCTCATCCTCCTGCTATTCCATCAAACGTACTTTGACCATTTCTGAGCTCCAGCCGCTGGCAAAGGACAAACATAACAGCAGTGGCACATTTTGATTCCAAATGTCAACCACAGCAGGTGTATCAACTGCAGGAGCTCATGGGTTCCTCACATCCACAGCACGAACCGCCCCCTGAGGCTGAGCTGTGGGCATCTCTGCAGCTTCTCTCAGTGCTGGCACTACTAAATTAAGCTCTGAGCTTTCCATGTTAAAGAGCAACTGGGTCTCTCCTTTACTCTTGCCTGTGTGTATCATGGACTCTAGCAGCAGCTGTACATGGGATAGGGAGGAGTGCACGGGAAATTTCAATTAGTAGTTAGAGTTTGGCTAGGAAAGGCATGCAGAAAGCAGAAAGCTAAAGGGACATCATGGTGCCAGTGCTGTTTCTGAGATAACTCATCTGAAAGCAAAAGGGGAATAATATATTTAAACTGAGGCAGAATTACACAATGAGGAGGGGCTGGGATACTACTCAGTTGACAGAGTCAGCAATAGAAGAGAGCCTTAGTCATGCATCAAGAGAGGAACTGGATACATTTTTGGAAGTGAAGCAATCTGAGGCAAAAAGTCACTGGTCAAGGTTAAATGAGTTGGAAAAGAAACTAATTAATATGTCCTGGGCTGATAACTGCAGGTCTTGCTGCACTTTCAAGGTAGACTTCCCCCATTTCTTAGTGCTTCTACAAAGTATTGCATGCATACTTTGTTCATATTGATGGGATTAACTGTAATTACTTTGGAAGTGTGAAGACATGATTGCTTCGAAAGTAAATCAATGGGATAAATCCAGACTGCCTTCCCTGAAGCCAGTAGAGGAAGGCTGGACTTAAAAGAGTTTGGCAAAAATCAGTATTCAGCTTTTGAGAACATAACAACATAACACATGACATATAACACAACCTAACATAACACAAATATAGATAACATAACCAGCACTTGAGAATACATTGCTTACATCAGAGAAGGGATATTCTTTCTTTACTATGAAATCAAAGAACATATGGGCTGAAACACAAGCTGAAATTTTACAGCTCCCATTGGTTCAGCATCTCTGAAAAGTCAGTGCTGTGCATATACACAATCTCAGTGGGAAAATAAGGATGAAGCATCCTGGAGAGAACAGCTCTTCCCTGGCTCACATTAAACGTACCCATTCAAGCATGTGTATCATATCCACCACCACCCCTACGTACTAAGTGGAAACTGAAATCCTTTAAACAAGGGGAGGGAGGAGGCGTGGAGGGGATGTCTCCCCTGTAGACTTAGGAATGAGAATGAAAAGTTACATCACGTTTTCTCAGAAGCTAATCTTTGGCTTTCAGGCCAACATGGGTTGTTGCCAATGACTATTTGATTTCTGCATCAGCAGATCACAGAGATCAGGTGGGGGCAGAGGGAGTGCATTTATCAGCCCAATGAGACAAAGCTGAGCTCTTTGTCCACTGCCTCCTCCTGTGGTATGTGTCTCCCTGTCCTGAGACTGGGAGTCTGGGGTGGAAGGATTCCTCTGAAAAACATATCCCAGTTGTACTCAAAGGCAGCTGTTGGGCACCCCTGGCAGGCAGCTGTGGTGCTTCCTGGACAGTCAGGGGATTCTCTAAAGCCAGGAGATTAAATGACTGTGTAATATGCATGGTGTTTCCTACTAAAGGCTAGAGAGATGAGACAATGGTTGTGATACCTGTGCTAACAATTGATCTTCCCACAGCCACTGCAGGGCCAGCAGCTCAGGCACTGCCCTCTGAGTTATTGTCCTCTTGCACAGAACTCTCCAGGTCTGTACATCAGACTCTACAAGAGGCCTAAGCGTAGAAGCCAGAGTGACAAAGGTCACTGAGCAGCCTGATGGGGAAAGGGTGCCATGACTGGAGTGGCCAGCCTTGCTTCAGATGAGTGATGTGGACTCACCACACACACTGGCCTTGCTGAGAGTCTTCCCTGTTGGGTGGCTGCTCTGCAAAAGCTGCTGAAATGGATGCAGGACCTAATTTGTCAGAAGACAGCATCAGACAAGAGGCACCTACTGACAAAACATGATGTGGGGTGTAAAATCTGCATCCTGGCTCTTGGAGCCAAAAAAGAGGAGAGAGGTGAGATGAGGATAGGATCAATTTCATATTAGCCTGTGATCCTGGCTATGCTGCAAACACGCTGGGGCAAAAGGCCCAGCCACAGAGCCAGCTAGTTCTGGAGCAATCTGAGGGTATTTTGGCCCCTCAGACTTGCACAGCATAACCTTTCCAAGCCTATCCCCAGAGCCTGAGAGAGTTTGGCCTGAGTTGTTCTGATGCCCTTGATTTTGGATCAAGCCCAGAAGGTATGAAGGTTTCAAAAGAAGATGGTTGGGACCAAAGCTACTCAAAGAACCCTAAAAACAAGCTGATATAGGAACATTTATGATACAGTTCCCATTTTATTAATGAAACAAGAGATGAGAAGAGATTACAGATTAGAGGATATAAACCCTCTACTTTCCTCTGCTAGTCCATGATTCTGATCATGCCCATCTGGCTTTAGCCCAAGGACCTGAAACACTGCAGGGTTGAGGCCTAAGGTAAAAAATCATGAACTGAACATAGATCTCCTGGTTGAGGCCAAGATTCCTGAATACTAAACACAACTTCCCTCACAATGAAATACTGAGTTGATAATAACAGCCTTAGATAAAACTTTTACAATAAATCACTTAAATTTCATACTGAAATGTAGACATCTGGGATCATGACTGGAATGAGGAAAGCAAGAACTTACAGTGTCTTGCAGGTACACTACCAGGTCATGGCTGAAGAAACTTCAGAAGCAAGACATTCTGCTACCAACATAGATTTAAACTCTGATGCTAACAATAAAGAATTATAACTTCATTAGCAGAATTGCAAGATTGTACCATAAAACAAAGTTTTAAAAGCAGTTAGAAATGACTAGTGAATATTAGCAGCAAACTGATGAACTTGTCTCATCTTCCTAATCCTGACACATGTGGATACTTCAGTTGTGCAAGCTGTACATTGGCTGCATGCCCATCTGGGAGGTTTTGACTGAAGAAAATCTGCATTTCCTGACTTGTTCTTACTTTTCATACATCTTGGAATAATGTACAATAAGGTACATTTCCCTCTCAATTGTTAAACAAAACCAACCAGAAAAGACAAAAAGCAGCTTATAACTAGGACTTTTTTTCAAAACATCTGTTCTTCAGCTCAGTCAGGCTCTGTGCCCTGTGAAACTAGATTTTAATGAAGAAGGAAAGGAAGAGGAAGCAAAATAACCTGTGGCTTTGCTACTGAAGAACTGGATGGCTACATTAGGCTTGCTTTAGCCTGACTTTGAGCACAGGTGTTAACTAAAGAAAATGTGTTGCTTTCCTGAACAGCAGTCTTTAGTAATAGCGGAGGAATGCATCCTGTGATAGGAAGGAGCCTGTTGCAAGTCAAGTAAGTTCATGGAGCATAAAATTCTCTTTCAGTGGCTACATTTTGAATTTATGTATTATAAATGTGTTGCTGGCTATCACTGTTTCTACAAGTACAGCTGAGTCAAACCAGACCAACATGAATTTGAAAATATCAATAATTAGCACATTTAATATATTAACTGCCAAACATTTCAGAAATTACTCTGTTTCACTAAATCTTAGCACTAGATCCTCTTACATAACCTTAAGGACAGATCTCTTTTTGTTTTTAAAACGCACTCAATGCTGTCTGGTTGGCTACCAGCTGCTGCTATCTGCCTTCTGTGGTTGGTAACTGTAAATGTGGGGGCCATTTTGAAACCAAAAGATTAAAGACAAGAAGAGGAAGTCCAACAACTTGAAGATGCTATCACCAATCCACAGCTGGCCAGGAACAGGAAGTAAGCGAGGATGGCAAACATAATATACAACCTCTACGGCAGAAGGACAAACAAAAATTAAAGGCTGTAGACATGATAGAGATTATTTCTCTATGGGCATTGTCACTGCTTCAGGCTGGTCACTTGTGAATGAGGAGCAGGCACTTAGAGCATGGGCTCTCTCACGGTGCAGATGATGGACAGTTTGTCCTACAGCACAAATGCTTTTTTAGCCGGTTTGAAAGAGAGCAGGGCCAAGCACAGAATTAAAAAAAAAAAGGTAACAATCTGCAAGGGAACTTGAGGATCAGACTTCGTTCTCATGAGTGTTAGAACTTTGTATTGACCAAGGGTGCAAGGGTGTTCAGGATCTGAATGGTTTCATCACCAGTTTAGTTACAGCAGATGAAATAAGACAAGAAACAAGTCACAGCTTCACATACACAGCTTACAGGGAAACATAGTGTTATCATCAACTCGGGAGCCTGTGTGCAATGGAAAAGTTGCCATTAGGAGAAAGGCCGTTTTAGGCCAAACATGAAAGAGCCAGATGTGGTAAGGCACTGCAGTCAGTGGGAACAGGCCTGGCAAGGCAGGCGTGCTGGATATGCTGAACCACATGAGCAGAAGTTCCAGCAGAGCTGCTGTGCTCAGTCCAAGGTGAGGCCTCTGCTCAGGACTGGCTGCTGTGCTGTATCCCCTTGGAGTAGCAGCTGCTTCGGCTGTGGCTTCCCTTGCACCTAGACCATGGCACAGTGGGTATCAGCAGCATTCCACACCATCCCTGCTGTAGCCCCATGGAGGAAGGGGATCCTCGAAAGTCTACAGTATTTTTCAATTTCTTATGGTTCCTGAAGGCCAGTGTAAATGAGAAGAACTCTCATGCCTGGAAGGAGCAAATCATTAAGGCTAGTGCCAGGCACAGGACAGGGAAAGGAAAGCATTAGATACTGACCTGCAGCCAGAGGAGTTCAACCAGCTCCAAGGATCTGACACACAGCTCATTAAGCACTTCACAGTGCAGCCCGAATCAGTTTTAAAGTTTTGTTAATGCCATGAAGTAAATTGTACCTGTAATGCATTTGCATCCATAGCTTGCATCAGGTTGGATTAAGGTATAAAAAGCGTCTTAAGCACAAAAATGCCCATTGTAAAAGCGCTGTTATTAATGACATTGTGCTCATTTAGAGCAGAGCTCAGGCACAGCCTGCCTAGCGTCACTGTAGAGAAATCAAAGTGGGCATATTCAGCCTAAACACTAATACTCAGTATCTGCACTACTGAGGTAATTACAATAATCCCTTAATTACTGCCACCAGGAGAGTTTGAGGAAAACCTGCCTGGCAAACAAGTTCACCCTATAAAAACAGAAGATCACAGACCTGAGAAATGCTGGAAATATTCAAGTGGATGGTTATATCAGTACAAATAAAAGATCATCAGAGAGGGAGACACATGAGAAAAAAAATTAGAATCCACATTTTACACACAGCTTTCTGGTCTTTGCTGTTTGTTTCCCTTAGTTTTTTCCAGCAGAAACATGGGATCCATTTAATAGACTGCACTGAGCTACCTCCATGCCCCAGCTCCTCATCCTTGGCACTTCACCTACTACAAGAGCAAGAACATGGAAAAGCACAGGCAGGATGCACCAAAACACGTGTTAGCTGCATCACAGGGCTGTAACCACTAGCTCCTACTGGTCTCTGCACAGCAAACACCCAGTGAGCAGCAGTCCCTGTGCTGTCCCGAATGGCATTAGGTGCTAACAGGAAACACAGAAAGACTAGATAAAAACTGAAAGGAAATTAACAGCACCAGATGCAATGAATTTTACCAAGGACAAGCCTGTGCCTGAGCAGCTTGCCCTGAGTGAGGGGCTGTGTGTGGCTCTGCTGCCTCAAAAGCAAAGAATGTGGACTGTTAGTCACCACTTGTTTCCTGTTCTCTCCCGCCTCTGCAATGGAGCAACATGTGCTGGCAGCACCAGCCACCCTTGCTGGGGCATCCAGCATGGCACCCCTGCCCTGGGCTGCAGGAGAGAAGGGCACCAGACCACTCAGTGAGTCTCCCCCCTGCTTGGCCTGGGGAAGGCAAGGGTACCCCACGTGTCACAGCAAGTGGTGATGCTGGACTGGAAGAACAAGTCACAACTCAGGAGAACTCCAAGGAACTGGCTTGGTCAGAGAAGAAGGGTCTCAGATACAATCCTCAAGACAGAAATCTCCTTGGAAAGATTTTAAAAATGGGATTATTCAACAGTTTGGCATCTCAGGACACTGGAGTGCCCTGCTTGCATTGAATTTCCCCTCTTTGATTCATATAACAGGTGGCCACAGATTCTACCTCCAAGAGAACTTGGTTCTATGCTCCCAACATCAGAGCTCCAAAGGTGATGATAGGAAACATACCATGCTGATTGCATGGAAGATCCATTTGGGCTCTGCAAATACAGCATTCAGGACTGTTTACTAACAGCAAGCACAAATATAGAATAGCACACACTGTACTCAAACCACAAACCACTGAAAACTTACTAATACAGATCTGTGAAAATAGAATAAAATAGGTCAAACAAAGCAATGAACAAATTCTGCCACAATAATCTTCCCTTGTCGGGATGGCGCTTGTTCCTCATTTTCAGTCTTTGGCTGTAGCATATGCAATTGGCTAATATCAATTAATACAAAAATTCACAGTCAGTTTTGCCATTTTTTTTAATTGGTAGAAGCATAGGCAAGTCTGCATTGGGGTCCAGGCATGAGTTTAATTGATTAGCTGATAATCACACTGCACTATTGCATTATATGCAACAATTCCAGTGGATAAAGCTTTAGGGAAATGAGTTTTATGAGGCAAATGAGTACATGCCCCCACTATCATGGGGTACCATCAGTGCAGATTTCCAGCTTCAAATGACCAGACTCCAGAGAGTCTGTTTCTCAGAGAGGAGGTGCTGGGGGAGACAGAAATGAACACAAACCTAGTGGAAACTTTTAGTATTAATTAAACCAAAACCCAAGTCCAGCATCCTTTGTGACTTACGCTTTCAGAGCAATTGCATGCAACACTTTGCTGCAAATTGTCTTGTTCTGTTACTGTAAAAAAGAAAATAAACACTTGAAGAATTGTTCTTATATTCACTCCTCCAACAGCAAATATCAGGCCAAGTTTACAAGCTTCGCGGACTTCAGTAAAGATACCCCCAGATTAAATCTGGCTTGCTGAACTTTGTGCCTCTTTAAATTTGGAGTAAATGTTATTAGTTGTGAAGATGATGGACTGAGCCAGACAGGGCAGGCACGTGCTGTGCAAGCTTCCCCACAGAAGTTCTGCTGATACAACACAATCCTGACCTGGCCAGGATTATTGGTTTTACAGTCTGCCTTTCTTAAAGAGAAACTGTTTCCAATGTGACACCAGATTCAATTTTTCTGTGACAATGAGCACAGCTTTCCTAGGAATTAGACCAAACACACTTCATGGGTGACCCAAAGCAGCCTTGAATTCTGCAGTGGGTCTAAAAGAAAACAAAACCTAATTAAATCAACAGAGTAAAAAGCCTCCCCATCATGTACACCAGAAACCTGATGTTCAGGTTTCACCAAAGACCCTTCCAAACCTAGGTAAATCTACCAAAAACAGAGCAAGCCTCACCTGGCTAGCAGTTTTCTGGAATGCCCTAGTAAGCTGGCAAGGGAGATATAATAAAAGCAAACAATTGTCATGAAGGCCCATTAAAGGTGTGCATATCACAAAGGATGTGGGCACCTTGCAGCACAGAAAGACACCAGCAAAGTTATTGGAGTAGATTCTGTCACTTTTTGTACTCTCACTGTAATCTTGTTCTCTAAATTGCCCTCGGGCTTAGTAATGAAGTGATTCTATATAATGGGCAGACTAGAAACTTGTATATATGCACTCTGCTTAATTGCCTTTGTGTGCTGTGGTTGATCATGCAATAACAATTAATCCATCATAATTAAGTCTGGGAATTATTAAGTTGATTCTATTTATACATACTGTCATCTTCCATAGGAGCTGCAAAAATCTGTTGTCTTGATTGAAATTGCCCTAAAAATCTTGGGGCAATCTGAAGTCGTATAAGGCAAAGTTTTACCTGTGGTAATTACTCCTAGTGAAAACTGGATAATTATTTTGTGTATAAATAGAGGCTCAAATTCACATTGTATTAATTAGGTTTGTTTGGCTTTTAATGTCAAAAATTAAGGACTTAACTTGTTTACTGCCTAACTATAGATCGGTTTTTGTGGAGATGTTTATAATGAAATTCAGCAGCAAGGGAGCAATATAAAAACCAAGGAACTGGAACTGATCTCAGGAATAGAAGTTCAGTATTGTCCTAATAATTGTGCTGGCAGCTGCTTTTGCATGAAACCATGCTTTTTCTGTAGTACTCAATTAAGGTTATTCAGTTGCCTTGATGTGTTTAGAAACAAAACCACTGGCATCCAAATAAGGCTAATAACAAAAATGCAATATGTTGTTTCCCATTTCCAGCAAAGGGTAAGAGAACAGATGTTCCTTATGCTCCCATATTTCACCAGCACAGGGGGGAGCTGAGAAAGTTTGCAATTCATGGTGACGGTGCCATTAAACTAATGTAGTGCAGAATGTGCCTGATGGAAGCATGCAGCTCTGAACAATCTGTTTGGGCACCCAGGAAAGGATGGGGAGAATTAGAATTGACCTTTCAGGTTTGAGAAGAAAGCCAAACACTCTCTTCCCATGTTGCACAGAACCATCAGCTGTTGGATAGGACTGCTGGGGGTATTCCAGGCTCCTTTTGCTGTCTGACATGCAGCTTGTGCTATGCTCTGTCAGCCTTGTCTCACACGAGGGAGTGCTGTGGACAGTGCTGCACAGGCAGACTCTATTTCTGCGGCTGTCATGAGAGGGCTGCCAGTGGAGGGGACAGCTAGCAGCGTCCCACAGCTGGCTCAGGCCATGGAGTGACCTCTTGACTTCTCCTAGGTAGCACATGTGCTGGTCTCTGGCCACAGCGCAGGATGGACAGACACAAGGTGGCAGTGCTCTCAGGAAACCTCCGCAGATTCTCCTCCGGGATCTTCCAGAGCCGGGGTGCTGCTGGTACTTGGTACCTCGCTATGGCCAGGCCCCTCTGACCATGTGTCTGCCTGGTGCACTGGTGTGCCACAGGGCCTGCTGGCAAGGCTGCTGGCTGTCACAACAAAATGCCAAATCTTCCTTGGGATGAGATGTTCTCTGGGTTATGACTGCAGGGAGTCTGTGGAGACGCTGCCAGTGGGGCAGGGGCTGGGGGACTGCTGCAGGATGGGGAAGAAGCCTTTGCTTCTCTGAACCGTTTGTTCCTCTCCAGAGGCCTCCTGGTGGTCAATATTTGCTCCATCTGTCACACTCAAGGACACACACAAAAGCTGCAGAAAAAAGCCTTGCAGCACAAGGCTCCCGACCCCAGTGCCAAGTACAGCCCAGCCCTGAGGTTCACGTTGTCTCTGCTGGCAGGTCAGCTCGGCTCCCTGTGGCACCGGGGCTTCAGCAATACTTTAAGCAAGACAGGGTGACAACTATTGGGACAACTAACCATGAGCCCTGGGACTGTCTGTGCTCCCTAGGAAACACCTCAGTCCTTTTGGAGCCATCCTCCATCCCTCCTTGGGCAGTACTCCCAGTGACAGCTGAGCAGAGGGAGCCTTTCCCACTGGAAATCCCCAGAATTATTTGAACAAACTATTGACCAAACACATTCCCCCCCAGCAGATCTCCTCTCCTGAACTCGAGTCATCCTAGTATTCCAGGGACATAAACCCACGAGCAAAATACTGTATGACATGTTAGCACATTCTGGGGAGTGGAGAGAAGAACCACAGACTGCATCCACTGACTTCAAAGTCTCTGCCAGTGCCCAGTTAAATAGTTTAGGCTTGGCCACGGGGCAGGCTGGGTGCCTCGATGGGAAGACTGCTGGAAAACACACAGCATCAAGCTAAGGGTAGGTGTCCAGCTACGCAGATGAGATCAGGGCCACCAGCAGAGAAGGAGACACACAGAATCCAGTGGCCACCAAACCAAAGTGAAATGGACCCAAGACTGATTTTGCTTTCTGTGCAAATTCCTTGGGAAGACTGTGAGTGCCCACACTGCCCGAGAAGGCAGGTTGTGTACCAGCCCCCTCCTGACTGACCACTGACTCTGAGGGGTGCTGAGCACCTCCTCAACAGCAGCTGGATGACCTCAGTACTTTCCAGCATCAGCCCCTTGGACAGATCTGGAGTATTTTCACTGACCTTCCTCCAAATGTGTCTTGCCTTGCCTCACAATGCCAAAGTAAATAAATAAATAGACTAACAAGCAGAAATGCCTTTACCGGACATTATTCTGGGCTGATTGGTTGTGAAACTTTACTCAAAACCCCAAAACCACAAAAACTGCCAGTTTTCCAAGGCCTGTGTTTTTCATAGCTCTCATAGCATTCTGAATAGTTTGCATTTCCAACATAGAATAAATACACATTTAAGCTAGTTGGATTATTAACACAGAATTAAAAAAAAAAGGGCACTTAACTCCTTGTTCTGTTTCTTTTTCCCATTAAGTGAAATAAGAAATAACACCACTGAACTATGCCTTGGATATTCACATTTACAGATGTAAAAGCTGACAGCAGGCAGAGTGCCTGCAATGCATTAGTGCAAAATTCATTGAATAGGTGCATTTTAAATTAAAAACAAATCAAAATTCACCACTTATGTCTTTATGTTATTCACCCAGAGAAAGTCTATTGTAGTCACCCAGGGATTTGCACTGTTTTCTTCACTGCATTACAGACCATGTTCTTTAATGTTAGCACATCACCACAGTTCAGCTGAGCTCACTATAACATGTTGGGCTGTAGTTACTCCTTTTTTACAAATGGAGTAACAGGTAATTTGGCCAGAACCAATCTTAAGTCAGCCACAATGATAAGGCATTTCAACCATCAGCTCCCTGCTCTTGTTCTATTCCTGAATTATATTTTTGGCCACAGAGTTGACTTCCAAGGCCAAAGGTCTGCAACAACACCTGGACAGGGCATAATTGTCTGAAGCACGAAGCGCTGGGGCCCACGCCCTAGCCCAGCACTCCGCTCCTCTGAGCTCATCCAGGGTGCACACTCCATCCCTGCCCAGGGTCACTCACAGCCACAATGCCTGAGGACAAAAAATATTTGAGCTGCTGATCCTCTATTGGAAAATAAGGCAGAGAAGACAATTTCTTCATTATTCCTTTAGAAAAGCTTTTGTATTTCATATGGTCATAACGCCATAAACTCAACACACTGCCAAACAAAAGGGAACTCAAGGACAGGAGGACAGACATCTGGGACAGAAAACCAGTCAATTTATCTTTGGAGATCCTGCTCAAATGAGTAACCTTATACAGTTATTCAAGTACAAATGTCTGGGTAGCTAAAGTGTCATATATTATTAAATCTCTGCAACAAATTATGTTAACATTGTTACTTCAAGAACAGAAATTAATTTAAAAGTTACAAAATGTGGGCATGGAAATTATGTCATCTAGAACCTGTATACACAGCTTCCCGTTTCTTGCAAAAACTGGATGAATTTCTGAAGTTGCAAGAAAATGAGAACCCATGCCAAGTAAGGTATTAAAGATTTCAAGAGCCTTCTATGAAGTCTCGACTCTTTAAGAGCCCTCTTTCTTAGTACTCTTCATGCACACGAGTGTGATAGAAAGAGATAGTCATAAAAGAACAGGAACAGTATGTTGTGTATGCAATTTTTATACAAAATATAACTTTGAGGTTATTTAAATTTAATTGCTTTTCTGGGGGAAAAAAACAAGATCAGTTTGAGTTTCAGCAGTTACCTCTTCCTCAGCATTTGTGCTGTTCTCTGGTTACAGGCAAGGTAAATTGATTGATTTTTTTCAGCTTCATATTTGTTTCTGACTTTCTTCATTCACTTGCCTAAACAACTCTTAGGAGATGGAGAGTCAATGGCATTTGGGCAGTTGTTTAAAATCAGGAATTTACTTTAGAGCTATTGGGATAAGGAAGTGCTTTCCTTAAATGGCCTCTTGGTCCAAGTTTAATTTCTATTTTAAAAAAGTGCTTTCTTTAAAGCAGTAATAATTGAACTGTGAAAAGAAAGTAAATGCAAACAACTTCAGCTAAGCTTCGGTTGCTGCTATTTAAACAGGAAAAAAAATCCTTTTCAGCTCCAGCTATACTCTGAGAGTGTCCAAGTGTTCCCACAAACACCCATACTTTCTCTGGGACAAGAAGAGTGGATGCAAAGAGTCAGACACAACGCTGGTACACGGGCAGTTCTGAGGAGAACAGGAACCAGAGATCCCAGACAGATTGACTGGAGCTAACTGCATTCTGTACAGGTGCCTAACTAGGCAGGACAGGAGCCTGAAAGAGTCTACTAAATCAAGGGAAACTGCAACAGACAGAGCAGCCAGGCTGCTTTTCATTGAAGAGCCAAATGCCTTCAGGACTGCCTGGGTTTAATACAGAGCATGCAACCCAAAGTCTTTTATTCATTTCTTTGTTCTTCTGTGCTGAGGGAGGGATGCCATTTTTCTCTGCATGCTGCTGCAACATAGTCACCTATTAAAGTTATGTTTGTGCTCATTCCTGGAATTTGTAATGGACAGTAATTGTGCCTCTAATAGTAAAATTGCTCTCAGCTAGGCTTTAGCTTTGCATTCTCTACTGTCACCCAAATCCTGGGATAATAGTGAGGTTGAGCTTTTATCACAGACAATAAAAACTGACTACAAAGTATTGTTGAGAAACAAAGTGGAACACTTTCCATCTGATTATCAAAATGTAGTACATACAGGTTATCGCAGTTACAGGGAGAGAGGCAGAGTTTAGCATTATGTGAGGGAGACCAAAACTGTGTACTGTACACTCCTCTTCAGGGGCCTGTGTTTTTAAAGCAGCGGGGGGAAGAGCAAGGGTGGCCGGCGTTCTCTGGCCGGGGGCTGGGGAGCGCTGTGGGCTGCCCGCTCACCGCAGGTCCCCGACTCGGCATTTTTTCCAGCCCCATGGAGCCCAAGGCTTGAAAAAGCAGTTCCTGTAGGAGAGGCTGCCACGGGAAATGGAGCACCAGGACAATGCCAGTCCAGGCGAGCCGCAGCTGACCCGACTCCAGCCAAATCCTGCTGGGCCCAGTTACGCCTTGGTGCCGGGAGAGAGCGACAGAGAAAGACAGAGAAGCACCCGCTGCCTCTCGCCACAGCGGCTTGGCAGAAGAGTTCCTGAGCTGAACTAGCTCCCCAGGTTTTGGTTTGCCCCTATTTTGCCATTGTTGCCACGCTGGGAGGAGGAGGTTCTGCTGCAAGAGCTTCTGAGACGTGCTGCCTTTGTTCTCCCGGGCAGAGACCTGGGGACGAGCCACCATTTGGATTTTGTCCTCGGGGGAAGGCGGGGGGGGTAGGACGACGACACCAGGCGATATCTTGCCTTTGTTGGTTAAACCATTTTCTTTTTGTACAATCATTTATTACTACTGTTGTGTTTCTTGCAAACCTCTTTAGTAAATTGTGACCCAACTTCAGTCTCCCTTAGTATTTAGTTCTCCATTATAGAAAAGGGGACGGCTTGAGTGGCCTTAATTTCCCCATTGAGTTCTTAAGCCCCGGACACCTTTGGCACCCAGTGAGAGGTTCAAGAGAGAATTTAAAGTCACAATTTTAATTACGCATGTTGAGTACAGAACCCCCTGGTCACCATGTTGTTCAGTCTGTTTATGTGGGTGTGGTACCTATCCCTATATTTGTGTCCCTATGTGTGGAATTATTTGCCCATCATGGTGCTCTTTTTCAAACTAGGGAGGGAAATCAAGATTGCTTTTTTAATATATTATGTGATAATCAGTTTATGGCATGATAACATCAAGGGAAATGAGGTTCATTTGAAATGTGTATTCAGTGGTATTTGTTCTGGCCTTGGCTGCTCCCTATGGGAGTTCATTAATAATCACACTCAGCCTATGGAGGGAACTGGAGAGGATGATTTCTCCCAGCCTTTCACCTCCTTTTCCTCCTTCAGGTCTGTTACAACAGGTTTTGAGAATGTTGCATTCCCCACTCTATTCTAGGGATAGGATAATCTCGTTGCTAGTTCTTCTATATTTCCTCTGTACAGTTTGCATGATCTACACCATATTTACCATGTTTAGAGATCAGACAAAGGTTTTGAGGGAAGCTGTCCAGAGGCCTTCCCCAGAGGTGGGAAATCCTGACTGGCATGGAATAGGGGAGGAAATGGATTAATATTTGGAGGACTTCTCTCTTCAATGGTTTGGGAGTTCACCCCTGAACAACTGCAGGACACTGTGGAAGTGATAAAATATGTGAAGGGAAAATGTTGTGACATTTCCAGAGAGGCACAAATTCATGTAACGTGCCAGGTCCAGGCCACACTTTATTGAACACTCATTGTCACTGGACAGCACTCAGGGAGAGGGGAAGGAAAACCAACTGGCATCGCAGTCAATCAAACAGCAGCTGAACCAGAAGGACAAGCCAGTAGCAATTGCCCCTGTTCAGAAGATGAAATCCAACTCCAAGTCAGTTAGCATAGTGAGTGATGAAGAAGAGGCAGGACCCACACAACCAATGGAAGAGATGGAGCCAGAGATAATCACCTGATTCTTATCCCTGTGTGAACTGTGTGAGCTGCAGAAAGAGTTCACCCACCAGACAGATGAGTCCATATTGAGCTGGCAGTTCCAAATCTGTGGCCAGCAATATGAACCTAGATGTTAGTGAAGCCAGGCAATTAGGATGACAGTTCTGGGGATGTGGTTTTTGACCAGGGAACTGGAAAAAGTCAACAACATCTCAGCCTCTGGAGGCAATTCAGGTTAAATGTACAGGAAAGATACCTTTGCAAGGAAGATATCTATGCCCAGCAAGGCCAGTGGAACTCCATGAAGTGCGGTATCCACGGCTTGAGAGGAATAGCTGTGCTGGAGGTAATTTTTTCAGATGACAAGCAAGTTGCCAGAAGTCCATGTCCAGTGCCCATCACAGATGAGGCCAAAATTCATGCAGCTTGGGCCAGCTTGGGCCAATATATTACCACTGCTTAGCAACATTTCAATGGATAGAGAGAAGAAAAAGTGGGTGCTGTGCCTAGCAAACCCGTTATATATGAAGACACTACCTCCACTCCTCAACAGGTCCACATCTTGTCTGTGGAATCAAAAATGGCCAAGCATATCTAAGTCCAGAACTTGGAAGAAAAATTTGAGAGGGCCACCAGAAACTCAGAGAAGAACTCATTTTCCATCTCACCAGCATAGACCAGTCTCTGCTATTAGAAGCAGGCATCCCTTGGCTAGGGAGAGGGGCACACTCCACGAGGTAATCTGTGGCTTTACCTGCCTGAACATAGAGAAGACATGAGGAGGTGGGATGGAAAACCCACCTCTGATGTGGTAGCAGAGGTGTGTGAGCTGAGAAGAGGAAGAACTACCACAGGAAACTTGTCAGGGATAAATGCCACTGTGGTTTCTCAGGGGCAACCCCCTAGGAAGAATAGGGGATGATGTTATGTCTGATCCTCTTGAAGGGGCCTCAAATTCATATTTACAAGAAGTGAGCAATGAATACCATGACAAGGACTAGAGGGCCCTGCCCCCAGCCAGGTGGAGGAAAGGGTCAGTTGGATCTGTTTGACTGTGTAGATCCATGGCCTGGCACAGCAGAGCCAGAGGACTACAAGGCTTCAGTTGACACTGGCACACAATGTATCCTGATGCCATCAAGATTTGCAGGGACAAAATCTGTCTATTTCTGGGATGACAGGGGTATCCCAACAGCTGATCCATCAGAAACTGAAGTGAACCTGACTGGGAGTGAATGGCAAAAACCCTCTCATGACTGGTCCAGAGGCCTTGTGTGTATCTTTGGTGTTGTTTATGTCAGAAGAGAGCATTTCAAGGACACAAAAGGGCATCACTGGGCTTTTGGGGGAGCTGCTGTAGAGACAGAAGTAATTAAACAGCTGAATCCTTTCACTGGTCTCTCCCTTCTGCTATGGGGCTGCTGAGGGCTGAAGAACAACAGGTACTGTTGGCCACCCCAACAGTGACCTGTCAGCAATGTGGCACCGTCCGGGATTTTGGGACACCATACATGGGATGATCCATGAACTGGAAAGCTGGAAGTGCTCAGCCAGACTTGCTCATCTTTCAACAGCCCCATATGCATAAACCCCATATGCATGGACTGTGCATAAGTCCAGTGGAGAGTGGAGACTGAGAGTGGGCTGTCATGGCCTGAAGTCACACCATCCCTGAGAGCTGTTGTGCTGGACATGCTGGAGTTTCAGTGGGAACTTGAGCCAGAGGCAGCCAAGTGGTGTCACCATCAATATACCTACATGCTTTTCTCCATTCCTCTGGCAGCAGAGTTCAAGCCACAGTTTGCTTTCAGCTGGAGGGGTGTGCACTTCACCTGAACTGAATGCCCCAGGGGTGGGAACACAGCCCCACTCTTTGCCATGGACTGATCCACACTGCAGTGGAAAAGGGCCAGGCTCCAGAACACCTGAAGTACTTTGATGACATCTTTGTATGGGGGAACACAGCAGAGGAGCTTTTTGAGAAAAGGGAGAAGACAATCCAGATCCTCATGAGGGTTCGTTTTGCCATAGACCAAAGTAAGGTTAAGGAAGCTGCCCAGGAAATTCAGTTTCTAGGAATGAAGATGGCAAGATGGACGTCATCAGATGCCAATGGACACGATTAACAAAATAGCAGCTATGACCCACAAACCAGCAGGAAGGAACCGCAGGCTATCCTAGGTGCTGTGGGTTTTTGGAGGATGCGTATTCCAGATTACAGTCAGATTGTCAGCCCCTTTCTCTACCTTGTGACATGGAAGAAGAATGCTTTCAATTGAGGTCCCGAACATCAACAAGCTTTTGAACAAATTAAACAGGAGGTTGTTCATGCAATAGCCCTTGCACAGGTCAGAACAGGGTGTAAAAACTTGCCGTACACTGCAGCCAGGAAGAGTGGTCCTTCCTGCAGCCTCTGGCAAAAAGTACCTGGGGAGAGTTGAGAACGATCTCCGGGGTTCTGGAGTCAGGGATACAAAGGATCTGAGGCCTGCTACACTCCACCTAAAAAGGAGATCCTGGCACCTTATGAAGGGCTGCTTCAGAAGTGATTGGCACTGAAGCACAGCTCCTTCTGGTTCCCTGACTGCCAGTGCTGGGCTGGATGTTCAGAGGAGAAGTCCCTTGCACACATCCTGGCCCTGATGCCGTGTGGACTAAGTGGCTTGCTCTGATCACTCACAGCAAGCTTGAACAGGAAACCCCAATTGCCCAGTGATCTTGAAAGTTACCACAAACTGGCCTGAAGGTGAAAATTTCAGATTACCTTCATAAGCGAAGGAGAAGGTGACATGCTGAGGAGGCCCCACCATATAATCAGCTACCAGAAAAGGAAAAGCCATGGGCTCTCGTCACTGCTGTATCATAGAGATACACTGAAAATGGAAAGCTGCTTCATGGAGTCCTTCACGACGAGTTGCAAGAGCTCTGCAGGGACAAGGTGGATCAAATCAGGTTGCAGAGCTGAAAGCCTCCAGATGGCCTTGGATATGAAAGAGAGAAGTGGCCAACACTACCTCTACACTGACCCGTGGGTGGTGGCAAATGCCCTGTGGGGGTGGCTGGACTGATGGGAAAAGATCAGTTGGCAGCACAGAGGGAAACGCACCAGGGCTGCTGAATTGTGGCAAGACATCCCTGCCTGGGTAGAACGTGACTGACAAAGTCCTTCATGTAGGGCTGCCAAAGGACATCACAACAACAGACAGTGGATTGGGCTGCCCAGATTAAAGTGTCTCAGGTGGACCTGGTCTGGCAACACAAGGCTGAGTTATTTCTGGCTTGATGGGTTGAATTAGCTCCCCAGGTTTTGTTTTGGCCCTGTTTTTCTATTGTTGCCATGCCGGGAGGAGGAGGAGGAGGTTGAGCTGCAAGAGCCTGTCTGGTGATATCTTGCCTTTGTTAGTTAAACCATTTTCTTTTTGTACAATCATTTATTACTATTGTTGTGTTTCTGTGAACCTCTTTTGTAAATTGTGACTTAACTTCAGTCTCCCTTAGTATTTATTTCTCCATTATAGAAAAGGGGACAGCTTGAATTGCCTTAATTTCCCCACTGAGTTCTTAAACTTGAGACAAAGTTCAAGAAAACACAAAGTACTTGGTGACTAATTTCAGCATTAAATAAACTCTGTATTAAGAGACATCTATTCAGTGGTGGAAAATAAAGTTAGGTCCAGCATATATTTTATTTAATTGAGAAATTACAGCAGTTCAACAGCTTTGGAAAACATCTCACACCTTAAAAGAGATCTGCCTTGCAGAAATACGTGTCATAATGCTCAAGTAAATCAACTGCTCCAGAACCAGCCCTGAGTAACAGTCTGGTAGCCCTTTGTTCACCAAATATGTAGAAGGCATTCAGATGTGTTGTTCCTAAATATGTTTCAGTCCTTTTTTCTTGAGATGAGATTATTTACTTCTGCATCTTTTCAGCAACTTTACTGACTAAAATCTCCATTTTAGCTGCAAAGCTTTTGGTCTCAGATTTGGCGTGACTGCAAAATGGAAGTCTGGCTAAGTCTAGGCTGCAAATTTGAGCTCTCATATCTTTTCTGATATGGGCTAATGGCATTGAATTGATCTCCTTCATGAAATGTAATAGAAGTGTGCTGAGCAAGAAATTAATGGTATTTTTTGAAACCTTCTGACATTTTAAAGGCTGAGTGCAACCATCAACACATGGTACTACAGCCCACAAATAGTAGGACGTAATTTCTGAGTGCTAATACGTGCAAGCAGAATGGGCCACTCAAAAGGTGAAATGTTGCCTATCTCAGTGGTATACTAACTTTAGCAATCATCCTCCCAGAAAAAAAAAAAAAAAAGAAAAAGAAAAGAAAAGAAAAATGAAAAAAAAGAGATTTGACACTGTTTCTATAGGTGCTAGGCTTAAGAATTGCAAGAAAAATCCATACTCACCTTGAGTTCATAGAACTGCTTATATTTTTGCTTTAATGTGTCAATGTTCTTCTTTCCCCAGGTCATTTTAAGAATGAATATGCCATGCATAATTCTCTTCTAAGCCTATTTCAATGTGAAACAATGGTGAAATGGCTTTGAAATAATGATGAATTGGGCATGTGGCATACGAATGTGTACTTCGCCTTGTGGACACTCTGTGTGTCTCTGAAGCAAGTCTTACTCATATTCCATTATTATTCTTTTCAGCAAGGAATATCTCTTCTGCTAAGCATGGTCCTATTCACTCTGGGATCCTGTTCTGCATTTTGTAGTAATTCTGTTTCCCAGTTCTGTCCCATCCATTTTTACCCCACATTCTAAAATAGGAAGGACCCTGATATGGGTCTGCTGCTGTTACTTGGTGGCTATGTCAGAGTTTCCTATCATGGCATGTCTCAACAGCAGAAAATGCAGCAATTGCAACAGCATGGAGCTGTGGCTTATGGCCAATCAACTGTTACGATTACGCTATCGCATTGAACTCCTTTTGCATTTCTTGTTGAGGAAGCCTTTCAGAGGCCCTAACTATGTTTCATAACTTTTTCTGGTTTTACATGTTAGATGCATCTTACTCACTTGTCTCTTCCTCTGCACAAGTTCTTGTTGGAATTCTCTAGGAGATGCTGATGTGGACAGCAGAAAAATGGGCCCTTCACTGATGCACACTGTTCCTTGAGCGTACATTAAGAGGGCACTGGTCAGGACACTGATGGGACCTGAGTGTCCAATTTCTTTCTAACAGGGAATCAGTTCAAAACCCTATGAGAATGCCTGCCTAATCTCCCAAATTCCTTTACAGGCATTGTACAGCCAGAACATGCAAACCATCTTGGGTTGTGTCAAGATCAAGATCCTTTCGAAAGCTAATGGTTGAGTTCAAAGGTCTGCTTTTGGCTTCTCAGGAATCATAAAATAAGATAATCTATGTGCAGTACTAAATAATACATTTTAAAAGCATACTATTCATAAGCAATTGAATCCTAACAGAATTATCTTCAAGTACATTATGCTCTTATCAGCAGAAAGGTCGTAGCAACATACTTATAAAATGGGAAAAGCTGAAAAAAAGAATCAGCCTTGCTAAAGTAGGAAGAAACTGAAAAGCCATAGGCCATGTCTATTTTTATCTGGGTATATTAAAAATCCCTCATCTACTTTACTCATTTTTTGCTATAACCAAGGAGAAATTTGGTAATAAGAGCTAAAAGACAATGTCACATAATGGATAGCACATTACTGCATTAATACTGATGGTGAACATATCTGCCTTTTATAGCTGAAAAAACTCTGAGGCAAATATGGCACTCACTTCTTTCTGAGCTCAGCACAGTGCTCATCCTCACCAGCCACATATCAACCAGGCACTGAGCAGGTATTCAAAGGTCTCCATTTGCAGTACATGCTGTAGTCTATAATCATAGTAATCTTGTAAGGCAATGCTCCATGGCTGCCAAAGATTGATTAAAAAACTGGAAATGTTACTTTTTTCCCCTTCCCAAATGATGCCTAAGGCAAAATGTGTTTCTTTGCCAGATATTTTCAGCTCTCTGTGAATTAGCTTCCCAGACAGGGGTAACCAGACACATTTCTAAACTGGCATTAAAGGTGCGGCCTCTGGTTTTCAGTTTTTCAACCTGTCAAAATATCTTCCAAATTTAGAGACTACACACTGTGGACCACTGCTGAGCAGCAAGGGAAAAATCCGTCAGATCTCTCTTAATTTGTGTCCCTTGTAGCTCTGGCTAGCAGAGCTTGACAGAGTAGCACAGAATTAGGGCAAGGACTGGACCGTGCCTGGCTGCTTTCTGCTATAATGCTGGTGAAAACAGTATTTGAGCTGAAGTGATCTCCATTTCCAAAAGACAAACAACTCCAGCATCTCGATGCAAAGACTGTTGTCATCTTCAAACAGTGCCACATTACTCTAAAATCAATTCACTAATCAAGAGTAGGGAAATTCAGTGCCCTGTAAAATGCTTCCTCTGTGCATCATACCACAATTAAATGCCATAAATATGTAGGAGCCACTGAAGCATATAGAAAGGAATGCCCTCAGCAACATCGGGAGTCTCCAGCAATCCACGAACAAGGTAGAAAATGAAAGAAGTTCAAGTCTTATGAAAGAAAGCAGAAGGAGATACAATCTCTTCAAATGTGCAGGCCAAAGCTAAGGTTAGGAAGTGGGAGCACACAATGGGGTTGGGCAGCTGGCTCTGAGCTGTGGACTGATCCTGCTTTGAGCCACTGCTGCTGAGCTCTGTGATGTGCTGTAGCGTGCCCCATGCCAGAGTCCTGCAGACATGTCTGGCCTTTTGGACTAGCAAACAGAGCTCTGTTGTTCCACTGGGACTTTATCATTCACTCCATTAGGATCTGGAAGGAATCCATCCTACAGTTTTGGACTCCAGTTGCTTATTTGTTATTTATTATTGTTTTTATTATGGTAGCCTTAAACGGCCCAAACATACAAAGGTTACCATAGGGTTCAGCCTTGACGAGAAGCAGATGAGGAGGCAGACCCTGCCTACAGTAATAAAATGCAGAAAGCTGATGTAGCAATGCAAAAAGGCTTTTGTGTGGTTTCCTTCTCACTACCCTGTCTCTTGGTTCCTAGGGATGTAGGAGACAGAGTCCTGGTACTGCTTTGCAGTATTACTATTAGGAGGAGACACTTTCAAAGCAGCAGAAGCTGCCAGAAGCTTCTGCCTCCTTTGGCCAGAGGCAGACTCTAATAGTACTGTTGCATTCAGAGGCCCCTTGTATTACTAATAGGTCCTGTGATATTCCACTGTTCATGCAGATATAAAATGAGAAGTATAAAGATATGGTGCTAATCATTATTTTTCCACAATTGCCTTGTTTGTGCCAGGTTTTAAACTTCACACTTCAGCCATTTTCTGGGGAGGAAGATTTTTACCAGAGCTCTGTTCACAAAAATTAAAATTCATGGTTCAGTTTATGCTGGGGAATGTGTAAAAAGTTCTCCCACTTGCAGAAGTGGCTGAAGAGATCTTGCTCAACCATAGTACAGAGCAATGTACCCCACTACACAACAGAAGCTGAACTCAAGAAGTTCCAGCAAACAAAATTACATAGTTCAGGAAATTAGATGTCTGCTAAAAGCAAGGATTGTAATGGAAAGTATTTTGCAACCCTAACTCGAGCTGTTTCTAGAGAGATAAGCAGAGGATAGCCAAATTGAAATCCAGCTGAAACATCTGGACTAATTCTTCTGCAAAATGTCCCATAGAATTTTTATTAAAAACACAGGCAGTGCCCTTGACAGCCTAATGCAATATAAAAGCAATGTGAGTCTATTTTCTCAAGCCACCTACAGAACTAGTAATACCACTTCCCTCAGCATTTTCATTACACCAAGAGGTTTCCCATTCAAATTCAGATAAGAGTCAGCTCTGTTTTGCTGGTTAGCTCTGACGAAATTGTATCAGAGGAGATCTGACTTAATGCTGATTTTAATAACTCTCTTTAATTTTTTTCTTTTTTTTTTTAATGGAGGCAGAGACTGCCCTAAATAACATACTTTTAAGAATTACCAGTATTAATAATATAAATACAGAAGTGACAGATACATTTGCAATTGCACAACTAGTCTGAGATCTTGGCAGAGCAGAAAAAGTTTCAAAACTACAATACTGTCAGTAAGAATGACTATAGGTAATTAGACATCAGTTACTTCCTCTAAAATTGGAAATTGCTGAAGTTACTCAAATTATCAGAGCTGTTTGGGAACACAATATACACATACCACTTGTCCTGTGTGTTGTTTGGGAATGTATTAACTAATGGCAAATTATTTGGTCAGTTAGGTGACAGACAGTCATGGACGGTCCCTAACTGTCAATTATTATATCAGAGAC
Organism: Petroica traversi; assembly: GCA_025920805.1. Taxonomy (NCBI): domain Eukaryota; kingdom Metazoa; phylum Chordata; class Aves; order Passeriformes; family Petroicidae; genus Petroica; species Petroica traversi. The sequence continues at coordinate 487,181 of JAHLSL010000085.1, read as the reverse complement.
AGTTTTTCATCCTAATCTGATTAAAAGACCATTTTTGTTTCCCAAGTTTACAGAATACAGCAGATGTGGATCTAAATATGTTGTCTTTTCTAATAGATACAGAACACACTGTAGTAATAAAGGTGCTATTAATAAAGGTTTGGGCCAAAATTTTTAAAAATAGGAGAGTAATTTTCAGATTCCACCATCCATATTTAATGTTGGAACTCAACAACCTTTTTCACAGAGCTCCAGCAGCTCCTATTGAAATCAGTGGGTGTCAGAGCCTTTTGAAGTTGAACCACTAATTCAAGAATCCCAAGGGAGAGTTAAGAGCCAAATTTTCATCTCCTCATGTTTGAAAATCTGGGGATAAGATTCTGTGTGTACCAAAATTCCCATCCACTTCAGTGAAGTCACGATTTTTCTCTAATGTAGAACTGGCTTATGAGAAAACCAGGTTACCCTGAGAGGCACAACCAAAACCAGGTGATATAGGCCCTTCCAGCATACAAATGCATAAGGTCATCCCACAGATGCCAGGAATTTTATAGAATAACTATTCTGCTATTTTAGATTTTTTCTGACATTTTTGACAGGCTGGTTAGAACAGTTATTGTTTTTAATTTTGCTATATTCTGAGCATTCTTACACACATGGAAGTAAAAGACAATTTTTGCCTGTGGGAGGACATGCTCCAAATCAATATTGTGCATAAGTGATTCAATGAAAAAATGAAGAGACTTTTCACAGCTTACCAGCTTCCAAGACAGTTATATTACAGACATGTTCAGGGATTGAAAATGCAGTTCAAGTGGTCGTGGAGCATAATTGATTTTCCTCTAATTACTATTATTGAATGTCCCTCAAAATAGCTTTCTAGAAAGCATTTCTGCAACTATCACAGGCAGGAAGAGGGGCTTCTTGGCAGCAGAGAAGTGAGGCTGGGGATGACATGCAAGACCCAAAGCTGCTCTCTGCCCCTTGCTCATAACTCTCACTTTGTGCCTATGGGTCACCTTGGAGATTCAGGTCTGCTTCCAGAGCTGCTGCTGACAGTTGAGACTGCCCTGTGATCAAGACTTATTTATACATGTTATATCCTTATGGATGTGAAACTCTGGAAGACAGGCAGATTCACTCCCTGCCCATGTCATCAAAACCAGAGTTATGCCCAGCCAGGCCAGCAGCAAGCCCTTTGGCTCCATCTGTGGTGAATCATGCCAGCGTGGAACCTGATTCTTCAGGAGAGATAACATTGTAGCTTGAACATTTAATAAACAAGGGTGGACTTGAGCTTCCTCTGGGTAAAACTACACAGGGTCCCTTTCAGTTTCACGAGGCGAGAACCAAAATGATACTCTGCCTCCAAACAAAAGCTCACTTTTATCAGTTTCCAGGATTTTCCTAATGCCAATGTTGTGGTTCTCTTTTTTCCACAAAAACAGTGCTAGTAATGGAGCCATCTCTTGAAAACTTCCAGGATTTATAGCAACTGGCTGCATGTTCAATACATAATTGTTTTTTGGAACAATCATAATCTTATTAGTTGCCAGTCTCCCCTACCAAGATAAATTTAAAGGAAATCAATCTGCTGACACTTCCCTGATGATTCTAGCAATTCTAACCTTTAAATTTAGCAGTTGCACTGAGTGTATACCTTGAGGGTGAGAAACTTTAAGGCTTCCAGTTAGGAATTAAACAGTTAACTACTAGTAGTGAACAAAGACCATTCACTGGCAAAAGCCCTGACTTTGTCCAATCAGGATTACGGGAAGATATTGAAGCAACTTTGTCAACAAGTTCAAGCAAATATTTAGTGCAATTATCTGGATGGGTAACAAACATCAGAATGCCATTAGCAGAGAGAATTATTTTATACTGCTTCAAACAAGAAATATGTTGTATCCCCAACCTTCTTCCCTGGGTCCTGTGGTGATAGAAGGAGGCTTCAGATCATAAATTATCTGCACTTTGGGACTGGTAAGGGTTTTGAGTTATCTGGCTATGTTTACAAAGTACCCCTGCTTAGTGTTAGCTCGAAATTCAACTGGTCTGGCTGGATATCAAATGCTGAATAACTATTTCTGTTCTTGAAATTCTAATCTTTGGGAGAATTAAAATCTTGCAATCAAAAATCCAGTTTACCCAATAACATTAGATTAGTAATGGTACTGCCAGCAGTATCACCATTGCTGCTAATGGTGACAAAGTATTATTTTGGCTGCACAGTCATGAAGATCTGACATAAGCTCTGCAACCATTTGTTTGCAAACTTCGGCCCACTGAACACACATATGAATGTATGAATTGAAAACATAAATATAGAGGTTAGATATGACCAGAAGACTTAGAGGTATTTGCGTGGCACATTTATGTGCCCTGCAATATGTGCTCAGTGCAGCACGGGTGCTCATGTGCACCAGCTGTGGTCAGAGGGGTGAACAGGCATGGGGCTGCAGCCAGCCTGGAGAGACAAGTCATGTCTCGGAGGGGCAAACCTTACAGATCACTCAAGAGATTTGCAGGTGAGTCAAAATGAGGGTTAACCTCTCCCAAGTGTCTCAATCCATGGCACTGAGCGGCTGCATCCAACCTGATCTGCAGAGAATTGATTGAATACTTTCCCGCGGTTACTGCTCAGTTGCTATCTGTCCGCTTTGTAACCTCTTTTCAGCTGTGCAATTATACAATGAATACAAAACATCTGGTTTCTGTTATGTTTGAAATGCCTCATCAGTGTTTTGAATGAGAGGATATGCTGGTGATCAGCTCTGGAAGGCTGACGCAGCAGCAGACAGCACTGCCTTTCCACTGATAGCTCTGGCATTCTCGCAGCAGCCACTGCAGTCACAATGGTACGCAGATGGCATTTGCTGATTGGAATTTATTGATACAACTCATTAAAGAGAAGTCTATTTGAGAGTGCCCCCTCCTTACACTGGAATGTTTCACAAGCAGGAAATATCACATCCTCAGCCAGCCTGGATCCCACTACTGCTGGAGAACAGGGGATAATGCAGCTGGCAGAGCTGATGGCACCTTGCAAAAATGGCTGAAGCTCGGTGGTAATGATGCCTTTTCCTGGTCTTAGGAAAAACAAGGCTAGACACAGTTAAAAGGTTGGGGTTCGTTACCTTGGTATTTTAATTAGGATCCTGTTGGATGCATCACTTCACCCAGGTGACACATGTAGCAATGCACACCCCATCAATCACGGACACAAGTTACAGACCTTTACACATCAGCATATCTAACAAGGGAGCTCAACAATGGGCTGGGGTGGGCCCCAGTAGAATCTGTCCTACTAGGGGACCTTGGCTTCCTAATAGAGTAGAATGTTTGGTGGCTCTGCAGTTCTGGGGTGCTTAGTCTCATGGCCTGCAGGGCACCTACAGGACACTAAGCACCAGACTAAGCAAAGGATTACAAGTGTGCATGCTAATACTTGTGGATATATAGAACTGTGTAAAAGGTATATAAAAGAAAAGGTAATAATCATTTCAGCATCAGTAAGATGTGGAAGCCACTGAGCCTGCAGAGAGGACAACCAGGAAAGGTTACTGGTGACAGCAGCCCCTAGGACTGTGCACACTCCCCAGGTTATGGCAAGGGAAAAGGCTTCCCCCCAAGATGCTCTGTTCCCTTGTTGGCCATTGGCCTCCCCACCTCTTTTACATCTTATATGTATCTGCTCTAGAAAGTTCTCCTTTCCCTATTCCTCTGTTGGTCTCTGCTCCATTGCCACTCCCACAGAGACTCCCTCTTGGCTCCCCTGCCCTAGCCCTGCCTGGGTACTGCCCCTGTGCCCTCAGAGCATCGGCTACTGATGCTCCTGCCTGCCCTGGTTTTAACCCTGAACCCTGTGATGTTAACAGCCTTGTCCCTGGAGCCCTTCACATTTGCTGTATAAAACCTCCACGTGGAGCTGTACACAAGGCGCTCCTGGCTCCTTGCTGCGGGTGTGGAACAGCCTGAGGCGTGTGGGTGCCTGCTGTGCGTGTGTTTGTGCGGGCACCGAGCGCCTTCCTAAGGGACACTCTGGGAAGGTCGCGCCCATCTACCGCCCCAGAACCCACCCGTGACAGTAAGGAGGACAAAAAGGCCTGATTTTGTATTATATTTTCTTTTCCCAGCATAGTTTGGGTCTTTTTTTTTTTCTTCCCTAGCTAAATCAAAGCTACAGCTCCCTGTCGGTACTCTGAGGAGGAGACACTAAAAGAGATGTAGAAACTAAAAGAGAGCTAAAGAAAAACAGGTATAAAAGATCCATTAATATATTTGCGTTAGAAATCAAAGGAATCTTCTGGTCATGAGAGGATGAGAGACAGAGCTAGATTCTGATAAGAAAAGAGGAAAGAAAAAATTAATTTCATTTGTGGGTAGGATTAGAAGACACAGCTGACTGCAGAAGCTGGAAACTAGACTTGAAAACTTTTCCCACCAATATTTTTCTGTCCCTGGAAAACAGAGGCATTTTCCAGAGGCTAAAAGGATGGCTGATTACAATTGCCTGATTACAACTGCAGCTCTGAATCCCAGATCTGTGACTTTAGGGTGACAATCTGGAGCCTGAACTGGGCATTTTTACACCTTCTTCACAGCCTAGGGATAAGAAGCCCTTATTAAGGCATCAGGATGTGGAAATATGGGCTCCTGAATTGGTATGACACAACTTTGTGTATCATCTATTGCTCATGGTGGTACTACTAAACATCCCCTTCTCAGAGCTGTTCAGTCCAACTCATAACCTACTCATAAAGGCACATCCTTTAGCCCAAGTTCATATTATGAATTGTAATACCGAAAATTATTTTTGTCATCCTTCAGAAGAAAATAATTACTTTCCACTTACAGATTTTGTCTTCCTCTCTTCCCCCAATAAAAAATACATTTTCTACAAAGACAAAAATTATCCCCCAACACTAACTGAACAGTAGATGTCTACTCAAAAACCATAGGCAAGCAATTTTTGAAGAACTGTGCTTCACTGGCAGAAGAAACCCAATGTAGTTTTCTTATCTTGCTAAAGCACATTAACTAATGTTTTCTTTATTATTCTTTCTTTACACAATTCTGCATTAGAACATGGGTTTTGAACATTTGAGAACTTAATTGAATTTCCTCAGCAGAGATGAAATCACTGAAACACTGTTCATTGTGTAAATAATGCTGGAGAAAATCAATCTTGAACTAAGCACCAGTAACTATTATTAAGATTTAGGTAGATCTTTTACAAAGTGACACACTTCAGGATTTAGTAGTTAAAAATACTGTCTATATCTCAAGACAAATTACAGAGAAGGAATTAATCTCTATCCATGTTCTTATCCATTTAAGTGAGTGACGACAGGTACTATATAAACATCAACATGTGTGATAAACTGAGTTGATTTTAATTCACTTATCTGACTGAAGATGTTATTGTGCTGAAAGGTATTTTGAGAATCAGGCAAATAGTGAATTCCCTGACTGGAATGAGTCTTGCTCACCCTTTGGTGACTAGTCTGCTCCTGATGGACCACATGTGCTGTGGAGTGATGAACACAAGCAGCTTAGAGCCACACCACTTAGCCAAGGCTCTTTTTATCTAAGATATTGTAAAGTGTAGCTTGTTACTCAAAAGAGTTTTTGTTTCAGGAGATTGCCCTGCCATGGCAGCTAAATCCCACTTATTAATGAAAGCATTCACAAAGTTCTTCATGTGTCAGGTATTTTTCCCTCTGTTACATGTCCCATGCTAATAATAGAATTATCTGAAGGGCTTTGTAAGTGGAAAATAACTGTAAAACACAGTTCAGTTTTGCAATTACATTTTCTCTTTCCCTATCCTGTGAGGCTAAAGATTAACTGATTTCATTCTAACATGCTAGTTTTTTGATAATTTAACCATGTTTCCTAATTGCTGACTAACTTCCAACTGATGAGTTAGCTGCTGTAAAATAGGTACCAAAATATCATGATGATATGATGATAAATTATGATAGCATTTTCAACAAAAACAGTGATGGAGAAAGGCAGAGAAACAGAGGATACAGAAAAAACTCAGTTTTACTGTGATTCATAGGAATACCAGGCTAAGTTATGGACTAGTTTTAACTACAAGAATACTTTTCATAATTTTTGATGAATTTGAACATATTTCAATGTCTTAACATTTCAAAACTTCCATACTAACATTTTAGGAATTAAATGTCCTTGCTTTCATTTGAACACATTTTACCAAGGGGGAAAAGAACGTTTAAAAATATAGAGTCAATACCTAAATGACACTCAAATGCTCTTTCATAATTTTCAGAACATAACCACTTTTAGTTTGTCTCAGATTTGGGATGCCTGCTTTCAACATTTTGATATTTTCAAAAAGAGAATATTGATTTCTGGGCAGGAAGTTGGCACCTGGATTTTAGGAACCAATGATGGACACAAGCCAACCATGGGGTGGTCTGCATACTCATGTAATTACTAAATTCTGTCTTTCAGACTCTTCCCAGTACCAGTCTCCAATAAAGAGCATTTTCTTCTGTTTTCCTGCTTGGAACTGTTGAGTATCCAAGGACAAATACTGTACTGCTTACTTCCCCTGGCTGCTGCAGGACCGTTGATGGAGAAGCTCTGAGTCAGCTCCCCGTGCTGGGCTGCTCTGCATGAGTGCTGCTCTCTGAGGGTATCAGATCAAGTGCATGTAGTAGAAACTCCTCCAGGCAAATTAGACAGCCCCACTGTGTCCATGTTGATGACTCCATCACTCCTCACAGCAGCAGCCAGTCTGATGCCCCAGAAAATGGTAGAGATGTGGTTCGAGTCCTATAAGCTCTTCAGAGCATGAAAACTAAATCCGACCTGTCCCAAAAGAATTTGAACTAGTGAAAGAAGCTGGTGCATATGCATATATTTCTGTCCTAAGATTATTTAGGTCTATGCTCTGCTGTGTGAGATGTGGAGCAGGGATACAGACCCAGTGCAAAACAGTTGAGCTCTGAGGGATGCAGTTGAAATGGCATGTGAGTTCAATGAGTAATTTCTGGCAATTATGGATGGTGGTGGCCAATTAAGTGAAAGGGAGGGCAAAACATTGTCATAAGCCTTGTATTGAGAAGGAACAAATATTCTCAGCAGACTAACAACAGCCTTGCCTTGTTCTGCAGCATCCTCATTAGTTCTGTCAGTCTGTCCCTGGTAAAGTGGGACCCAACACCCAATAGTTACTCGAGCCTATGTTTTGCAGTATTGACTAAACTACATTTGACAAACACTCATTAATTCCATAACTGCCTTCCATGACAGATCAGAGCATGCCCTGATTTGACTTACATTTGCTGTTGAAGATCGCACACTGAGTCAGACACAAGTGGAATCCAGGGATCCTGCTTCTGTCTCCTGCATTACCCACCCAGAACTCCAACTGGCAACTGATTTCATCAATCATTGCAGTGTTTAGGAGGTGCCAGTCACCAGACTTCAGGGTGCAGGAGAAATAGTTACCTCAGTGCTTGCGGAAACGGGAAGAACTGCATTCCTTATGCATGGGTGCACACATATAGGCTTTTTCAAGAAACTTCTCATCAGATGACAACCTCAGTCCTAAACAAAGGAGAAAGGCAGCTCTCTGCTGCATTGAGCATGGCTTATTTCCTTAGAAAACTCTGTCAAGATATTTCAATAAATCTGTTTAGACATTTGCAATAAATCTGCATTTTTCCAGACTTGCCAAATACTACCAGGTAGGAGCCATCACAGAAAAACTGCACAGGGTGCAATTAAAGACTGTAATTCTATTTAGATACACTGGGGACTTAAAACTGTGCAGGTAATCTTAATTATGGCATTTGCTATCTGCAAATATGTTTTGGAGGGTGTGGTATGCAGTTCTGAAAGACTGTATAGCCTTCTTCATCTGCTACAGACTTTCTCTAAGTAACTGGCAAATATTCAGCTAAATGAAGTCTCTCCAGCAGTCTGGATGAGGAACATGTGTACGTTCAGGCCTGACAGTGTTCTTGGTGTTAGTCAATGCAGTAACCTTTGCCTGTGGATGACACAACCTCTGCCAGTGGCTTGCTAGCATTTATGTCTGCCTACATGCAAGCAGCCTGAAGCCTGGCTGGCTGTCTTCCTTTTGTGCTGTTTTTATCGACTGCCTACCATAGAATCTCTAAGCTCCCTCCATGAAAATTGAAATATGCAGAAATAAAGATAACATAGAACCTGAACACACAAAATTCCCAAGTACAGTTGTGATTATGCCTGCGTCAAAACTGTAAGATTTGGTCATACATGCTAATTATTAACAAGGGTCTCAACTTCCAGGTTGTTCTAAATTTTTATGTTGATTTTCTTATCCCCAAGTTTTAGCTATTTTGCACAATCAAACACTTGATGACCTCCTGCAAGCACAGATTTTATCAGGTGCCTGCCTTCTGTGTTTCCAAAGTCTTAGGGATAAATTTCATCTTGCAAAATATATAAACTGCTTTCTGTCACCTTAAAATAGACAGTGGTTCTGCCAGAAAGATTATCAGTTGAATATTGTGAGGCTATTACCAATGCATCATTTTTTTAGAATTGATTAATCAGGAAAGGAAAGTTAGGAGTAGTTCTATGAAAAATGGAATTTTTCTTCCTTTCTCATAAGGGTATGGTATAGGAAGCAATAGACCACAGAAAATAGCTATCCCCTTTGATTTTACTGCAGATCTGGCCACAGGAAATGCTGCACATTTGGATCAAGTAGGATAAATAGCAAGAGCTTCCTCTTTTATGAAATCATCTTTAAGCAGCACCTCTCCCCAGGAAAATAGGTTTTCCACTTTACATAATGTTGCAGCAGCAGTGGTTTGTTCCTTAGTTTTTTTCTGGGTAGGTTATGAACTTTACAGCTCTGACCACAGATCAGTTATTTATCATAACAGGAAAGATGAGACCAAAGATATTTCCTAACCTTCTCTTTGCAGATCAGAGAGAAGCAAGGCAACAAACATTAATGCTCCATAATCAACTGACAAAGATTATACAGAAATATTAATTCCTCTCTTCTAATCATATTTGCTTGAATTAATCTGTAATTTTGAACAGCAAAGAGAAAATCTATATACAGTTTCACTCCAATGCAGTATGATTAGTCTTTCAAAAGTAGATATGCTGGTACAAAAAGAATGCTTTTGTTGAGAAACAAACTAAGGAAGGCAGTAGAGAAATATCCCATTTTTGGGAGAATACTCCACCATTTGATATCTGTCATAGGTGTTCCCATGTATCCTGGCAGTATATTAAAAAAGTGAAAGATGTCTTTGAAGTACCGTTGAAGACAAAAATTCATCATCTAATACATTTATCCCTCAAGAATTGCCCCTTAGCATCAGTGAGCCTGAAAACACTGAAATCTAGTGGCAGATCCAGCATATTTTGTATGCTGCAGCAGAAAATTAATAACTGTAGGAAAGTGTGTTCCTACTTTATAGTGCCATATGACAAGTTGCACATAGCTGGGATTGCTCAAGTTACTGTACCACAAACCTGAAGTGCACAGTATTTCATACAGGACCAGATTGCAGAACCTAACCACAGGCCTGCAATGTGCCAGTGCAGGGCTGCACTTTTGGAGGGGGAGGTGGGATACCAGCCTCTCCAATGCTAATTCAGAGCAGTCACCAACAAGCATGCTTACAAGTAAAAGATTTAAGAAATGAGGGATTAGTTACAAGTATCTAAACTTTTACACCAGCCACCTTTGAGGGGTAGCGTTGAGTCCCTCTTCAAACACTACTCCAAATTGTCACACACATCAATTGCTCCAGTTCATGATGAAAACCTGGAGTAAGCGCCTCGCTCCACACTTGTCAGTGGAAAGTGTCTGTTCCTATATGTTTGTCCTATGTGGAGGTAGCATTTTGCTACCAATCCTGGAGACTACAGGGTCATGCTCTCAACTTGCTTTTCCAGCTAGCACTGTGTTCAGGTGCTCTCAGCCTGTTTTAACAGGTTGCTTCTGGCTTGTTCCTCGAGTATGCTGGTCACCACAAAATAAATAGAACTAATAAAATCAACTGCAGCCTTTTGCAGCTCAGGAGACTGCCTTGAGAATATCTTTCCTGCTCATCTTAGGGCATGGAAATGCATTCAGACGTCTAAGCACACAGAGGAGGTGAACATCATTGGTCACACTACAGAAGACACATCTGATCAAAAGGCTGAAGCCATAAGGCTCTAGCACTGACTTCAGTAAACTTTGGATCAGATTCCATATGAATTGGTTTTGTTTTGTTTTGACATCAGTTGGACACTTCCTAGTTCACATGTGCCTGAGCACACACAGAGGACTCAGCACGTTGGAACTGCAAACTGTACAAAGAAATCCTGCAAGCCTGAATTTGCTGAGGCTTGCCTCAGAAAGAAACATGAGTGATCTACAGTTTATGGGGCGAAAACCACAGGTTGCTGGCTGTAAAGAGCACAACTGCTACTTCTCCATGCCTGTTCATTAGGCAACACAGAGATACTGAAACACTGTCTTGACTTTAATTCAAAACAATGCCCAACTCAACAAAAGGTTTCTAACTGTTTCCTTGCTGGAAAAAAATCAAGAGAATATATGAAATTTGCACTTAAAAAAAACCATTGAGTAGCTCCCAGCCACCATCTCAATTGAAGTTAACAATTACAGACTGAGAAGTATGGTCTTTATGGCCCTGCCACTAAACTTTGTGCTTAGTTTCTGCAGCCAAAGCTGGCCTCCAAGGCTGTGGCCATCCTGCTGTGCTTAGAAAATCCTTTGTAATTAAGATAAATAGATAGATAGATAGATAGATAGATAGATAGATAGATAGATAGATA